>JAQISU010000184.1:7365000-7715000 GCA_029339505.1 Unio delphinus | reverse complement strand
AGCAAATGATACGCTTTTATTTGTATATGTTGGTGTTTATAAGCATTCTATCAGCAAATGATATGCTTGTATTTGTATATGTTGGTGTTTAATAGCACTATATCAACAATTGATACGCTAGTATTTGTAAATGTTGGTGTTTAAAAGCACTATATCAGCAAATGATACACTTTGATTTGTATGTTAGTGTTTAATAGCATTCTATCAGCAAATGATACGCTTGTATTTGTATATGCTGGTGTTTAAAAGCACTATAACAGCAAATGATACGCTTTGATTTGTATATGTTGGTGTTTAAAAGCATTCTATCAGTAAATGATACGCTTGTTTTTGTATATGTTGGTGTTTAAAATCACTATATCAACAAATTATACGCTGTTTTGTATATGTTGGTGTTTAATAGCATTCTATCAGCAAATGATACGCTTGTATTTGTATATGTTGGTGTTTAAAAGCACTATATCAGCAAATGATACGCTTTGATTTGTATATGTTGGTGTTTAAAAGCATTCTATCAATAAATGATACGATTGTTTTTGTATATGTTGGTGTTTAAAATCACTATATTAACAAATTATACTCTTTTCTGCATATGTTGGTGTTTAATAGCATTCTATCAGCAAATGATACGCTTGTATTTGTATATGTTGGTCTTGAATAGCATTCTATCAGCAAATGATACGCTTTGATTGTGTTAAAGATTATAACTGTTGTCAGTATGATAGAACTTTAATTTCATGTGAATTAAGGGTCACATCTAAAGAACTAAACATGAAAAAGAATATGTTAGTCGAACACATACTTGTATGTCCTACGCGGGTTTCTTTGCATTTTCACATTTATCTGTTTCACTGAAAGAATGATAATCTTATTAGAGTTAATATCCACCAGTTACATAGTTTACACCCAGTGAAGCCCATTTTACTCTTTCCCCGAACACCTGACAGCATGTTGCGTTTAATGGAGGTACGTACATGTATATCGTAGATGTATTGTCTCGCTGCTAACGTTTGATTTCACCAATGAACATTGGATTTCTAAGAGAGTGACTGTGTGTAATGTGACCCATTTATAAATCACTGTCATTTCTACTTTGCTACATTTTACCATGTGGTATTATATTTTAAGTTACACCACTGTCTCTCTTCAATACAGTATATACTTAGTCTCTAGTGTAATATTTTACGTTACACTACTGTCTCTCTTCAATACAGTATATACTAGTCTCTAGTGTTGTATGAAAAACTAAATATAACATTTGTTCATTGTCCAACTTAATTTAGAAAAGAAATTATAATGGCCTTAATATACGTTTAAAATTTGCAATATACCTTGTATATCTTGTATCAATATACTTATTATATGACTGGTTATTTGAGAGTATTAAAACATTTGTATTGCAAATAATCCATAGACACATGATTGAAGTCTGTTCTCTGTTAGTATCTTGTTAATGTAATGAACGTTTGTATTGCAAATAATCCATATACACAGTATTGAAGTCTGTTCTCTGTTAGTATCTTGTTAATGTAATAAACATTTGCATTGCAAATAATCCATATACACAGTTTTGAAGTCTGTTCACTGTTAGTATCTTGTTAATGTAATAAACATTTGTATTGCATGAAATCAATAGACACATGATTGAAGTCTGTTCTCTGTTAGTATCTCGTAAATGTAATAAACATTTGTATTGCATAAAATCCATATACACAGTATTGAAGTCTGTTTTCTGTTAGTATCTTGTTAATGTAATAAACATTTATATTGCATAAAATCCATAGACACATGATTGAAGTCTGTTCTCTATTAGTATCTCGTAAATGTAATAAACATTTGTATTGCATGAAATCCATATATACCTTTCTTGTTTCGAAAGAATCATTCATTCTTGAATGCAAATGCTTTATGATGATGGTTTAAAAAAATAATTTATTACACGGACTGAACAATGCAGTATGGTTCAGTTGTGATATATTCGCATATTAGTGTATATTTTTGATATTGGCATGATCGTAGTATTGCATTTGGTCATAGTTAACATATACGAACTTAAATTGAATGTGGTCATTATTAACAGGTACTAACTTTAATCGAATTTGGTCATTATTAACATGTACGAACTTAAATCAAATTAGGTCGTAATTAACTGGTACTAACTTAAACCGAATTCGGTCGTAATTAACAGGTACGAACTTAAATCGGATTTGGTCATAGTTAACATGTACCAACTTAAATCGAATTTGGTCGTAATTAACTGGTACTAACTTATATCGAATTTGTCATAGTTAACAGGTACAAACTTACATCGGATTTGGGCATTATTGACATGTACGAACTTCAATCTAATTCGGTCGTAATTAACAGGTACTAACTTAGATCAGATTTGGTCATTATTAACATGTACGAAATTAAATCGAATTTGGTCATAATTAAAAGGTACTAAGTTAAATCGGATTTGGCCATATTTAACATGTAGGAACTTAAATCGAATTTGGTCATTATTAACAGGTACGAACTTAAATCATATAAGGTCATTACCAACAGGTACGAACTTAAATCGGATTTGGTCATTATTAACAGGTACGAAATTAAATCGGAGTTGATCATTATTAACAGGTACGAACTTTAACCGAATTGGTCATAGTTAACAGTTACGAACTTAAATCAGATTTGGTCAGTATTAACAGTTACGAACTCAAAGCTCCAGAAATGTATTAGACTGAAAAATAAATGAATGGGCGTTACAACAATAATGAAAGTTAATACAACGACAAAATTTCCGAAGATCTTAGAATACATTACGAACGGTTAAAAAGACGAGAATGTATGGAGATGTACAACCATTGACGCCAAATCCTCTTCCATCTACAGTTATGAGTACAGATAGTTAACCAAAGTCCTACTTGGGATGTCTACATGGCCAGGTAGGAGTACAGAGTAACAAAATCTTACTTGGGATGTCTCCATGGCCAGTTACGAGTACAGATAGTTTACCAATGTCCTACTAGGGATGTCTCCATGGCCAGTTAGGAGTACATAGTAAAAGTCTTACTAGGGATGTCTCCATGGCCAGGTAGGAGTACAGATAGTTAACCAAAGTCCTACTTGGGATGTCTCCATGGCCAATTAGGACTACATATAGTTAACCAAAGTCCTACTTGGGATGTCTCCATGGCCAGTTAGGAGTACATAGTAAAAGTCCTACTTGGGATGTCTCCATGGCCAGTTAGGAGTACAGATAGTTAACCAAAGTCCTACTTGGGATGTCTCCATGGCCAGTTAGGAGTACAGATAGTAAAAAATCCTACTAGGGATGTCTCCATGGCCAGTTAGGAGTACATAGTAAAAGTCTTACTAGGGATGTCTCCATGGCCAGTTAGGAGTACATGGTAAAAGTCTTACTAGGGATGTCTCCATGGCCAGGTAGGAGTACAGATAGTTAACCAAAGTCCTACTTGGGATGTCTCCATGGCCAGTTAGGAGTACAGATAGTAAACAAGTCCTACTAGGGATGTCTCCATGGCCAGTAAGGAGTAGAGAATAACAAAGTCCTACTAGGGATGTCTGTTAAAAAAAGAAATCGCATAAAAGTAGTAATCAGTATAATTAGAGATATATATCTTATCCTCGGCAAACACGTGACTTTGCCATTTCTGGTAATCTACATAGCATAATTGATAGGATTGTTAAGCGTATAATGCACGTTATTCAAAGGGTGGAGGGGTGGGTATGTCAAGAAATAAGAACAAGTAGAAAGTTTACAAAAAGTTGAAACCAAACCAACGCGAAGGACATGTGGTTAACTTTAAATTTACTTCCAAAATACAAAATAATCTTCCGAAAACATGCATTGCACCAGTAAATGTACAGCATATTAGGCGATTCCGCTAAATTTCAAAATATAATGATATAGTGGATTTACAAGAGAAATTAAACACTGATATTCTATAGGGGTATTCACGGTTACTAGCTCACCAGAGGGCGTATCGTTGCAGTTAATTTCCGGAACGTTCAATAATTAAAGACGGCAGACGTGGATCACGAAAATGTGACAAAACGCTCAAATTTTGCAAGCAGGATCAATATCTCACTGTATTAAAAAAAAATACATATATATCAATATTTGATAAATTGTTGTTACATCTTTAATTTTATTCACTAACTTGCGTTGCAGCCAGCTTTTAAATAACTGTTCTCTGCCCTTTTCAGATCTTCATTATTTTTCCATTACTACATTATGTACTAGTTTGTATTATTTAATTGTGCAAAGTGTATCGCTGCGTAAAAAGTTTCTTGCAATTTATCTCGCTTGACGAATATTGAGAATATGTTTATTTTTCTTTAGAGCTTTAATCATAGCAGTAAGTTGATGTTGAACGACAACACAAAAAATTCTAACTTTAAAAGTTTCTTTTATTATTGATTTAGACTGCTGCATTTGTATTAATGTTAATTATATTTTTCATTAAATAACTTGAGTTTCTTTCAGAATGCACAAATGTCATCCGTGCTTGAACAGACAGGCGCACGTACAAGTCTCCATGACGATTATTCTAATTTTATTTCCTTGAACTGATGAAACTTTTAGAATATATTATTTGGAGAAATATCTATGTTAGGCACTATGCATGTATATGACATATGGTTCTCACCTATCTGCCTGTCTGTCTGTATGTGTCTCTGTCACATTTCATCTAGTGCTTTGGGTATGTATATCCTCGAATTAATGTGTTCGCATACGTATATTACATAAACATACTTCAGGTCAAAAATTAGTATAATATGATGCTAACATTGAACGGGTGACTGATAGATAAAGACAACAAAGATGAATATGTGTGAGTATCCATTTATTATTGACTTGTATGGCTTTTTCTTACAAGCAGTCTCTGTTTAAAAACAAAAATCATACTGTTTGCAATTTTACATCCGGTTACGTTGATAAATATTGATTTAAAAGACGAACCAAAGTAATGGGACGAAATCTATGAAATAATTGTATTTTTAAAACTTACATCTTTAATGCAAGGACAGTTAAACAGAAATAATCTAAGTTTTAAAAGGCTGTTCTAAATGAATTTGCAGGTGGCAATCAGAAATCTTGTCTAAAGACCCCAGCAAATTTGAAAGTTATTGCATGTACCGTCCGATACTTGATGTTTCAAAATTCTAAGCGAAAATGAAACAAGATAAAATGTCATTAATCTGAATATTGTACAATTTTTACACCCAAACTATGAATAAATATTACATCAGCATTAATTGCACTCCTTTATGATAGCTAATGTAATTAGCTTTGTCTAATTCATCTGAGTACATTAATATACTGTTCCATTTTTAAAATTTAAGAAAAACTTTTCTGATTTAAAATATTTAGCATTACATATCAGCTGCTTGTGTTATAACTTTCTTAACTCGTGTTATAAACGAACTATCAGCCTTGCGAAAGTCACTGAGAAAGAAAGATATATCACCATATCAAAAATGCAAATTGTTGAGATTGTTTTCTTTAAAGTGATGCAGCCAAAAATGTTCAAAAAATGTTTAAAATCAGAGAGCAAGGTGAAATGTTCCTACAAATGTATCTGAAATTATGGATAATGAATCTATATTATCAGGTATAATATAAATAAGGACAGCTAGTGTATTTAATTTAATTAATTTACATTTTTAACGTATGGAAAGTATATATTTAATTACCTGATATAATGTAAGTATGCACACCGAATCTATCTATCTGATTATTCTCCTAGTATGAACAAAATTAGTTTGACATATATAATTGATTCATTGGATATCCTTTGTTGACTTTATGTTTCGCTAATCAAGTGTAGTAAACTATCCGGAACTGAATTTTGTAACGTGGGCATGCGCATTGGAGCTAAGGGGGGTAATTTTAAACGCTACGATCAGTAACTCCGTTGCAACCGTGAAACCCCTATCGGGAAAATGTTTGGGGTTTTCTTTCGCATTTACCTCATTAATTAATATTGTATAAACACTCATTTGGATTCATGTTTCTTGGCAACAATATTTATATTACTTTGTATTCATCTGATTTTCTTAAAACATATAATTGGGTCAAAATCTCACAGGTTCGTAAGGTGGCGCTCTACAGTTTCGTACTTTGCATAGGTTAGAATTTTTAAGAAAAATAATTTTCTGGGATTTCATCACTGGTTATACTGGTAATATAATAAAGACTTTGTATGTCTTAGGTGTTGGGAGAAGAACTTTCAATTCCCTTTATTTTGATGTATGATTGATGGGTGTACTTTAGGTTCTAGAGTATACAGCTTGGGCTAACATAAGATGTGCTCATGTAAACAAACTGCTAGCTCGGCATGGTCCTTTTCACTCCCTGGACTTCAGAGCTAAATTGTAGAAAAATGGTACGATAACTTTTTTTACTTTTCAGATATTTTGTAACTTGTTCATTGCACTTTCAGAAGCTGCTATTGCCTACTTCAGCAAAATTCGTTTTCCCTAGTTTAATGACTGCTAAAGTTAATGTACTTTTGATTAATTCTGGCTAATTTTTCAAGCACATGGGAGCATCCATTTTGTTATACCATGCGCTTAGATCATTTACAATTTCCACAAGTGCAGTATCCAAAGAAATATCAGCCACATTACATCAAAGTAGCATTGAGATATGCCAACATTATCTCCATTGTGCATGTTACAAATGCAAACAACTTCACCTCACATACGTCACTATCTGAAAAGTACATATTAACTGGTGAGCGCCCCCTAACTAAATTGATCAACAACATCCGCTTGACATTTGGGTACAGTTTGCAGTATTTGGTATGCGGATAGAAAGAATGTACTGCACCAAATAAATAAAATATGCATTAACTGATAATAATGCATGCAAACCAGTCCCCTACATAAATTATTTAAGTGAGTACTGTTTTTATTACTGTTTCCTTCTGTCCATATTTTGGTAATATTACAGATAAATTCGGCAGAATATTCTACGTGTAGTTATTAATAAGCTGGTGATGAAATGCGCCATCACGTCCGTTGTAGAGCCTACATAATTGTCACGAGTAGGGACCTCGCATTTAAATCATGTTTGTCAATTTGTTTCTCTTCAATCGCGATCTCTCAGCAACTTACACAACGCACCAGTATTAAAAAAAATTGCAAACTGATATCTGCTGCTTTATGAACGAATTGCTCTTCTATCCATCGGTAATCCCCTCCATCAGATTAAAATCAGATCTCAACCGGGACCTTTGAGTTAGTATATGGAAATGTAAGTTTCAGATTTGAAAGCGAATCAAATCGTTCGGCATATTTTGATGCCCTTCAGTAATACTACTCATGATCCCAAACACAAGTATATAATGCCTCATCCGATTGGCTGTTAAATTAGTGGTTATTGTAATAATTGTACCATGAACCCTAAGCAATCACTAACATATTTGTATGTAGGACAGTGGAGATTTTATGTTAATCTGAATATTCTACTCCCTTCTCCACCGAGACGATTCTCCTTAGAATCACAGCTAATGAGAAGGGTCCAGAAAGCGATCAATTGTATCGCCAATGCACCGATCGGTTAAAAGTGACATCTACCGTCGTATCTGTCAGACAACAATTAGTAGTTAAACTTATGGGTACGATTATGGGGGATTTGTAGTACCGTAAACACACAGTTCATAACTAAGCGGAATCTGTTACACGTTATGGTTTCTGTACATGCTTAACAGAAGAACGTTTAAAGGAGACTAGAAACCAGCGGAAATATACAATAATATTAAATACACTGCAGAGAAAAACATGATTCTGAAGCGTCGTGTGCAACCGTACTGCCAATATTGAAATATTGGCATATCTTCTAGGCGCTGAGTTTCCGAGACCTCGTATGCATATTTTCCGCGCCTATTCGGTTACTTTCGGAAAGTGACGTCATACTAGCGACTCCAGCATCCATACCTACAGTTGCAAGGTTCATTTCATATAGAGTACCATGCCGTTTTGCGTTGCTTACGGGTGTAATAGCATACATAGAAAAGGCTGTGGAGTTCATTTTTTTTTCTTTTCCGAAAGATAAAGGCATAACAAAAGTATGGATACATTATTGCAAGTGAGTTGATTTCAAAGCAACACCATATAGCACTCTGTGCTCATTACATTTCTCAAAGGAATGTTTCCAGAGGGATCCTAAAAAACGACTATAAGTTGAAACTGTTCCAGACATACCATTGTATATTTTAAATCCTGGTAAAGAGTGTCAAATGTACGAGTTACGAAAATAGGCAGAAGGCCGAGTAAGTGCTAATAAAAAATATGACAGCCCGACACCTGATCGTGCTGATGAAATGAGTAAATGGTTTTTTTCTTCTTCAATATTACAATCTAAATAAAGTCACCACTGTCCTATGTGTAATTGAGATCTGACTTTAATCAAATGGAAGCTTGCTAAAAAAAATAATAATAATAAGATTATCAACCCTTGAACTGTCGTGTTTCGAGAAAAACAATTTAAGTAATTTTAAAAAAATATTAAAAAAACTATTTAAAAAAACACGACCTTTCAGTCTATGCCTATTACACGTAAAATGTATAAACAAAAATCTGTAGTGATTGGAACTGATAGGAGACTAGAAATGAACATTTTTATTTTATAATTGTAATTCTTTACAAATTCTAATTAGAATTTAATGTTTATAAAAAATAAATATCGTGTGCGGATATTGATTATATTGTGAAGAAGATACCATGATTCCGTAAATTGCCGAGTATTTCCGAGTTAATGAGACGACCGTTCACGTGGTCTCGTGACGTCATACTAGCCAGTCCTCGTATACAAACTGAAACATGTTAAGCGAGAAAGGCCATTGAGAACGGTTTTCATGGGAAGTCATTTTTCACACACACACACACCCAAAACAACCCTACCCCACAAATAAATCTGCGAGGAGGAAATCGTATGTAATTAATTTTAACATTAAGAAGCTTCCTTTCTATGATTCAATTACAGTGTATTACATGCATGCTACAGTTAGCGTGTAAGTATATACATGCCTTGTTAAAATAGATTACATGTCCTGGTCAGTGCTGAAAGAAATGTTTCAAGCACAGACCCCGGGCTGATGACTTTAATAAACTTACTAGCCCTGACTGAAATTCCACAAACCCGAACAGTTCATATATGTTAACTTTCAAGCCGGGAGAAGAAAGAAAGAAAAAAAATCCCAATTTTGGAGGTATTTCCTCCCCATTTCGTAATATCTCTTGATTTTTCGCAGAGAACTCCCGATTATTTCAATATGTCTGTCCATTTTCATTTCTCAGAAGAAGAAAAACCATATATAAATTTGTATTAAGTGTGCAATCCACAGATGTCATATTATATTTTATCACTTGTAATATTGTAGTGAAGAAATAGTTTAAGATTAAACATTATTCACGTAAATTTCAGATTGTTTAACTGCTACAGAAGTACTTTTTGTAAAAAAAAATGTCACCAATTAGTTTAAAACCCATGAATGGTCACAATGAAGGCTGCATAATTTTCTCTACAAACAAAATCTACATTTCCTTCAAAGAAACTCGACCAGTTACGTGGATAATCCAAGATAACCAAAATATCCTGTCACTGATGGATCCAGCGTGAAGCTACGACGTGGGTAGCCCAAGATAACCATCATATCCTTTCCATGACTGATCCAGCGTGAAGCTACGACGTAAGTAACCCAAGATAACCATAACATTATGTCCGTGACGGACTCGGTGTTGTCCACCTAAGGACATTCAATCAACAAATTTACGCTCTTGGCTGGATGGAATGTATCAATGCGTTCTACTACCGTCTGTTTTAGAGATTACGCAATCTGAGTGAACCTGCAAAGGGAATCGCATCACACTTATTCCAGTTCAGAACCCACGAATGTAGTTCTATTTTATTTTTTAAACATTTTTTCCACTCTCATTTTGATGGTGATACAAGTAAGTAGTACATTGATGTTTTGTGGTAGAGATTTAAAAGTAATTGTTTATTCTTCTTAAGAATATGAGCTCCGAGAGTGGTTTTCAGTGTATTTTGACGACAGTGCACATTGAGTAATAAGGCCTTGGAGATGATCCGGAAGTGAAATCTGTATTCTGATTACATGCTGTTCTGTTTACATTTCATACCTACCTAAATGCACAGTATAAAGCTGCATCTGAGAGGCAGGAAAACCGCCTTGGACTTAGCGTTGGGGATGTCGCTCCAAGTATAACCACAGGGATTCGTTATCATTACTGATGTCAACACCAATAGCCAAAAATGCATGTCTCGTGCCATTTCACGATGTCATAGGAGGTGGTTCCCCCCCCCCCCCCCCCCCCGGGCTCGGAATCATCATGTATATATATTAACCTTAGTGAGCTCAAAACCGTTTTGAATAGGGGATCGATCATTGCTGAACCTATTGGCAACAAGACAGAATGCCAAAACCGTTACCTATTGACAAGACAGAATGCCAAACCGTAACCTATTGGTAGCAAGAGAGAATGCCAAACCGTTAACTATTGGCAACAAGACAGAATGACAAACCGTAACCTATTGACAACTAGACAGAATGCAAAACCGTAAACTACTGGCAACAATACAGAATACCAAAACGTAAACTATTGGAAACAATACACAATGAAAACCATGTTCTATTGGCATCAATACAGAATACCAAACCGTATCCTATTGGCAACAAGACAGAATGCAAAACCGTAAGCTATTGACAACAAGACATAATGCGAAACTGCAATTTATTGGCAACAAGACAAAATGCCAAACCGTAACCTTTTGGCAAGAAGACAGAATACCAAACCGTAACCTATTGACAACAAGACATAATGCAAAACTGCAATTTATTGGCAACAAGACAAAATGCCAAACCGTAACCTTTTGGCAAGAAGACAGAATGCCAAACTGTAATCTATTTCTCCCTAGTCCTGGATTGAAAAGACCTAGCTAACCAATGTTCTTTCAATAGAATGTAATTGGCAAGTGAATACAATTCTGCAACAGTGCTGAAGGTGATACAAGACGCAAAAGGTTTGTAGTCTCTCATTATCCTACATACTAGGAATCTTGCATCACCTGATCGATCCCGCAACAATTCTAGATAATACATACATACATACATACATACATACATACATACATACATACATACATACATACATACATACATACATACATACATATGGTGACTTACGGATACTTAACCATAGAACACATATATACATTGTGTAGAGTAACATTCAGGTCGTGATACATTTGGGAAATATGCAGTGATTTTTGTGAACGAGGTGAGTTTGTGTAATTCGTATTAACACGAAGAAAGCATGCAGTCCATATTGACATGAGTAATTCAAACAGTGCTCATTTACACTATGAATAATTGCACTGATTATTTACAGGACGAATCTGTGCAGGGCGTATTTACATAAGGAATATGCAGTGATTATTTACAGGACAAATTTGTGAAGTGCTTATTTACAGGAGGAATATATCCAGTGCTTATTTACAGGACGAATTAGTGCAGTGCGTATTTACACAAGGAATATGCCGTACTTATTTACAGGACGAGTCTCGGCAGTACCTATAAAGTGATTTATACAAGTAATGCATGCAGTGCTTATTTACAGGTCGAATTTGTGCAGTGCTTATTTACAGGTCGAATTTGTGCGGTGCTTATTTACAGGACGAGATTGTGCAGTGCTTATTTACAGGTCGGATTTGTGCAGTGCTTATTTACACGTCGAATTTGTGCAGTGCTTATTTACAGGACGAGATTGTGCAGTGGTTCTATACACAAGGAATGTTTTGCAGTGAGAATTTGTACGGGGTATTTATGCAACGAGTATTAACAAGACAAATTTGTGCAATGCTTATCACATTAATGAAGACAGGAATATTCCTCTAAAAAGTACATAGACTTAAATTTAGATTAAGAGTGAACTAAATGCAGGTTTGCGTCTACACCCGACTGATGAGATGGGATCTTTAGGATTTTCATTACATTACTCCGTGCAGTTTGGGTAAACCTGATTACAAACAGACGGATGCCTGATAATGATCAACCCGTAGGCGTTAGTCTATTACCGGTAAACCGAAAATATCTCCACATTTTCAGCAGAGGAAAAGGTAAGGTTGTAACATGAATATGCCATAGACTACTGAATGATAGTAATACATGCCATAGCATAGATAAACATGGCATTATAAACATTAGCGTACTGATTGATGGTAATATATGCCATATCATAGATAAACATGGCAATATAAGCCATAGCGTACTGAATGATGTTACTACATGCCATAGCATAAACATGTTATTATAAACATTAGCGGTCTGAATGATGGTAACGTATGCCATAGCATAGATAAACATGGCAATATAAGCCATCGCCTACTGAATGATGTTACTACATGTCATAGCATAGATAAACATGGCAATATAAGCCATAGCGTACTGAATGATGATAATGGTTGCCATAGTGTCTCCTTAACTTAAATACTAGGAATATTGTATCACCTGATCGATCCCGCAACAAATCTAGATAATTCCCGATATATATATATATATATATATATATATATATATATATATATATATATATATATATATATATATATATATATATATATATATATGTTGTCTTATGGATACTTAACTGTATAACACATAAATCCACAGCTCTGAGTGATATTTGGGTCAGGGGTACATTTAGGAAATATGCGGTGATTATTTTGAAAGGAGGAATTTGTGCAGTTCGTATTTACACGAGGAATGCATGCAGTCCATATTGGCATGAGTAAATCAAGCAGTGCTTATTTACACTATGAATTAACGCAGTGCTTATTTACACTATGAATTAACGCAGTGCTTATTTATACTATGAATTAACGCAGTGCTTATTTACACTATGAATTAACGCAGTGCTTATTTACACTATGAATTAACACGCAGTGCTTATTTATACTATGAATTAATGCAGTGCTTATTTACACTATGAATTAACGCAGTGCTTATTTACACTATGAATTAACGCAGTGCTTATTTACACTATGAATTAACGCAGTGCTTATTTATACTATGAATTAATGCAGTGCTTATTTACACTATGAATTAACACGCAGTACTTATTTACACTATGAATTAACGCAGTGCTTATTTACACTATGAATTAACGCAGTGCTTATTTACACTATGAATTAACGCAGTGCTTATTTACACTATAAATTAACGCAGTGCTTATTTACACTATGAATTAACACGCAGTGCTTATTTACACTATGAATTAACACGCAGTGCTTATTTACACTATGAATTAACGCAGTGCTTATTTGTACTATGAATTAACATGCAGTGCTTATTTATACTATGAATTAACGCAGTGCTTATTTATACTATGAATTAACGCAGTTCTTATTGATACTATGAATTAACGCAGTGCTTATTTACACTATGAATTAACGCAGTGCTTATTTACACTATGAATTAACGCAGTGCATATTTACACTATGAATTAACACGCAGTGCTTATTTACACTATGAACACGCAGTGCTTTTTTATACTATGAATTAACGCAGTGCTTATTTATACTATGAATTAATGCAGTGCTTATTTACACTATGAATTAACACGCAGTGCTTATTTACACTATGAATTAATGCAGTGCTTATTTACACTATGAATTAACGCAGTGCTTATTTATACTATGAATTAATGCAGTGCTTATTTATACTATGAATTAATGCAGTGCTTATTTACACTATGAATTAACGCTGTGCTTATTTATACTATGAATTAATGCAGTGCTTATTTACACTATGAATTAACACGCAGTGCTTATTTACACTATGAATTAACGCAGTGCTTATTTACACTATGAATTAACACGCAGTGCTTATTTACACTATGAATTAATGCAGTGCTTATTTATACTATGAATTAATGCAGTGCTTATTTATACTATGAATGAACACGCAGTGCTTATTTACACTATGAATTAACACGCAGTACTTATTTATACTATGAATTAACGCAGTGCTTATTTATACTATGAATTAATGCAGTGCTTATTTACACTATGAATTAACACGCAGTGCTTATTTACACTATGAATTAACGCAGTGCTTATTTATACTATGAATTAATGCAGTGCTTTTTTACACTTTGAATTAACGCAGTGCTTATTTATACTATGAATTAACGCAGTGCTTATTTACACTATGAATTAATGCAGTGCTTATTTAGACTATGAATTTACACGCAGTGCTTATTTACACTATGAATTAACGCAGTGCTTATTTATACTATGAATTAACGCAGTGCTTATTTACACTATGAATTAACGCAGTGCTTATTTACACTATGAATTAATGCAGTGCTTATTTACACTATGAATTAACACGCAGTGCTTATTTACACTATGAATTAACACGCGGTGCTTATTTATACTATGAATTAACGCAGTGCTTATTTATACTATGAATTAATCCAGTGCTTATTTACACTATGAATTAACGCAGTACTTATTTACACTATGAATTAACGCAGTGCTTATTTACACTATGAATTAACACGCAGTGCTTATTTACACTATGAATTAACACGCAGTGCTTATTTACACTATGAATTAACGCAGTGCTTATTTATACTATGAATTAATGCAGTGCTTTTTTACACTTTGAATTAACGCAGTGCTTATTTATACTATGAATTAACGCAGTGCTTATTTACACTATGAATTAATGCAGTGCGTATTTAGACTATGAATTAACACGCAGTGCTTATTTACACTATGAATTAACGCAGTGCTTATTTATACTATGAATTAACGCAGTGCTTATTTACACTATGAATTAACGCAGTGCTTATTTACACTATGAAATAATGCAGTGCTTATTTACACTATGAATTAACACGCAGTGCTTATTTACACTATGAATTAACACGCGGTGCTTATTTATACTATGAATTAACGCAGTGCTTATTTATACTATGAATTAATGCAGTGCTTATTTACACTATGAATTAACGCAGTGCTTATTTACACTATGAATTAACGCAGTGCTTATTTACACTATGAATTAACACGCAGTGCTTATTTACACTATGAATTAACACGCAGTGCTTATATATACTATGAATTAACGCAGTGCTTATTTATACTATGAAATAATGCAGTGCTTATTTACACTATGAATTAACACGCAGTGCTTATTTACACTATGAAATAATGCAGTGCTTATTTATACTATGAATTAACGCAGTGCTTATTTACACTATGAATTAATGCAGTGCTTATTTACACTATGAATTAACGCAGTGCTTATTTATACTATGAATTAATGCAGTGCTTATTTATACTATGAATTAATGCAGTGCTTATTTATACTATGAATTAATGCAGTGCTTTTTTACACTATGAATTAACACGCAGTGCTTATTTACACTATGAATTAACGCAGTGCTTATTTATACTATGAATTAATGCAGTGCTTATTTAGACTATGAATTAATGCAGTGCTTATTTCTACTATGAATTAACGCAGTGCTTATTTATACTATGAATTAACGCAGTGCTTATTTATACTATGAATTAACGCAGTGCTTATTGACACTATGAATTAACACGCAGTGCTTATTTACACTATGAATTAATGCAGTGCTTATTTACACTATCAATTAACGCAGTGCTTATTTATACTATGAATTAATGCAGTGCTTATTTACACTATGAATTAACACGCAGTGCTTATTTACACTATGAATTAACGCAGTGCTTATTTATACTATGAATTAATGCAGTGCTTATTTAGACTATGAATTAATGCAGTGCTTATTTATACTATGAATTCACGCAGTGCTTATTTACACTATGAATTAACGCAGTGCTTATTTATACTATGAATTAATGCAGTGCTTTTTTATACTATGAATTAATGCAGTGCTTATTTATACTATGAATTAACGCAGTGCTTATTTACAGGAGGAGTCTGTGCAGTACTTATTTACACAAGGAATATATGCAGTGCTTGTTTACAGGAGGGATATGCCGTACTGATTAACAGGACGAGTCTGTGCAGTACTTATTTACACAAGGAATATATGCAGTGTTTATTTACAGCACCAATTTGTTCAGTGGTTATTTACACCAGGAATATGCAGTGTTTATTTACAGGACGATATTGTGCAGTGGTTCTTTACACAAGGAATGTGTCCAGTGAGAATTTGTATGAGGTTCTTATGCAACGAGTATTAAAAAGTATTAAAGAAACGAACTCGTGCGATGCTTATCTCATTAACGAAGACAGGAATATTCCTCCAAAAAATACGCCGACTTAAAATTAGATTAACTGTGAACTAAATGAAGGGTTTGAGTCTACACCCGACTGATGAGATCAGATCTTTAGAATATTAATTAATCTCGTATACCTCCAATACTCTGATGACCAGAGAGGTCATCAACGAATCAAAAGAAGAACAAAACACAAAATATATGTATATTTTGTCGTTATCGTCATTATCATTTGTTGTCAAAACAGCACCATTTTCCAGGAAGACTAAGGATAACAAGCATAACGATGGTGACAGTAGTGGCCTTATTTGATGTCAAAGCACCGCCATTTAGGACCTACAAGACCTTGGAACAAATGTGTGTGGAATTTCGTCACAATACTCCATGCAGTTTGGATAAAACTGATTAAAAACAGACGGATGCCTGATAATAGTCAACCCGTAGGCGTTAGTCTATTACCGGTAAACCGAAAATATCTCCACATTTCTGGCAAAAGAAGAGGTAAGATGGTAATATCTATAAGCCGTAGCGTACTGAATGATGATACAGCATGCCATAAAATAGATAAACATGGTAATATATGCCATAGCGTACTGAATGATGTTCATGTATGCCATAAAATAGATAAACATGGCAATATAAGCTATAGCGTACTGAATGATGATGCTACATGTCAAAACATAGATAAATATGGCAATATAAGCCATAGCGCACTGAATGATGGTAATGTATGAAACAGCATCGATAAAAATGGCAATATAAGCCATAGCATACTGAATGATGATACTACAAATACGGTAGCATATATAACCATGGCAATATATGCCATAGGGTACTGAATGATGGTAATGCATGCAATACCATAGATAAACATGGCAATATAAGTCCCAGCATAGATAAACATGGCAATATAAGCCATAGCGTACTGAATGATGATGCTACAACAAGGATTTATAAACATGGCAATATATGCCATAGCGTACTAAATGATCGTAATGGATGCAATATCATAGATATGGCAATATAAGCCGGAGCGTACTGAATGATTGTACTACATGCCATATCATAGATAAACATGGCAATATAAGCCATAGCATACTGAAAGATGTTACTAAATTACATAGAATAGATAAACCAAAATAAGCCATAGCGTTCTGAATGATGGTAATAACATGCCATAGCATAGATAAACATGGCAATATAAGCCAAATAGTACTGAATGGTGGTAATGTATGCCATAGCATAAACATGGCAATATATGCCATGGAGTACTGAATGATGATACTACACGCCATAGCGTAGTGCAAAACAAATATCAAATCATAAAAAATGATGGCAATATGTAATATTATAGCAAAGAATGGCAATGTATACCATATGGCACTGAACATTTGTATGCAGCAAAATAGACAAACATTTCGTTACTGGTTCTAAGTCATGACCTGTTCATTGTTTGAGTGTTGACTGAGTAATTAGCATACTCATTAACTGTACTTTTAACGAAGGTATGAGTTTAAATATTCTATTACTCTATCACCCTGTGTCTATGGAATAGTAACCATAAGCCTCTAAATAATAAATTCTGTCATCCGATCACGCTGGTCAGCTACCATGGTTAGTCCGTGTAATTGTATCCAAGATTTCAAGATAAAATCCTGTCAATGGGTCACTTTTGTCTACCACCATTGTGTGTGTCTATAGACTTGTGACCGTAAGCAGGTATGGGTACCAGCTCAAATCCTGTCGTTAACACCCTGTGTCTGCTATCATAGTGTATATGTCCTTGCGACCAGAGGGTCACGTGTTTAAATCATGTCACTGGGTCACCCTGGGTCTCCTTTCATGGTGCGTGTATGGGGTGGGGCACCTTAGGTTAATTTACTGAATATATGATCGTCATGTTGCTAAGCCGTAAAACACAAAACCAAACCAGATTGTATAAGTTTTAAAAAAATGAGCATTACCAAAGTAAGGTTAACTTTGTAACAGTATAAGCAGTGGGCAAACTCTTATGCATACTGCTATTAAACTCTTCTATGAATACTTCTATCAAAGTCGTTTATGCATACTGCTATCAAACTCTCTTATACATACTGCTATTAAATTCTTGTATGCATACTGCTATCAAACTATTTTATGCATACTGCTCACAAACTATATGATGTATACTGCTATCAATACTCTCTTATGCGTACTGCTATCAAACTATCGTATGCCTATTGCTATCAATCTTCTATCCATACTGCTATCAAACTATTATATGCACACTGCTATCATTCTCTTCTACATATACTGCTATGAAACTCATCTATACATACTGCTATCAAACTTTTATACATACAGCTATGAAACTCATCTATACATACTGCTATCAAACTTTTATATGCATACTGCTATCAAACTCTTTTATGCATGCTGCTATTACAATCTTGTATGCATACTGTTCTCAAACTTTTTTTATGCATAATGCTATCAAACTATCGTATGCATACTGCTATCAAACTCTTTTATGCATACTGCTATCAAACTCGTTTATGCACACTGCTATCATTTTCTTCTATGTATACTGATATCAAACTGTTATATGCATACTGCTATCAAACTCATCTATACATACTGCTATAATACTGTATGTAGAGAATGTTAGTGAATATTACACATAAAATACTGTATGTAGGGAATGTTAGTGCATACTACACATGCAATACTGTATGTGCGGAATGTTAATGTATACTACACATACAATACTGTATGTGGAGAATGTTAGTGTATATTACACATAAAATACTGTATGTAGGGAATGTTAGTGTATACTACACATACAATACTGTATGTATTGAATGTTAATGTATACTATACATACAATACTGTATGTGCATAATGTTAGTGCATACTACACATACAATACTGTATGTGGAGAATGTTAGTGTATACTACACCTACAATACTGTACGAGTAGACTGTTAGTGTATAATACACATTCAGTACTGGATGTGGAGAATGTTAGTGTATAATACGCATACAGCACTGTATGTGGAGAATGTTAGTGTATACTACATATTCAATACTGTATGTAGGGAATGTTAGTGTATAGTACATATTCAATAGTGTATGTAGGGAATGTTAGTGCATACTACGCATACAATACTGTATGTAGGGAATGTTAGTGTATACTACGCATACAATACTGTATGTGTAGAATACATACAATACTGAATGTAGGGAATGTTAGTGTATACTACACATACAATACTGTATGTAGGGAATATTAGTGTATACTACACATACAATACTGTAGGTGGAGAATGTTAGTGTATACTACACATTCAGTACTGTTTGTAGGGAATGTTTGTGTATACTACACATACAATACTGTATTTTTAGAATGCTAGTGTATAATACACATACAATACTGTATGTAGGGAATGTTAGTGTATAATACACATACAATACTGTAGGTGGAGAATGTTAGTGTATAATACACATACAATACTGTATGTAGGGAATGTTAGTGTATAATACACATACAATACTGTATGTAGGGAATGTTAGTGTATACTACACATACAATAATGTATGTAGGGAATGTTAGTGTATACTACACATTCAGTACTGTATGTAGGGAATGTTAGTGTATACTACACATACAATACTGTATGTAGGGAATGTTAGTGTATACTACACATACAATGCTGTATGTTTAAAATGTTAGTGTATACTACACATACAATACTGTAAAAGGGGAATTATAGTGTATAGATCACATGCAATAATGTATATGGGGAATTTTAATAATAATAATAATAATGATGAGTACTTTGTATAGCGCCTAATCTTTAAAAGCTCTAAGCGCTTTACACCATCAATAATGATATGACTACACTACAAAACAACAAATGACAAAAACAATGAAATTGGAAAACATAAAAACATGCTGAAAACATATAAGATACAAAACATGATTAGGTCGCGATGTTTGTCCCTGCAGTCGAAACCTGTGTCTTAAGACCACTCTTAAAAGGGACCACTGTGTCTTTGTGTCTAATTTCAATGGGTAATTTGTTCCACGTCGCCGGGCCCTGGTGTGCAAATGAACGTTGTCCACTTAGGTCAATGAGCATAATGGTTATCATGGATAATAGTAATCATGTGTAAAGATTATCAAGTACAATGGTTATCATATACAATGGTTATCATGGATAATGGTTATCAGGTATAATGTTTATCATGTATAATGGTTATTATGTATAATGGTTAATCATGTATAATTGGTATAATTGATATCAAGTATAATGGGTATAGTGCCGCGGTTCTCAACCTTTCTAGTGCCGCGACCCTTTTAATGCAATTCCAAATGTTGTGGCGACCCAATCGTAAAATTATTTTCGTTCACAACTGTATAAATGTATATTTCCGATGGTCGTAAGCGACACCTGACAAGTCGTTAATCGACCCTTGACGGGGTCACGACCCACAGGTTGAGAACCGCTGGTATAGTGGTTTTCATGTACAATGGTTATCATGCATAATGGTTATCATGTACAGTGGTTATCATGTACAATGGTTAATCATGTACAATGGTTAATCATGTACAATGGTTAATCATGTATAATGGTTAATCATGTACAATGGTTTTCATGTACAATGGTTTTCATGTACAATGGTTATCATGTATAATGGTTATCGTGTATAACGGATATCGTGTATAATAGATATCATGTATAACGGTTATCATGTATAATGGTTAATCATGTATAATTGGTGTAATTATCATGTATAATGGTTATCATGTATAATGATCATCAATTACAATGGGTATCATGTATAATGCTTATCTTGTTTAATGCTTATCTTGTATAATGCTTATCTTGTATAATGGTTATCCTGTAATGGTTATCTTGTATAATGGATATCATGTATAATGCTTATCTTGTATAATGGTTATCGCGTATAATGCTTATCATGTATAATGCTTATCATGTATAATGCTTATCATGTATAATGCTTATCATTTATAATGGTTATCGTGTATAATGGTTAATGTGTATAATGGTTATCGTGTATAAAGAGTATCATGTATAATGGTTATCGTGTATAATGGTTATTGTGTATAATAGATATTGTGTAAATGGTTATCATGTACAATGGTTATCATGTAAAATGGTTATCATGTATAACGGATATCGTGTATAATGGTTATCATGTATAACGGTTATCGTGTATAATGGTTATTGTGTATAATAGATATCGTGTATATGGTTTTCATGTACAATGGATATCATGTATAATGGTTATCGTGTATAACGGATATCATGTATAATGGTTATCATGTATAACGGTTATCGTGTATAATGGTTATTGTGTATAATAGATATCGTGTATATGGTTTTCATGTACAATGGATATCATGTATAATGGTTATCGTGTATAACGGATATCATGTATAATGGATATCATGTATAACGGTTATCATGTATAATGGTTAATCATGTATAATTGGTGTAATTATCATGTATAATGGTTATCATGTATAATGATCATCATTTACAAAGGTATCATGTATCTTGTTTAATGCTTATCTTGTATAATGCTTATCTTATATAATGGTTATCCTGTAATGGTTATCTTGTATAATGGATATCATGTATAATGCTTATCTTGTATAATGGTTATCGCGTATAATGCTTATCATGTATAATCCTTATCATTTACAATGGTTATCGTGTATAATGGTTAATGTGTATAATGGTTACCGTGTATAAAGACTATCATCTACAATGGTTATCATGTATAATGGTTATCATGTATAATGGATATCGTGTATAATGGGTATCATGTATAATGGGTATCATGTATAATGGTTATCGTGTATAATGGTTATTGTGTATAATAGATATCGTGTATATGGTTATCATGTACAATGGTTATCATGTACAATGGTTATCATGTACAATGGTTATCGTGTATAATGGTTATCGTGTATAATGGGTATCATGTATAATGGTTAATCATGTATAATGGTTAATCGTGTATAATGGTTAATCGTGTATAATGGTTATCATGTATAATGGTTATCGTGTATAATGGGTAATCATGTATAATGGTTAATCATGTATAATGGTTAATCATGTAAAAGGATTAATCATGTATAATGGTTAATCGTGTATAATGCTTATCGTGTATAATGGATATCGTGTATAATGGGTATCGTGTATAATGGGTATCGTGTATAATAGTTATCATGTATAACGGTTATCATGTATAATGGTTATTGTGTATATGGTTATCATGTATAATGGTTATCATGTATAATGGGTATCATGTATAATGGGTATCATGTATAATGCTTATCTTGCATAATGGTTATCGTGTATAATGGTTAACGTGTATAATGGGTATCATGTATAATGGGTATCATGTATGTAATGGGTATCATGTATATAATGGGTATCATGTATAATGGTTAATCATGTATAATGGTTAATCATGTATAATGGTTAATCATTTATAATGCTTAACGTGAATAATGGTTATCGTGTATAATGGGTATCATGTATAATGGTTAATCGTGTATAATGGTTAATCGTGTATAATGGTTTATCGTGTATAATGTTTATCGTGTATAATGGGTATCATGTATAATGGGTATCATGTATAATGGGTATCATGTATGTAATGGGTATCATGTATATAATGGGTATCATGTATAATGGTTAATCATGTATAATGCTTATCATGTATAATGGTTATCATGTATAATGCTTATCATGTATAATGCTTATCGTGTATAATGGATATCGTGTATAATGGATATCGTGTATAATGGTATCGTGTATAATGGGTATCGTGTATAATGGGTATCGTGTATAATAGTTATCATGTATAACGGTTATCATGCACAATGGTTATTGTGTATATGGTTATCATGTATAATGGTTATCATGTATAATGGGTATTATGTATAATGGTTATCATGTATATTGGGTATCATGAATAATGCTTATCTTGCATAATGGTTATCATGTATAATGGTTATCATGTATAATGGGTATCACGTATGTAATGGGTATCATGTATATAATGGGTATCATGTATAATGGTTAATCATGTATAATGGTTAATCATGTATAATGCTTAATCATGTATAATGCTTATCGTGTATAATGCTTATCGTGTATAATGGATATCGTGTATAATGGGTATCGTGTATAATGGGTATCGTGTATAATAGCTTATCATGTATAACGGTTATCATGTACGATGGTTATTGTGTATATGGTTATCATGTATAATGGTTATCATGTATAATGGGTATCATGTATAATGCTTATCTTGCATAATGGTTATCATGTATAATGGATATCGCATATAATGGGTATCATAATGGTTATTATGTATAATGGTTATCATGTATAATGGTTATCATGTATAATGGTTATCATATATAATGATTATCATTTACAATGATTATCATGTATAATGGTTATCATGTATAATGGTTATTGTGTATAATGGTTATCATGTATAATGGTTATCATTTAGAATGGTTATCATATATAATGATTATCATTTACAATG
Organism: Unio delphinus; assembly: GCA_029339505.1. Classification (NCBI taxonomy): domain Eukaryota; kingdom Metazoa; phylum Mollusca; class Bivalvia; order Unionida; family Unionidae; genus Unio; species Unio delphinus. The sequence continues at coordinate 7,691,107 of JAQISU010000184.1, read as the reverse complement.
ATTATCATGTATTTGTGTATAATGGTTATTGTGTATAATAGATATCATGTATATGGTTATCATGTATAATGGTTATCATGTATAATGGTTATCATGTATAATGTTATCATGTATAATGGTTATCATGTATAATGGGTATCATGTACAATGGGTATCATGTATATAATGGGTATCATGTATATAATGGATATCATGTATAATGGTTAATCATGTATAATGGTTAATCATGTATAATGGTTAATCATGTATAATGCTTATCGTGAATAATGGATATCGTGTATAATGGGTATCGTGTATAATGGGTATCGTGTATAATAGTTATCATGTATAATGGTTATCATGTATAATGGTTATTGTGTATATGGTTATCATGTATAATGGTTATCATGTATAATGGGTATCATGTATAATGGGTATCATGTATAATGCTTATCTTGCATAATGGTTATCGTGTATAACGGTTAACGTGTATAATGGGTATCATGTATAATGGGTATCATGTATAATGGGTATCATGTATATAATGGTTAATCATGTATAATGGTTAATCATGTATAATGGTTAATCATGTATAATGGTTAATCATGTATAATGGTTAATCATGTATAATGGTTAATCATGTATAATGGTTAATCATGTATAATGCTTATCGTGTATAATGGTTAATCATGTATAATGGTTAATCATGTATAATGGTTAATCATGTATAATGGTTAATCGTGTATAATGGTTATCGTGTATAATGGGTATCATGTACAATGGGTATCATGTATGTAATGGGTATCATGTATATAATGGGTATCATGTATAATGGTTAATCATGTATAATGCTTATCATGTATAATGCTTATAGTGTATAATGGATATCGTGTATAATGGGTATCGTGTATAATAGTTATCATGTATAACGGTTATCATGTACAATGGTTATTGTGTATATGGTTATCATGTATAATGGTTATCATGTATAATGGGTATTATGTATAATGGGTATCATGTATAATGGGTATCATGTATAATTGGTATCATGTATAATGCTTATCATGTATGTAATGGGTATCATGTATGTAATGGGTATCATGTATATAATGGGTATCATGTATAATGGTTAATCATGTATAATGGTTAATCATGTATAATGCTTAATCATGTATAATGCTTATCGTGTATAATGCTTATCGTGTATAATGGATATCGTGTATAATGGGTATCGTCTATAATCGGTATCGTGTATAATGGGTATCGTGTATAATGGGTATCGTGTATAATAGCTATCATGTATAACGGTTATCATGTACGATGGTTATTGTGTATATGGTTATCATGTATAATGGTTATCATGTATAATGCTTATCTTAAATAATGGTTATCATGTATAATGGATATCGCATATAATGGGTATCATAACGGTTATTATGTATAATGGTTATCATGTATAATGGTTATCATGTATAATGGTTATCATATATAATGATTATCATTTACAATGGTTATCATGTATAATGGTTATCATGTATAATGGTTATTGTGTATAATGGTTATCGTGTATAATGGTTATCATGTATGATGGTTATCATTTAGAATGGTTATCATATATAATGATTATCATTTACAATGATTATCATGTATTTGTGTAAAATGGTTATTGTGTATAATAGATATCATGTATATGGCTATCATGTATAATGGTTATCGTGTATAATGGTTATCGTGTATAATGGTTATCATGTATAATGGTTAATCATGTATAATGTTATCATGTATAATGGTTATCATGTATAATGGGTATCATGTACAATGGGTATCATTTATAATGGGTATCATGTATAATGGTTAATCATGTATAATGGTTATCATGTATAATGCTTATCATGTATAATGGTTATCGTGTATAATGGATATCATGTATAATGGGTATCATGTATAATGGGTATCGTGTATAATAGTTATCATGTACAATGGTTATCATGTATAATGGTTATTGTGTATATGGTTATCATGTATAATGGTTATCATGTATAATGCTTATCTTGCATAATGGTTATCATGTATAATGGTATCGCATATAATGGGTATCATAATGGTTATCATGTATAATGGTTATCATGTATAATGATTATCATTTACAATGGTTATCATTTAGAATGGTTATCATGTGTAATGGTTATCATGTATAATGGTTATCGTGTATAATGGTTATCGTGTATAATGGTTATCATGTATAATGGTTATCATATATAATGATTATCATTTACAATGATTATCATGTATTTGTGTATAATGGTTATTGTGTATTAATAGATATCATGTATATGGTTATCATGTATAATGGTTATCGTGTATATGGTTTATCAGGTATAATGTTTATCAGGTATAATGTTTATATATATATAAAAAGAGAGAGAGAGAGAGAGAGAGAGAGAGAGAGAGAGAGAGGGGGGGGGGGGAAATACATATGCATATATGCATACAGTGATTCAGTAAAGAATATATCTGGTAACTGTAGACTGTAAGGAGGATTAGAAATAACTCTACCGGTACCTAGTCATTAGGCATGACATAACTCAAGATTCTTGTCCAGTGTCCTAATTACCTACCAGATGTAACTAGGTCACCAAAAGTGTCAATATGGTGTATAAAAAGGGGTGATATATTGTTATAGGCCCAACTTGATTCTATCGCCCGACCGGATGATCGTGATGATACTATCACTTGATTCGGTGTATTGACCGGGTGATCCAATCAAGGAAGAAAAATACGGCGAAAATGACGGAGATAGCAATGTGTATGGCAGCAATTGAGTTTATGGAGTCCGATACTGATGTGTTTCTAGACTCAGGCGTTGAATGTTTATATACTTTGTAAGTATGCAAATCTTGTTTCATTATAGGAATGGTTCATAGTGCGTTCGTGTTGTCATTTTATTGGTGGTTGTGGTGGATTTCCTTATTTATTATCACAGGCACTTGATTCTGGGTAATTCATGTATAGACTCACCATATATGGTGATTGCACGGGGACATTGTTACAGGTTAGATCCTGATTCATGGACGGATACTCCTAATTTGCTTTGTAACGAGCCCTTGTGGGTGAGTGTATATATGAATTTACCCAGAATCAACTGCCTGTTTTTTTAATGCAAGTGTTTTCAGAAATATTTACTCCTCAAGCATAAGTAGGATTTCAGTTGAAATATTACACATAATTTGTTTGGAATTTCTGCTGCCAGCTATCTTTACAGAATATTAAATAAGGTTAAAGAAAGATGGATGCATGTTTTAGGTATTTTATGTGAAATTCGCAAATTGAGATAGCTCTTATAATAAATCCAGTTGCAGTTGTAAAGTAATGTGTTAATTAGCTTTATACATATTCTTTTTCCAGGTTGCGTGACGAGAGGATAAAAGTTGAGGACTTCTGTTCACAAACATTGCCTTTGTACTCAGATCACCAGTTTAGGAGAACTCTCCGTGTACCAAGGAATGTTTTTAGTTTTCTTCTTGATGCTCTAAAAGATGATTTAAAACATACTCCACATTTTGGTGGTAGGCATCCAGTGCACAGCCAGAAGATAAATTAGCAGTATTCTTGAAATATGTTGGATCCACAGACACATTGCTAGACATTGGACAGCTTTTTAATTTAACAGAATATAGTGTGATAAAGGCAAGAAGAGAAGTAACTGAGGCTATTTTAAACAGACTTCTAGCTACAACAATTAAGTGGCCTATTCCACAAGAGCTGAATAATGTGACCAATGAATTCAATAACATGACAGCCCAGAACTTTCCTGGGATAGTAGGAGCAATGGATGGTTCCCACATTCCCATTGCAACCCCACTGGAATCACCTCAATCATATTTCAACAGGAAAAAGTTTCATTCTGTTGTGCTCCAGGCTGTCTGTAAGCCTGATCTAACGTTCATTGATGTTTGTGTTGGATGTCCAGGCAGAATGCATGATGCCAACATCCTTCGGAGATCTGAACTTTGGAGCACTGGGTGGCAAAAGTGCAATTTTGGGAGATACCATGTTATAGCTGATGCTGCATACCCTTGTCTTCCATGGATAATGACACCCTATAGAGACAATGGTCATCTTACACTACAGCAGCGTGACTACAACAGAGCACTATCACATAGAGGACAAGTTATTGAACGTTCATTTGGTATACTGAAACCACGGTTTCGGAGACTAAAGATGGGTGTAGACATCAAAGATATTGATGAACTGAACAAGGTGATTTTGGCAGTATGTGTACTACATAACATATGCTTTCTTGAAGACCCAGAACAACTTTTTCATGATGAAGATAATGATGACCCAGGCAACCCTTGTCTCCAGCCTATACCAGATATAATTAAACCTTCAAACACAAATGCGATGGACAAGCTAAAGAGAATTCGGATTACTAATAATTTGTAAAATCACACAATAATAACTAAAATGAATGCTGTGTTTTGTTATTTTTTATTAAAACAAAATAAAAACATTGTGCTTCTACTTGGCACACTTCAAACTAAAATAGGAAACCAATACAACATGTCCACCACACAACCCACAAAACAAACACATTTTAATACAAAATATAACAAAAATCTCAAATAACTAAAATGAATGCTGTGTATTGCTATTTTTTTTATTAAAACAAAAGAAAAACATATCATGCTTCTACTTGGCACATTTCAAACTAAAATAGGAAACCAATACAAGTCCACCACACAACCCACAAAACAAACACATTTTAATACAAAATATAACAAAAATCTCAAATAACTAAAATGAATGCTGTGTTTTGCTATTTTTTTTATTAAAACAAAAGAAAAACATATTATGCTTCTACTTGGCACATTTCAAAGTAAAATAGGAAACCAATACATGTCCACCACACAACCCACAAAACAAACACATTTTAATACAAAAATATTTTAAAAATCTCAAAGAGTTGTGGCAAATGTTTTGGTTTCAACTAACTTCTGAATTTCTGAATGTGACATGATGGTCTACCTGAAATGAGAAAATTATATTTTACATATATACCAGTATATTACTGAATGTAAACATGTATAATTACCTGGGTGCTATTACATGACATCTGATTTATGCATTATATATTACTATGTAATGAGCAAATTTTTTTCATGATGATCTCTTGGAATGTATGAAACAAAAAACTTACTAAGTATGCCACTCCCAAAACTATTAAGTACTAACACTTGATGATGCTGTTACTGTCAAAAAGGTAATATCTATAACAAGCCTTGTGCAAGACAAAAGTATTAGTTGGAAGTTTACTACAATATGTTCATGGAGCTATGCATAAATATAAATATATACACACTTTTTGGCAGCTAAAATATCCACCATGCTCTTGAAAACACACATTTTCTCCTCATGCTGTTTCATCATCAATTCGTCTTTTCTCTTGCTTTCTTTCTCAAGATACAACAGCATCCGATCAATATTTGATTTTGATTTTTTTGGTGGAGTTTGATCACCTAAAATGGCGACATAAGTTGCAGTTAATAAAGTACCATGCAATATCACCAACAAATGCCCCATATGTTTGTAACTTTTATCTTTAGATCTTTGAATGTGGCTTGCAGTATGCAATGTATTTACGGTATTTATATATTGGCATAGTTCAACCAAATTTATCCAGTAGTTAAAACATTGACATGCAGGTACAAGTTGATATGGAAACACGTGTTGATAATATATATACATGGGCAACAATGAACATATAAACAATGTTTCCTTAGTCAAAAGAGACAATTCAAAATGTGGTAGTTATGTTGAGTAACAACTAAAGTAGGTTCAAGAGTTAGATTACATGGATACAATTATTAGTAGCGTATGACTGTATAACATACAGTTTATAAATATATTGGCAGATGCTGTATATTACAAATTGAGAAAAACCCAGAGAAATGGGGTTATATAAATTTACCAATAAAAATTTGCTTCTTCAACTGTTTTACACCTGTTTATTTTGGACAAGGTAAACCAGACATTTTTTTAAATTAAAAATGATGGGCAAAAAAACCAACACATGGTTCAAGTGTCAATGGACATGGGGACAAAGATTATAGGACACCTTAAATTCCACACTCAAAGTGTAGCACTAATCTGTGCTAAGTGATTCTGCATATAAATCAGTTAAAATGAAATATTGCTTTCAGTGTCTTCACTCTCATCCCTTCTGTTCCTGTCCTTGTCTTGTACTGGAGTGTTGTCATTTTCTGAAAACAAAGAAATAAATTTCAAATAAAATATAAAAACTATAAAACAATATTTTGACTTTTATAAATAAGATCAGTATTTTAATCAAAATGTTTTCTCTTTCATACTCTGTGTTAACACAACTGTAGGTCATCTGTAAATACACTACAATACTGATTTAAGCACTGAATCAAAATTATTTTGCTGTTAATTTATACTAGTACATGTGTTGCTAGAGAAGCAATACATCTTTCATTAGGATAAGAGTATGACATTATATAAGTGGAAATTTCCCATCTTGCCATCCATATATACAAAGTAAAGTGGGAGGGAGTGCTGCTTCCCCATCCAATATGGGGAAAACTTCCAGGTTCCTGCCATAATTTCAGATACTGGTGACATGGTCAACTAAAATGTATTAAATGAGTAAATGATGCTTCACCGTAAATAGTCATACATGCCTTTTTGATATTTTGAAGAGTTCAACATCCTGACATTAGCAACATGCTTTTCATCTCCAAATGCTTCTTCAAGCTCCTCTGGTATAGAAAAACCCTCACCACCACTGCGATTTAATCTCTCAACTGCTCGTTTATATTTCTCTTGTAATCCTCTTATTTTCAGCCTACACTTTGTCACCAAATTTTGAGTTATCCATGGCTACATCCTCTGAAATGTTCTTTTTCACCATTTCCCCTAACTTTGCCCAAGGCAATTTCCTGTTTTTATTTTCAATATAAATGCTAAGTAGGGCCTTTATATTTTTGTTTGTCCAGAGTGCTTCTGAAATGATATCAATAAATTTTAAAATATTTACAAGTGGAGAAAAAACAACAGTCTGCATACGAATGTATGTATGTATAAATTTCACATCAGCACAATGAAACCAGTGCCAGTGGTTAAACATTGCCATTAGCAAACAAAGCAAGAAATAATTATGGAGAATAAAGGAATATACTAAAATCTCTTCTGCAAACAAAAAGTATAAATTTATTCATCCAGGTGGAGTTTGTATTCTGTGGATTTTAATTCATGCAGCCTGGTCACCATATTTTTTATGCTTTGTTTAAAGTAATTTTTAACAATTCCAATATTTCTAAGTTTTGCGTCAATATGTTATAAAGCACCTTGACGATCCATTTGAGTAGTTTCTGTTTCAGATTCTTCATCTGCCTCTTCTCTGTCACTGAGAACAGCTAACACAAATTGGTCCAAGGCTTCATTGTCTGCAGGAAATAAGAATGATTTAAACAAAGTTATTTGTATGCAAATTTGGTCCTCAAAAAATCAGCTATGCATAAGCCTCTGTCACAGTATTAGTGGCAGCAATACTTTGTAAAATATACCATGAACTTACCTTGCATGTATCTACATTAAATGTGTATGGATATATATGCATATACTACTACATGTTGGTTTTAGCAACTAAATAGGATATTTGGAAGTGGATTAATTGTTTAATTATTTCCAGAACTTACCACCCGACTCCATCTTTTCTTTCATGGCTGTGTCCACATAACCGGAGAGAATTCCATGTTTTGGATGCTTAACAGTAATAATGTGCCTACAAGTAATAAAATAAAATGTGATCATAAGAATGTTTCTGTTGTATTCAGTAAAAAATGTTTTTGAAAGCAGTGAAGAGCAATCATTGGCTAAGTTTGAGTGGTTGCTAGGTCACTAAAAGCAATATGAATATTCTTCAATCATGTTGATTTTCCCCTTAACACTATTAGAGTTTTTGATAACAATACGGTTCTATACCTGAATGTAAGTATTCTTTTTAAAATGACCTTTGCCACCCAATTTTTTTATATTTGGACATTTTTTTGTGTGTAAATGTCAAAATTGGGGTGGCAAGGGTCAGAGGAAACTCGGATTAAAGTCCACGGTGTATTGCGAAAGTGACCAGATTAAAGATTATTAATTGTTTTAATATATATCTCATCGTTTCTTGGCAAAAATTTGGTCACAGTACATGGATACGCACCTGTCTTCTTCTGCTGTCGCCATCTTGGTTTAAAATAGGCCGGAGTGTTTAGCACGGGTGACAAACGGTCGCACGGGGTATATACTTACGATGAATCAAGTACGGAATGGGCGGTGCGTACAATCCGGGCTAGAACGGGTTATTGAATCAAGTTGGGCCATAGTCATGGATAAAATGAAAAAGAGTTCACTCCCCTGGATTTACTATTGTAGTACATCTGTATTCTTATAGTCAAGTCTAAAAAGGAGTTCACTCCCCCAGATTTACTATTGTAGTACACCTGTATTCTTATAGTCATGTTTGAAAAGGAGTTCACTCCCCTGGATTTCCCATTGCAAGATATTTGTATCAGCATGTTGATCATTCTAAATATCTGAATGGTAGTATACCTGTATTCTTATAGTTATGTACATTTACAGCATGTTGTCATACCAAACGTTAGAATGGTGTCTAGTCTTGTAAAATACTACTTGGGAGACGATAAATGTACCATAAGAATATTTACAGCATGTTGTCATTAGGCAGCACTTTGATTATTGTCCATTGGCTTCATTACCTTCCAGATACAATATATACATAATAAAAAGGGAGTAAACTAGATTACCAAAAGTGTCCATATGGGTGGTTAAAAGGGGTGATATCCCCTGGATTTACTATTTGCAAAATACATGTATCAACATGTTGATCATTCTAAATATATGAATGGTAGTACACCTGTATTATTATAGTCATGTATAAGAAAAAGAGTTCACCCCCCTGGACTTAATATTGTTGTACACCTGTATTTGCATAGCCATGTTTAAAAAGGTGTTCACTCTCCTTGATTTTCTATTGTAGTACACCTGTATTCTTATAGTCATATATCAAACGCAGTGTATCCCCTAGGGGGACAAGACAGAGTCAAAAGTCTCCTTGGTGTCAAAATTGGGGGTCAGACTGAGTAAAAAGCAAATGTTGGTATAAAAACTGGGGGTCAAATTAAAAATTTGGGGGTCTCTGAAGCGCAAATGAGGGTAAAGGGAAACACTGATCAAACGGAGTTCACTCCCCTGGATATACTATTGATTATATAAGTATATAAGCATGTTGATTACATGGTTAGAAGTACTATTCTTATAACTGATTACATGAGGTTCACTCCCTTGGATTTATCACTGCTAAAACCATGTTGTGATACCAAGTGTTAAAATGGTGTCAGCTTGTCAGGGACTATCTTGGTTACAGGATGAATGTACGATAAATATATTTACAGCATGTTGTCATACCAAGTGTAAGAATGGTGTGTAGTCTTGTAAAACAATATACTGGGAAATGATAAATGTACAATAAGTATATTTACAGCATGTTGTCATACCAAGTGTAAGAATGATGTGTAGTCTTGTAAAACAATATATTGGGAAATGATAAATGTACAATAAGTATATTTACAGCATGCTGTCATACCAAAAATGTAAGAATGGTGTCTAGTCTTGTAAAATACTATATTAGGACATGATAAATGTACAATAAGTATATCTGCAGTATGTTGTCAAACCAAGTGTCAGAATGTCTTAGTGTTGTCAAGGGACTGAGTGTTAAAAATTGGAATGGTGTCAGTTTTGTCAAGAGACGGAGAGTTAGTAATTAGAATGGTGTTAGTCTTGTCAATGGACTGAGTGTTAGTAATTAGAATGGTGTTAGTCTTGTCAATGGACTGAGTGTTAAAAATTGGAATGGTGTTAATCTTGCCAAGGAATGAGTGTTAGAAATCAGAATAGTGTTAGTCTTGCCAAGGGACTGAGCATTAGAAATTAGAATGGTGTTAATCTTTCCAAGGGACTGAGTGTTAGAAATTAGAATGGTGTCAGTTTTGTCAAGGGACTGAGTGTTAAAAATTGGAATGGTGTTAATCTTGTCAAGGGATTGAGTGTTAAAAATTGGAATGAACTGTCATGGATACAGGATGAATCGAAGTAGCAAGTTTCATCAGAATTTGTTGACAGGACTTTGTTGAGAAGTAATGATAACAAGCTATAACACAAATGTGACACAGATAAATGCTTTGTCATGTCTATTTATTATATTAGAATACTGACAGGTAAAAAATTCATTAGAATATTGTCATCTCTTTAGGCCCCGAGTGGCCTAAATGCCCACCATTATGGATCACTGCCATCTCACCTGTCTGTGTGAGCTCGACTCTTAAAATTGGCCAATGCATGTGTGTGAGAAAGCTTGCCAGTAATTTCTTGTGTGTTGGTGGTTCTTTCTGTGGCTCTTCCTCCACCATTTATACTGGCTGCCATGTATAGCCTATCTTGTGCTGAAACATAGCGTTAACCCCTACAACATCTTCTAAACATCACAGAACATTGATATATACAATTCATTAGAACACAGACATGTATAATTTATTACAACACGGACATGTATAATTCATTAAAATATTCATTTGTGTAATTCTTTAGAAGATAGACAGTTATAGCACATGAAAACATGATAACTATAATATTCAAAATTATTCGTTCAACTCTTAACAAATAAACTAACACTTTTGAATAAAAAGCAAATATCTCCTTGAAATTTGCACATAAAATAGCAAACTGTAACATGACTCAACAGGTTTTATGATAAAATCTATCAAGGTGTCAGACTTCTAAGACAGTTCTTGGGCTTGGAAGATAATAGTCTAGCAGGCAATGACAAAACAGTTTGCTTGTAAGCTGACTTGTTATCAGTCAATATGGATGACATAAGCTGTACATGACTAATATATTAATTAAAGTATGAGCTGATTATTATAATATCAAGCATACATAACTATTAAGAGTGTCCAGTGTTCTAGTTATACTTTACTACGCTATCACATTGTTGTGGCCTGTAGGAACTTCCTGTCCTTCCAAACTGGACTGAATGTTTGGGATAATTCTTAACTTTTCTGTACCTATTCCTGCCCTTCCAAACTGGATTGGATGTTTGGGGAAAAGTGTTACCTTTTTTTATACAATTTTCTGCCCTTCTAAACGGTATTGCATGTTTGGGATGAGTCTTAGCTTTTCTGTACAATTTCTTGCCCTTCCAAACTGGATTGGATGTTTGGGAAAAGTCTTAGCTTTTCTGTACAATATCCAGATTCCCATTTGTATGGTTCTATTTTGTGAATTCCCAATATGTCTAGATACTTCCTCCACATTGACCAGTTGGATTCAATGATCAATGCACAAAGATCACTTGGTTTCTGTCTCAGGACAATATCTGCTACTTGTTTGGCTACATCCTCTGTATTAATCATCTCAGATATTTTAATATCCTTTCTTGCAACAATTAGTGCTTGCACATAGTCTTTTTCTACTGTGGAGCTGAATACATTATATATGGGAGTCAGAAATGGTGAGAAAGTTAGCAAGCTGTAGCTGCATAACAATCGTGCAAGCCGACCATTGCCATCGCCAAAAGGATGTAATGTCAAGAACCCAAATAAAAACAAAGACGCACACTTGAATGATAATTTTAACTTTTCTTCTTGGTTTCCTTCACTATCTGGGATTTTACCTATTTCATCTATCATATCATTGTATTTATCCACAATCATCGTGACAGCTGCAAAAGCTGAATTTTCTGTGGCAAAGTGTGGGTAAACATGTCCAACACCATTGAAATCAGCCTGTCTGTTATTGGTGCTGAACTTACCTGGTCCTGTTTGGTGATCATCCATTATTTCATCCATAAGAATCTTGTGTGTTTGCAAAATACAAGTTTCAACATCCATCAATCCTAAATAACTGCTTATATCTTCTTCCTCCATTTGAATTTGATGCACTTCTTTCGCTATATGTTTGTATCCTCTATACAGATTTCGTGTTTCTTGTTCCTCCTTGGCTGGTTTACTGGTCTGACTTATTGATTTATAGGTAGAGGAAATTTCATCTTCTGTATTTCCAAGACTAGGGTAACATGGCAGTTCAAACTGTTCGACTTTTCTAGATAAATCATTAGCTTTTCTTTTTTTTGCATTATCTTCACTATCAATTGAATCTTGGCTGCTTCCTGAATCTATTAAAGCACGTCTCTTAATCCCCCTCTCATTTTCACCTAACTCTGATGCATCTATATAGTTTATCACTTCTTCAGTTTTTCCTGCATCTCGCATTCCAATCTTTTCCTCTTTCTGAACATTCAACAGAAACTTAATCAAAAGCTCTCTATCAGCTTTGTCCTTTTCTTGTCTGCCAACTTTTTTGTTTGACAATGCTATCAAATATTTCTTTCTGTATGTCAGAATCTCTGAGATCATTTTTGAAATTGTTGGTATTTGTTGACATTCATTTTCTACTAGTCTTGACCTCCATGCTGGATGTTCTGTTGGCTCAAAGTCCAGATACGTTTTACATTTAGCCATATTTGTATCTGAAAGAGGAAAAGGATTTTATGAGAAGTTCTCCAGTAAAGCACAGAATAATTAACTAACAATTGTAAGGGTTTAACCGTTAAATTGAAATTCTAAACATGGTCTCAAGTAAACCACTGAAGAACAAACAATTGAGCATAAAATACTATTGCTTGCCTAATGAACACATGATACATGTAAGAGATCCCATGGTATGATACATGTAAGAGATCCCTTGATATGATACATAAAATAGATCCCATGATATGACGTATGTAAGAGATCCCATGATATGATACATGTAAGTGATCCCATGATATGATACATGTAAGTGATCCCATGATATGATACATGTAAGTGATCCCATGATATGATACATGTAAGAGATCCCATGATATGATACATGTAAGAGATCCCTTTTTTTGATACAAGTATGAGATCCCATGATATGATACATGTAAGTGATCCCATGATATGATACATGTAAGAGATCCCATGATATGATGCACGTAAGTGATCCCATGATATGATACATGTAAGAGATCCCATGATATGATACATGTAAGAGATCCCATGTTACAATGCATATTAAGGAATGTAATAGACCACATGGTATTAATGCATGCAGTGGCGGATTAAGGTTTTCCAGGACTGTGAGCAATGAAAATAGTACAGTGCCTCCCACCTTTCCTATAAAATGTGAAACTAAAATGAACAATCTTAAAAGCTAAAAGGGTCAGAAAACACCAGTGTTGCCATCATCCCATAATCACGATACTCATACATGCAGATCGAAATGGTGATACAATAATTCATTCAATCATCAATGAAATTCTGGGGTACCCTTGTTGGGTTGGTACCCTAAGCACTTGTTTAGTGTATTAAAGGGGTAATCTTGCCCTGGATGCATGTAAAGGACCACATGGTATGATATGTATGTTTGTGTGAGATATGTATTTTTAATGTAGCTTTTTTAACAACTGTTAAGTCCTATCACTACGATGTCTGAAGTGTGGCAGTTTAGGAATGTCAATCAATGGGGCATCATGCCTCAGACAAGTAGCATGATGTCCCACACAGTATCCTTACACCAGGCCGCATAGTCCTAACACTAACTTCTTAACACTAAGTGCTTAGCGAGGCAGCTCTAAATACCATTTTTGTAAGTCTTTGGTATGACTCAGTTGGGGTTCCAACCAACAAGTTCCAGTTTCTCAAGCAGACGCTCAACCACTAGGCCACCTGAGTGGTCTGGATTTTAAGAGAGCACACAGTATGAAGCATGTGTGTGCGTGTATTTGGAATTTTAACCTAGCTTTACCAATGTTTCTGTCATATCACTACAATGTCATGCATTGTAGCAGTTTATTGTGATGTCTAGCACTGGGGTATCATGCTGCAGACATGTAGCATGATGTCCAACCCAGTCTCATTGTCTTGAAACCAGATCAACCAGTCCTAACACTAACCTCCTAATGCTGAGCGTCAAATGAAGCAGCTGTTATTACCATTTTTGTAAGTCTTTGGTATGATTCGGCTGGGAAGAAAACACATGATCTCTTGCATCCAAGGCAGATGCTCTAACCACTAGGCCATTGGAGTGGCATATGATGCATGTATGAGATCACATGGTATACAAGATTTCATAGCAAGGTGCATGCAATGAACCATATGCTATAATGCATCAAAGGGATCACAAGGAACGCATGATGCGAGAAATGGACCACATGGGAGCTGTCCATAAAGAACGTCCACAAAGAGTGACGAGGTTAATTTGTTAAAATGTGAACAAGGAGGGAAAGTGTAAACTACCTTGTGGACAACCACAACTTCAAGCTAATATTTTTTTTATGCTATTCTGTGTTGAACAGCTGCTTTAGGCCTACTGTGTGTATTCTTGCATGTTTTGCAGACATCCTTAATGGGTGATCACTAAATATAAAATATCTGTTAATTTCACTTTGTATGATTCGTGCCATGGAATACAATGCTGTCGGGCATTTCTGCACATTTGAAGTTTGTCTCCAATATTGAAGCAAAACGCATACAAAATTCGACCGATTGACGAAAAATAAAATACTACCGGTACAATGCTTACCATTTGAAAAGAGTCAATTTCACCAGAATATATTGTTCAATCTAATATTAAATTTGTTTGGATACACCGGATACCACCCCCGTGTTTTCATAACATACGAAAGGATGAAATGTTTATCTATACAGCTACAGAAATTAAATATATTACTTTGGACTGTTTCTTTCAGCACTTCGTTCTAGTAATTGTGTCTGGTTTATTGTTAGTTTTACGAAAGTCAACATAACAAAGCCAATAAATCGCAAGAGCTATTAAGCAAACTAAATCTATACTATTTATATACACCTTCGCAATATGGCGGAAAGTATGTCGCTATGCTTGTGACGTCTTGCCGACCCCAACTATTATCATTACTCCTTAGTACTCGACGATCAACACAGGCAATGAGACGATATACTACATACCTCCTTTGTCTCTGTTGATAATTACCATAGTAGATCTTACTTGTTACTTAATGAAGTGCAAATAAAAACAAACCTGTCGATGTGAACGTTTTTGAGTTCCTTATCGCATGCACAAACACACACCACTTTCACTCTTACTACACAACCGTTCCGTTTTGAATCTCGTGTTGGCTGTCGCAGAATACTGACCATGAACACACGTCCGGTTAAATTCCCAGTTCCCAATTCATACCAAGAATTATTGCAGCAATTCTATTTTTAGGAATATGCGGAGGTAACACCCACTGGATTTTAAATTCTTGTGCAATAAAAGTGATGATAACCGTCGCTAGGTGGTTCGTAGCAACTTTCGTTTTGCAATCGGAATCTCGTTTGCATTTTTCATAAGAGGGCGAGTAAAAGATTCATCTCGGGCACATGTATTTGATTCCGGGTTCAGCGAATCTGTACACTAACCTATTAATAGTGCGATCTCGAGTGTACGATTTATCCACTGGGAACTGTACTCAAGCTTGCCAGTGGTTATTCTGTCTCAACTTTAACGAAGTTGTTGTCGTTGTAGTGTTTAACGCCATTTTTCAGCACATGATAGGTTTTACATGTAGCCAGTATCAATGGTGGGAGGAAAAACCCTGTGGAAAAACACTGACTCACGAAAAGCTATTAGCAGGTATCACAGTACCAATTGTTTTTCCATAGACCTCAACGCTAATGTTTTGTGAAATAAATATACTTTATATCCTACCTCAGCATGTCATAGCGAGAATAATATTAGATTGTCAATTTCACAAGGAGGCAACCAGATACTTAAGAAGAGAACTCTAAAGACAGAAGTAAGAGTTATCTATCCACATCAGACACATTGTCAGCCACGTGTAACACATCTTTATAAAAAATCATAAAAAATACAAAACTAGATATGAATTAACATAATCTCACATGTTACCGAGAGGCTTAACTTTGTGTAACATCATTTTCCATTGGTTATTTTGCTCGCGCATGAGCAGAAGAGTAAAAGTTGGACTGTTTTGTTTGGGTGCTAAACGGACCCATGATTTTCGTATGGCGACCACTCTTTATTCCAGATGCCCACCTTATCCTGGTTTTTGCAAATGTACACCTGTCTGTGTGAAGTTGAGATCAGTCTGCCTGATCTGCCAAAATGTATAAAATCTGGACACAAAATTAGATCTCGACCACAAGCAAATTTTCGGTGAAAAAAAACGGTTCCCAAAAAATGCGGTTTTTCCCTCTGAATTTAATAGTGCAACTGAAACGTCCAGATTATTTGATATCATTGTAGAACTACATCTATCTACCTTCCTATAAAACCACACACTTCAATGAAAATGGTGCACAACTGACACTAAATACTGTGACAATAGCAGTTTTGACATTCCTGCTATCACAACTCCTAGATGGATGGTAATACTGACATTTTTGTAATGTTGGCAGTTTTGATATTCTTGCCAGCAGTCGGGTATATGTGTTTCAGACACCCAAGCAGCTTTCAATAAATTTCAATATAGGTTTTGAATGTTGTGGGAATGTTGTAGGAAGGTTATTTAATAACGTTAAACAACAACGTTTTTACAACGTTCCCACTTGTTCACCAGATCACGTTGCCACAACATTATTTGACAACGTTGCCACAACCTTATCACAACATTGCTGCAACGTTGTAGCAACGTGGAATTGTTAGCTGGGATATATTGCTTTATCAGATAAATAAATAAAGCCCTCGCATTACTGATTATATGGAGAGAAAAAAACGGAAAGCAGTCTCCCAATTTATGAACATAAAGAAAGATTTTACACGGATTTTTGAATTTATACTTATAGCATCAGAGTCTTTGGAGAGATTATGACATTTTAAGTGAATCAAGAAAAAGACAAAATGATATTGGTACAATTTAATTTCTGTTTGCGATTTGACTTTGGAACACTCACTACGTTAATTGGAACTGGATGCTTTAGGTAAGAAATTGAAAACAAATGTAACGCATCGCACTTCTGCAATAAACTTTGAACATACTCTATGAAATATAGTAATGGTTGATATTGCAAGATACGCTACTCTGATGGCGCTCTGCCATTTCATAATTTGCATATTTAAACCTTTACAGAAAAGAAATTGTCTCGGTTTTCATTGCTGGTTATACGGAATATTTATTCAAAGCTTGATTGAAAGCTGATCGAGCTTTAGCATGTTTGACAAATTAAGCTGCATTGTTGCGTGTCATTATACGGCACATGCTACAGGCAACAATTAAAGCAAAATCTCCGTCTGCATTATGTTAATATTCCTATTCAGGCAACGTAATAACAACACAGAGTTTAAATTTATTCAATCTTTTAAATAAAGATGAAGGATGATATTTAATATAATTATATAGATTATTATCGATCCAGCTGTGTCAATATCTCATTACCTGAGAACTTCATTAATTTAATCTTTTGTTATATTTAACACTATGAACATAAATCATAAACAAAGGGCTAAACATTTAATGGGCCCTTGTATAAAAATAAGATATCCTGTCTCGAGGCATTTTGAGTTTAATCTAAAATAAATTTTCTGCATATCAAGTTGCAATTACCGTGAAATAAATCTACTGCGTGGAGCGTATAAATTGCAAGCCATTGATTGAGAAATACAAAATGAATATCTGAAACATGCCTTTAAATCCACGTGTGCGCATGCGTGTGTGGTTGGGGTGGGTGGACGTGGGAATTGGTTTCTCTATAAATTCCTCAACCTATAACTGTATCTTTTGATAAACGAACCAAAAGTTATATTTTCCTTTCGATTGATTGGTTTTTATCCACATAGTTCATCTGATTTTTTTACCAACCTTTCCCTGAAGCACGGCCTTTGGGAGGAGGTGTAGGGCGGGGGGGGGGGGAGGCAGGGAGGGGTTACAGTGGCTGAAGTCAGTTCCATTGCAAAACACATGTCCACTGTTTCTTAACATCAAATTAATAGTGAATCTTTAGTCCATAATCGGAATACACAATTCTTAGTTTGAATTACACAATTCTTAGTTTCAAATACACAATTCTTAGTTTCAATAGCTGTCAAAAATATTGTTTAGTCCTGCTTTTTGAGTTGGGTAATGGAATAAGTCGATTTGTCCCAGTTGGATTAAGTTATTTATCGAAATTCATCAAGGTAATGTAAGCTACCATATAATGGCGTTCAGTATTTTCATAAAATAAGAACTGAAAATCATAATCTGATGTGTATGGATGAAAACGTGACCCTTGAATTATGAACATGACACTCTACAATCTTCCATCTTATGAAATGGTAGACTATATACGTTACAAATTTAATTGTTATTAGTCTAAACAAAGTAAAAGCATAAAAAGTCACTGAAAGATTGCTGTACATGTGTGTGTGTGTGTGTGTGTGTGTGTGTGTGTGTGAAAGAACAAGAACGAAGAGTCTAAATGTAAAAAGCAAAGAAAACAGGAGGAATAAACATAAGAGGAAAATGACGTTTTTAGAAAATGTATACAGAAAAGAGAAGGCATGAATATGATCATAAACTATACATAACCGAAGAAGCATTATGCAATAACAAAATAAACCCGAGTTGGATAAAACAAATATAAAAAATTGTAAAAGTATGTGTGTGTGTCTGTGTGTGTGTATATACATGAATGGCATGTAACAAGCAGCAGATGATACAACTTAGGCCATTCTGATCACAAAACAAAGACTTCCTTATGCACATCATTTACCCCAAACAATAAATATCAGCAACACCAACATTAAATTCACACAGCTAGACAAAGGCCTCATTATATATATCTATCTATATATATATCTATCTATGTGTATGTATGTATGTATGTATGTATGTATGTATGTATGTATGTATGTATGTATGTATGTATGTATGTATGCAGCTGGAGATAATAATCACACAGCAGTAATGAATAATAATATCTGCGGGCCTTTCAATTATTTGAACATACGCACGTCAACACATTACACATATTCTGTTTCATGTTCATATTTACCAGGTGCGTGACGTGAGTTTGCCTGATTATTTGATGACAAGGTATCCGCCATTAACCCTATTAGGAAGTATGATTCTTACATTTTGCCACCGGTCTATTATTGAAACATATCATAATCCCTTCTTTTAGAGTCATGCTGAAGATGAAATTGATAAACATGAGGACGAAAATAAACGCCAGAGTGCTTTCCCGTGATTATCTTTATATGCCGAAGACATAATATTACGAGAGCTACGGTGAGCTATAAAATATTGCAACACTATGCATAATCTTTACGAGACTTACTGATCCGTCTAATGACATCAGCTATATGAAGATTGTATCGGGAGATTACAATTTTAAATCAGGTGTTAGCGAGATGAAGATTGTATGTGTGTTTTGTATTATTTTATTGAGGTGTAACACTGCAGTATATGGAGTTCTCATTTCCAATTATATCACCAGGTGACATTACATATCAAATATCATCTTAACATTTGTCAGTGTGATTAAATGCTATCATTAAAGACAG
This sequence comes from Unio delphinus, assembly GCA_029339505.1. Classification (NCBI taxonomy): domain Eukaryota; kingdom Metazoa; phylum Mollusca; class Bivalvia; order Unionida; family Unionidae; genus Unio; species Unio delphinus. The sequence continues at coordinate 7,671,490 of JAQISU010000184.1, read as the reverse complement.
CTACCTGGCTATCACTTTCTCTCTCATTTATTCTTTCTTTCTCTTATGACGTAAGTATAATTTGATATTGATAGTTCATAAGGAAAATCTTGATCAGGAAAAAGAACAATGAGAAATTCAATTTACAAACTAGATAAAACGTTTTCATGTTATATGTTTGGGCACTGCAGTCGTAAAAATGAAATCGATCCGATTGTTAAACATTTCAGCTAGATCAATGTCGCATACTTGACATAGGTCAGTGTGGCATATTTGAGATAGGCCAGTGACGTATACTTGATATTGACTTGGGATAGAACAGAGGGTATATTCCTACCTAGCTGGGGTTCCGATTGGCCGAGTGGTCTAAATCGCTGTCCGTTACGGACTACTGCCATCTCACTTCTGTCTGCTTGTGTTCGAGTCTAAGATTCGGCAAATGTAGTAATGTGAGAAAGCTTGCCAGTAGTCGGGTCGGTGGTTCTTTCCGGAATTTCTCCAGGTTCTTCCTCCACCATTAATACATGCCGCCATGCATAGCCTATATTGTGCTGAAAAATGGCGTTAAACTATAAAAAAATTTAAAAAAACAAGAAAAAAAAACCTGCCTAGCTAGTTAGATTTTAACTTGTTTACTTTTGTGTCCAATATATTGAATAGTGGAATTACGAAGTGCTCATTTATCATTTTCAGACTAAATCATTTTATTATAGATTTTTGTGTCAATAAATTCAAGAACATGTTTGATTATATTATTGTGTTACACATCAGACTATTTGTACATCATCACATTCAACACTGGAATTCATTCGGAACACCACTGGAATTCATTCGGAACACGCTAAAATTCTGAACTTGTGATATATCTTTTAAGTACTTTTGTGATTCAATTCACTATACTGTATGTTTGATTTCCATTCCGTATTCAAGGGAAATCATTTATTTGTTGAATTTTGCTAAACATGCTGGTTCGATCTTTTTTGTTACTTTGTTTGGGACTATAGAGTCCATATTGATTGGTTACCTCTTAATAAGCCAAATGGAAATGCTTCTGTAAACGGTAGACGTTTCACTGCTTTGTTTACATGTGGTGGATATATTACCTTCCCTTCGACCCCGGATGGTAAATATTATTGATATATCCACAGCTGCTGTAACGAATTTTAAATATTTTGAGATGAAATTTGGGCAGACAAATCAATGAACTACGTAACACGTGGAGAGTTTGTTTGCCAGTATCTCTTCCTACCCGTATGCCCAAACACACAAACACCTTTGACGTTTCCCTTTGGTTATTTGCTCTATGTATTTATCCTCACTTGGCCGCATTATGTTGGGTGGGGGTCGGATGGCCGGGGCAAGGTGGTTGGTGTGAGATGGAATGGGGGTATGGTAAAGGGACAAGGATCTATTCATGTATATCATCAACGAATATTTTCATTATCTATCTAGAATGAGTCATATATTAATATACTTCTAGGCTTGTAAAACTCACCCAACTTGCGATATACCCCAATAAACCTCTATGAAAGAAGGTCAGCGAACTTTGCTCAAACAACGTACGTATTTTAGTTAGATGTATTTATTTGAAGGCTGGAGAGAGAGAGAGAGAGAGAGAGAGAGAGAGAGAGAGAGAGAGAGAGAGAGCATACCAAATAAAGATAAATAAATACTAAATGGGGCATGTCAACGAAATGAACAGTTACTTTTGTCCAAGTAGTATAAACAAATATTTATCCCACGTATTCCTGCTTAAATCCACTCATATGACCACCTTCAATTGTGCCAGTGTGTTGCCTTCCTCTATTTCAATCCGGCATGCGATTATGGTTGACAAATTAATTGTTGCGAATGGTTAAAAAAGAGGCTTATATATTTCAGCATTTGAACAGGGTACCTGCAAATTATATTGTGTGAAGATAAAGAGAAAGAAAAGGAACATATACGTGTGGGCACTAAATACATATTACTCAAAATAGTTACTAGTAAATGGTTAAGAAATTTTCAAAAGATTTTCTTGGTGTTTACGTTTCCGGTGAAAAAAATGTTGGATTTTCTGTTATTATTTTAAGATAAGATTCGATGAAAGATTATAAGGTGCCCCGGTGGCCTTAAGTGGTTATAGTGACCGCCTTCGATGAGGCAGTTCGAGGGTTAGAACACCGGCAGAATCATACCAAAGACTTATCAAAAATGGTTCTAGCAGCTGCCTCATAAGGCCCTCAGCATAAAGAGCTAAGTATCAGGACTGGCTTGGTGTCAGGACTGGCTTGGTGTCAGTCACGACTGACTTGGTGCTAGATATCACTATAAATTGCATTAATGCAGACCTCGTAGCACTGAATTTTTTTAAAGCTACGTTGACCCCCCCCCCCCCCTCCCTCAACAGACTATAAAATGTTCCCAAGAGTATGTTAGACATAAGGACCCATATTTAAATTTAAATCAAAAATTTTTCTTCCACTTTTTCTTTCTTACTCTTTGCGGGAGCCCTTTGGATTTACAAATTTTAATTATAAAATGTAATTGCGTTGGTTGTCTAAAACAATATTTATGTGCATGACACGACTGAGTATGTTAACAATTTAAATATTTTTCGTTTTATAGACGTATGAAACTGGATGGATGGATGGATGCATAGATCTGTGCAGTTGTAGGTACGTCCATAGGTAATAGTCACATATATGTGGGACTTTCGTTTATTCGAACATAAGCATTACATGGTATTACACATATCCTTTTTCTTAATGTTGATTTGCCTATATTTTATGACAAGGTAGCCGCTGTTGCTCTCAACCAAAATAGGAAGTAATTCTTTTACATTTTGCCACCAGTTCCCAGTCTGTTTCAAAGATATCGTAATCCCTACTTATAGAGTCGAGCTGTAACATGTAAAGAAAACATGAAAGAGGACGAAAATAATAGTTCTTTGCCGTACTTATCTTTATGTGCCGAAGATACAATATTACGACAGGTACGGTAGACTTTAATATATTGAAATTTGAAGCCAAATGGACTTCTGTTTATGTATAATCTGTACGAGGCTTACTGAGGCGTCAAATGACAACAGCAATATGAAGATTTTATAAGGGTTTAATAATTTTTAATTCGCTGTATGACTGCCGTTTATGGAGTTCTCATTTTTAATTATATATCCAGGTGACTGAATCATATCTCATCTGTATACTATGCACTGTAGTAATACACTAGTAGTAAAGACGGCTACAATGTTATCTCTTCCATTCTTATTCTTCCGAAGTAAATACAAATCGTAACTGATAGAGCCTGAGTAAATAATTCCACCACCATTACAAAAGAAAAATCAAACATTCCATTTACGGTGTGTAAACAAGTTAATGCAACTTGTTTTTCTGATTATTTTCTTGGGCATTGCAGTTGTGTACATATAACATATCCGAGTGTCGTTTAATACAACTTTTTTTCTGATTATTTTCTTGAGCATTGTACCCTGGTGTTTGATGTGCTCCACTTTTATTATTTAAACCATCTTTTATGTTTAAATCATAAGTGTGTCTTATATTGATTTAATCCATCTGAAAGAAAGTAGAATGTAAAAAAGTAAATCATTCAATATATCAATATGCAAAGGTGATTGTAAATAACCACAACAGACATAAAACAACATTGTGTTGCGGATACAGTCAAGCATGTGAGGAGTTCATTCACTCGTCAATACACAGCAGCCTGTGGCAAATCTGAACATCGTTCAAAAGGGGAAATATCTGTATTTGTATATGATATAAATAAAATATATGTACAGTATGTACGCCGTATCAATGATATACCACTCGTTGTATAAATTTCACCTTAAAAGGAAGCTCAGCAGATCTCAATGTATATGAAACATGTATACCTTTGCTGGTATATCACTGATATAGCGCACATATATTGCTACTTATATTTATTGCTGCGTAAATCTGATGTAACATATACATGTTTTAATTCAGTATTGTTTGTCAGTTTTAAATTATGTTTTAATTTTCACTACATGTGACTGCATCTATCTATCTATCTATCTATCTATCTATCTATCTATCTATCTATCTATCTGTCTGTCTGTCTGTCTGTCTGTCTGTCTGTCTGTCTGTCTGTCTGTCTGTCTATCTATCTATCTATCTATCTATCTATCTATCTATCTATCTATCTATCTATCTATCTATCTATCTATCTATCTATCTATCTATCTATCTATCTATCTATCTATATATCTATCTATCTATCTATCGACTCTCTGTATTATGTATTTGCATCAGGTTTCATATCACGGATGATAAAATACAGATATAAGGCTCAGAAAATCGTACTGATAAATCATACAAGTGTAATTGGAGTCTCAAAAATGTTAGGTATTTCGTTATTGCAAGATAATCGGGTATGGTATCAGCGCGTTGAAGAATCTTTCAGCTGATAGAGACTGTTGTTTTGAAATCTTTGGAAATAGTGAAAGTATTGACTTTATGTCTGCCTGTCGCACGTCTTGCTTGCTTCGCTAGATAGCATGGCCTCCGTTAAATCCTATATATGTTACAATATCTAACACAAAGGTATTTGCCATGTACATTCTAAAGATTTGCAATTAAATGCTACATTCAAACCTACGCCACGCAAGTCCAACATAGGCGTGAAGTAGCCGTGGCCTCTGACCCACGAATAGAAAAGAGACAGGTGGGATAAACAGGTGATATAGTTCATATGTGGGGAGAGTCTGTCCAATTGGAAACTCGTGGTGTGGTATTTCTTAAATTAGGCGATATATTTCATATGTGGGGAGAGTCTGTCCAATTGGAAACTCATGGTGTGTATATTGGCATAGTTCTTATAAAAGGTGATATATTTCATATGTGGGGAGAGTCTGTCCAATTGGAAACTTGTGGTGTGTATACTGGTATAATTCTTAAATTAGGTGATATATATTTCATATGTGGGGAGAGTCTGTCCAATTGGAAACTCGTGGTGTGTATATTGGCATAGTTCTTAAATGAGGTTTTATATTTCATATGTGGGGAGAGTCTGTCCAATTGGAAACTCATGGTGTGTATATTGGTATAGTTCTTAAATGAGGTGATATAGTTCATATGTGGGGAGAGTCTGTCCATTTGGAAACTCGTGGTGTCTCTATTGGTATAGTTCTTAAATAAGTTGATATATTTCATATGTGGGAGAGTCTGTCCAATTGGAAACTCGTGGTGTGTATATTGGCATAGTTCTTAAATCAGGTGATATAGTTCATATGTGGGGAGAGTCTGTCCAATTGGAAACTCGTGGTGTGTATATTGGCATAGTTCTTAAATCAGGTGATATAGTTCATATGTGGGGAGAGTCTGTCCAATTGGAAACTCGTAGTGTGTATATTGGTATAGTTCTTAAATTAGGTGATATTGTTCATATGTGGGTAGAGTCTGTCCAATTGGAAACTCGTGGTGTGTATATTGGTATAGTTCTTAAATAAGGTGATATATTTCATATGTGGGAGAGTCTGTCTAACTGGAAACTCGTGGTGTGTATATTGGCATAGTTCTTAAATGAGGTGATATATTTCATATGTGGGGAGAGTCTGTCCAATTGGAAACTCGTGGTGTGTATATTGGCATAGTTCTTAAATCAGGTGATATAGTTCATATGTGGGGAGAGTCTGTCCAATTGGAAACTCGTAGTGTGTATATTGGTATAGTTCTTAAATTAGGTGATATTGTTCATATGTGGGGAGAGTCTGTCCAATTGGAAACTCGTGGTGTGTATATTGGTATAGTTCTTAAATAAGGTGATATATTTCATATGTGGGAGAGTCTGTCTAACTGGAAACTCGTGGTGTGTATATTGGCATAGTTCTTAAATGAGGTGATATAGTTCATATGTGGGGAGAGTCTGTCCAATTGGAAACTCGTGGTGTCTATATTGGTATAGTTCTTAAATTAGGTGATATTGTTCATATGTTGGGAGAGTCTGTCCAATCGGAAACTCATGGTGTGTATATTGGCATAGTTCTTATAAAAGGTGATATATTTCATATGTGAGGAGAGTCTGTCCAATTGGAAACTCGTGGTGTGTATATTGGCATAGTTCTTAAATGAGGTGATATATTTCATATGTGGGGAGAGTCTGTCCAATTGGAAACTCGTAGTGTGTATATTGGTATAGTTCTTAAATTAGGTGATATTGTTCATATGTGGGGAGAGTCTGTCCAATTGGAAACTCGTGGTGTGTATATTGGTATAGTTCTTAAATAAGGTGATATATTTCATATGTGGGAGAGTCTGTCTAACTGGAAACTCGTGGTGTGTATATTGGCATAGTTCTTAAATGAGGTGATATAGTTCATATGTGGGGAGAGTCTGTCCAATTGGAAACTCGTGGTGTCTATATTGGTATAGTTCTTAAATTAGGTGATATTGTTCATATGTTGGGAGAGTCTGTCCAATCGGAAACTCATGGTGTGTATATTGGCATAGTTCTTATAAAAGGTGATATATTTCATATGTGAGGAGAGTCTGTCCAATTGGAAACTCGTGGTGTGTATATTGGCATAGTTCTTAAATGAGGTGATATAGTTCATATGTGGGGAGAGTCTGTCCAATCGGAAACTCATGGTGTGTATATTGGCATAGTTCTTATAAAAGGTGATATATTTCATATGTGAGGAGAGTCTGTCCAATTGGAAACTCGTGGTGTGTATATTGGCATAGTTCTTAAATGAGGTGATATAGTTCATATGTGGGGAGAGTCTGTCCAATTGGAAACTCGTGGTGTGTATATTGGTATAGTTCTTAAATAAGTTGATATATTTCATATGTGGGGAGAGTCTGTCCAATTGGAAACTCGTGGTGTGTATATTGGCATAGTTCTTAAATCAGGTGATATAGTTCATATGTGGGGAGAGTCTGTCCAATTGGAAAATCGTGGTGTGTATATTGGCATAGTTCTTAAATGAGGTGATATATTTCATATGTGGGGAGAGTCTGTCCAATTGGAAACTCGTGGTGTGTATATTGGCATAGTTCTTAAATGAGGTGATATAGTTCATATGTGGGGAGAGTCTGTCCAATTGGAAACTCGTGGTGTGTATATTGGTATAGTTCTTAAATTAGGTGATATTGTTCATATGTGGGGAGTGTCTGTCCAATTGGAAACTCGTGGTGTGTATATTGGTATAGTTCTTAAAAAAGGTGATATATTTCATATGTGGGAGAGTCTGTCTAACTGGAAACTCGTGGTGTGTATATTGGCATAGTTCTTAAATGAGGTGATATAGTTCATATGTGGGGAGAGTCTGTCCAATTGGAAACTCGTGGTGTCTATATTGGTATAGTTCTTAAATTAGGTGATATTGTTCATATGTTGGGAGAGTCTGTCCAATCGGAAACTCATGGTGTGTATATTGGCATAGTTCTTATAAAAGGTGATATATTTCATATGTGGGGAGAGTCTGTCCAATTGGAAACTCGTGGTGTGTATATTGGCATAGTTCTTAAATGAGGTGATATAGTTCATATGTTGGGAGAGTCTGTCCAATAGGAAACTCGTGGTGTGGTATTTCTTAAATAAGGTGATATAGTTTATATGTGAGGAGAGTCTGTCCAATTGGAAACTCATGGTGTGTATATTGGCATAGTTCTAATAAAAGGTGATATATTTCATATGTGGGGAGAGTCTGTCCAATCGGAAACTCATGTTGTGTATATTGGCATAGTTCTTATAAAAGGTGATATATTTTATATGTGGGGAGAGTCTGTCCAATTGGAAACTCGTGGTGTGTATATGGCATAGTTCTTAAATGAGGTGATATAGTTTATATGTGGGGAGAGTCTGTCCAATTGGAAACTCGTGGTGTGGCATAATTCTTAAATGAGGTGATATAGTTTATATGTGGGGGGAGTCTGTCCAATTGGTAACTCGTGGTGTGTATATTGGTATAGTTCTTAAATGAGGTGATATAGTTCATATGTGGGGAGAGTCTGTCCAATCGGAAACTCATGGTGTGTATATTGGCATAGTTCTTATAAAAGGTGATATATTTTATATGTGGGGAGAGTCTGTCCAATTGGAAACTCGTGGTGTGTATATTGGCATAGTTCTTAAATGAAGTGATATAGTTTATATGTGGGGAGAGTCTGTCCAATTGGAAACTCGTGGTGTGGTATAGTTCTTAAATGAGGTGATATAGTTTATATGTGGGGGGAGTCTGTCCAATTGGAAACTCGTGGTGTGTATATTGGTATAGTTCTTAAATGAGGTGATATATTTCATATGTGGGGAGAGTCTGTCCAATTGGAAACTCGTGGTGTGTATATTGGTATAGTTCTTAAATAAGGTGATATATTTAATATGTGGGAGAGTCTGTCCAATTGGAAACTCGTGGTGTGTATATTGGCATAGTTCTTAAATGAGGTGATATAGTTCATATGTGGGGAGAGTCTGTCCAATTGGAAACTCGTGGTGTGTATATTGGTATAGTTCTTAAATGAAGTGATATATTTCATATGTGGGGAGAGTCTGTCCAATTGGAAACTCGTGGTGTGTATATTGGTATAGTTCTTAGATTAGGTGATATAGTTCATATGTGGGGAGAGTTTGTCCAATTGGAAACTCGTGGTGTCTATATTGGTATAGTTCCTAAATAAGGTGATATATTTCATATGTGGGAGAGCCTGTCCAACTGGAGACTCGTGGTGTGTATATTGGCATAGTTCTTAAATGAGGTGATATAGTTCATATGTGGGAAGAGTCTGTCCAATTGGAAACTCGTGGTGTGTATATTGGCATAGTTCTTAAATTAGGTGATATTGTTCATATGTGACGAGAGTCTGTCCAATTGGAAACTCGTGGTGTGTATATTGGTATCGTTCTCTAACGAGGTGATATAGTTCATATGTTGGGAGAGTCTGTCCAATTGGAAACTCGTGGTGTGTATATTCGCATAGTTCTTAAATAAGGTGAGTAGTAATATGGGATACCGTGGCGACAATGGAAAATCCAGTCAAAAAGGGCTTGGGATACTATGGCGTCAAGATTTATAGCGACAAGGGAAAATCCAGTCAAAAAGGGCTTGGGACTATCTAGCGACAAGGGGAATTTAACATGGGAACTATTTGGGACTATCTAGCGACAAGGGAAATGGAACATGGTGGGACTATCTAGCGACAAGGGAAATGGAACATGGTGGGACTATCTAGCGACAAGGGAAATGGAACATGGTGGGACTATCTAGCGACAAGGGAAATGGAACATGGTGGGACTATCTAGCGACAAGGGAAATTGAACATGGTGGGACTATCTAGCGTCAAGGGGAATTGAACATGGGAACTATTTGGGCCTATTTAGCCTCAAGGGACATGGAACATGGGGAATATGATTTGTATGGGTATAGGGAAACTGTCTAGGGACAAGGGAAAAAAAGGGTGGCAATGAAAGCTACTATCTTTTCGAGACTTATGAGTGGCCCTGAAAACAAGCCACACAATCTCCTATCAAAACAGAAGGGAAGGAAAATAAAATGGTACAATCTCCTATACACACAGAAGGAAAGGAAAACAAAACAAGGATAATAAAGAATACCATACATTCGATGTGAAATATGTTCATTTTCATTCATTCATCGATTTAGTAAAATGGTAGGGTTGTATTTATTGTCGACTGACTTCTTAACATATATCAAATATAAGGGATGTCCTGTGTTTCTCAGCACACACTACAAACAATGTTGCCAAGTTGTAACAAATCTAAGTCGAAGGGGAAAAAGAAGCAGCAGCAAAATATGCTTTGTTCTATCGACAGTCTAAGATGTGTGTTTTGATTTGAAATTCAAAGTTAACCATAGGCAGGGTCATAAAGTGCAATGTCACTCGCGTCAATCATTGTTACATTGTTAAAATTCTTCCGAACGTGTGTTTTGGTTCTGGGTTTTTTATGTCAAACTTAGCCATAAGCAGGGTTATACAGGGCAAGATCACTCGCGTCATTCTTGAAATAGTTTTGTATTTGTTTCATTTCTATAAAACGGTAGATCTCATGCTTAAAAAAATTTCCGTGACACATTGCAGTGCCAATTATAAAGATAAAGCTCTGATAACTGAATTGTACAAGTTTGTCAACTCAAGATTTTATTTCATCCAACGATTTACTGACTGACTATATGTAAGAGCGTAGCGTTTGAAAAACAAATTACATGACAAAAGAAAATTATGGTGCCTACTGATTAAAAATTTGGAGAGGTATCTTCAAACGGGAACATCTACCATTAGGATTTCAATCAAACGTATTACGACGGAGAGAGAGAGAGAGAGAGAGAGAGAGAGAGAGAGAGAGAGAGAGAGAGAGAGACTACGTTATACCTACTTTTGAAAAGAATCAGGACACTTACGCTTGTTTTTGAGGTATATTTTCCCTTAGAAAAATTCAAAGAAACACACATCCCACTTAGAAAATCAATTCCATAGGAAAGGTCCACGATTTTAAAATATCTCCAGAGTGAACCGATGACAAATACGACTAAAATGTTCTCACAAAATAGTACATCCAAACATGTTTCAGTGTATTTCGCAATAAGACTGACATTTCTACGATGGTGCGATTATTTGTGCATAAGTTTTATTGTTTGGAAAGTGACTAGTGGACAGGTACAGAAATACACGCCTTATCTTCTCGCTGTGAGAATAACAACTGAAGCCGATTTGAAGCGAAGGCGGTAGAAAATATCGGTTTGCCAATGAAATCACTTACAATGAGTGACGCATTGTTTGGTTCGAAATTCAAGATAGGTAGTGTAGTGGTCAGGCGCAGAAAAAACACGTCTTATCTTGTCACTGTACTAAGAACGAGTGAGGGCAATTTGAAGCTAAGGGGGGTAGAAAAAAAGTGTAACCAATAAATTGCTTCTAACGACTGGCGCATTGTTTTGCCTAGGCTCATGCATTGATTCAATTGCAGCGCAGGCAGACTGAAGTGTGAACTTACAATCCTTTTGTTGCACATTGTACCATTTCTTCATGACACATCAACTACTTAACTGCAATTATTGTTCGAGTTTTAAAACTGACCAAAAATATACTTTCTCACTTTGACACTTTGACATAAACACATTCGTCTAGGTAGAGAGAAATAATATAGTAGTGAGTGGTAACTTTTGTCAAACTAGTGAATTTGGGGTTTGTATAAAGTAAATAAACTAAAGTACAGTGAACCTCAAGGAAACTAAAGTACAGTGAACCTCAAGGATGATAACCCAGTCTGTCTGTCTATTGATGTGAATATTTACATAAAAAAACAATATGACCTGCAAAACACAAAGATATACGGCAAGCATGATTAGAATGAAAACAACAACACCTAACTGTAGTAACAAAGAAATGCGTTTCTTCACGTCCGCGTAACTTAGAGTTTCAATCCTCTTGTAAGACAAACTTGGTATCCTTTTGTGAGCGTGAAATTAAAATACTGAAGAAACTTAAGCGCTTTGCTATAGACTATAGTATAGATAATTTCAGCAACAAACTAAACAACATAAATACCGTTACAACAATAGAAAGCCCGAAATCGTCTATTAAAAAGAAATGCGTTTAAAAAAATAATTAAAGATTAACGATGGCTGAGCAATAAAACCGAATTAAAGAAAGGCAATGACATTGGTATATAGGTCTTTCACTTTGATATTGTATGCGGATTTAATCTGCCATGTATTAACAGTTTGAAAAAAGGTATACGCAAAAAGAAACCTCAATTCAAACTGACTTTTTCAGATTTGTTCCTTCTGCTTATTTTTTTGGGAACACACCTAAACACTATTCAAGGAAAATACACATCAAAACAAAACATACCATTTGCTATCCACACACACACACACAGACACACACACACACACACACACACACACACACACACACGGGGAAGCAGCCAAAACAAACCCTACTATATACTATCCAAAGTCACACCCTATACTAACCACACACACGGGGAAGCAGCCAAAACAAACCCTACTATATACTATCCAAAATCACACCCTATACTATCCACACACACGGGGAAGCAGCCAAAACAAACCCTACTATATACTATCCAAAATCACACCCTATACTATCCACACACACGGGGAAGCAGCCAAAACAAACCCTACTATATACTATCCAAAATCACACCCTATACTAACCACACACACGGGGAAGCAGCCAAAACAAACCCTACTATATACTATCCAAAATCACACCCTATACTATCCACACACACGGGGAAGCAGCCAAAACAAAACATACCATTTGCTATCCACACACACACACACACACACACACACACACACACACACACACACACACACACACACACGGGAAGCAGCCAAAACACACCCTACTATATACTATCCAAAATCACACCCTATACTAACCACACACACGGGGAAGCAGCCAAAACAAACCCTACTATATACTATCCAAAATCACACCCTATACTATCCACACACACGGGGAAGCAGCCAAAACAAAACATACCATTTGCTATCCACACACACACACACACACACACACACACACACACACACACACACACACACACACACACACGGGGAAGCAGCCAAAACAAACCCTACTATATACTATCCAAAATCACACCCTATACTATCCACACACACGGGGAAGCAGCCAAAACAAACCCTACTATATACTATCCAAAATCACACCCTATACTAACCACACACACGGGGAAGCAGCCAAACAAAACATATCATTTACTATCCAATATCACACCATCTATCATCCACACATTGGAAGGATCCCCTTTGTAGGTGTAGCAATTGTGGTAAGAGTAGAAGTCGTTGTCGCTGCTGTCAAATAAGAGTAGATTATTTTAAAAAATGGATCTAGTATTTTATATTTTTTAAATATCAAAAAAGAAATACAGTTGTTGGTAGACATCGTGGTCAGCAATAAAGTAAAAGTGACAGAGAGAATGAGACATAGTAGTCGAGAAGCGTATTTCTGGAGTACGTACGTGTCCTAACTTCACAGTACCTTCTCAATCACTCTTGATGCAAAAGCAATGCCATCTCCGCGTGAGACCATACGGCTACTATACTACGGATGTCATTCAATCCAAAGTAACCTCCTGGTAATTTCACCGTACCTGCATCGAACAGAAGTGAGGAGAGTCGAATATTCGTTCCCGACGAGTTTGTCTGAATACTGTCACTTTAAAAGTCGATTCCAAACCTTCAAAGATAAATGGTCAAAATATCTGCCTGGACCAACTCCTGAAGAATTAGCCAGAGCTTGATTTTTCTACTTGGGCGAAGGGGATAAAGTCAAGTGTTTCAGTTGTGGTGTATCCATTTACGAGTGGGAACAGAAAGATTCCGCTTACCTGGAACATGCTCGATGGTCTCCGAATTGTCAATACCTACCTTTAGTGGGACCTAGTGATTGGAAGTGACACTACTACTCCATGTCGTGTAACACGCCTAGACCAGTATATAATATAAAACATAATATTCAAGGATTACCCTACGAATTGCAAGAGAAGATCTACAAGGACGTTTGGCAAGGCCTTGCTAAAGAAAAATCTCAATGGGTGACTGTAGAACTTTTGTGTCGTGAAATTCACAAGAGGAAAGTGACAAAAATTAACCAACGTGTTAGATTTCTCTGGATCAAGGGTATTTTTTTGCTCCGTTACCAATTTACTACGTTTACCTCTGAAGATACTTTGATCCTTCTTAACCGTTACCCTGAATGGCAGTGGGACGAAATTACACGTTATATTAATCACTTTCGCTTTTTGAGCAAATTTAATTCTGTGTTTAATTCTGGGTTGAATCTACACTGATGATCTTCGACCTAAAGAAGTATAAAAGAGAACGACCATGCCACAACCTTTATCATTGGTGATCCAACAGATTCCGTGGAAGGATATCAATGAGAAGATTCACACGGTGAAAGATTACGAACACTTATTACAAGAACTATACCCTATGAATTTGGGTCGACGTGTCGTGTGTGTTTTAGTGACTTGCTTTCTGGGATTTCGTTTACCTGCCGATTCCTTGTGGACACTTTACGAACACTACCTATCAAAAAATAAGACAGTATGGTGACTCCTTTAAATGTCCACGAGAGACTTATTCTGTTCAAAGCCTTACGTTTTCATCTGGATACGTCTCGACCTTTCCAAGAAAAAAAGATTCGTCAACTTTTACGTACGGAAGCAGTGTACGAAGATGTGTGTGTAGCTTGTGATTTACACCCTCATTGGACAGATGTACGTGACTGGAAAAGTTGGGATTTTGAGGCTTGGACAAACGAAGTATCCCATTATGCCCAAGCGTTGTGTTCCTAAAATGTATCGTCGTGTGAAAAAAGTCACTTTTAATCCTGTGTTAGTAACAGTACCAGAAGAAGAAAAAGAAAAAGAATCTATCACCCAAGACAATCCTTCTGTTCAAGACAGAACTGTCATGGACATTCCCCCACAAAGACCCTTTCGAGAAGACACCTATGTGACTGTACCCCCTGTAGAGGAGACTATAAGAACATTACATACTACCTCTAGGACACCTTCGTTACCCAAACCACGTTGTACAGTGACTTGTTTATATTCCACTTTGATCGTTTGCCTAGGTATTTTATTCCTGTATTTATCCATTTGGCTTTTATGTTTTCGTGTTGTTCAAATTTAAACATGCATTCAAATAAACGTGTCTTGAAAAAAGTATAAAAACCTCTTGTCTTGTCTGTTTTTGTGTCAATACTGACATACCACTACACGACTATGGCTCACTCTACTCTTTCTACTACTCCTTCCTCCTCCACATTCAAAGTCATTGACGAACACTTAGATCAGGCTAGTTGGAAAGCCTTGTATCTTCGTCATCCTTTTAACATGTTAATTGCTGGACCGAGCGGTTCAGGCAAAACCGAATTTGTCAAACGTTTGATCGAACATAAACATCATTTGATCGATCGTCCACCTCAACGCATCGTGTGGTGTTACAAAGAGTGGCAATCGGCATACAGCCTCTTGCAAGAAAGTCAAGGTGATTCCATTGTGTTTGTAGCAGGCATTCCTAAAGAAGACGAGGGGATCGTGTCTGACCCTAGTCAAACTCATTGGGTTATTTTTGACGACATGTTAGGAGAAGACGAAGAAGAAATTAAACTGTGGTTTACACGTAAAGGGCATCATCGTAATGCCAGTGTCATTTACATTACACAAAATTTATTTCAACAAAGTAAAGCCCATCGTACCATTAGTCTCAATGCTCATTACGTGGTCTTGTTTAAAAGTCCTCGAGATAAATCACAAGTGCAAGTTTTAGCCAAACAGTTAGGAACACCTTGGCTAACTCATGCGTACGATGATGCCACTCAAACGCCACACGCCTATTTACTCGTGGATTTAAAACCCACTACCCCTGATTATTTGCGATTTCGTACCGATTTGTTTCACGACTGGTGTCAAGACGGAGGACCTGTCGTGTACACGTCCTCCTCGTTGACATAACACTATGAAGCACTAAAAAATCTATAAAAACCTTGGGTTACTTTGACCTGGTCTCATACATCGTCAACATGACGTCCCTTCAGTCTCATCTTCCGATCAAATTGATTCGTGCCTTGTACGGCATCAGTCGCAAAAAAATCCACAAAGACGTGCTCACGTCTTAGAAGCCAGTCTCAAAGAAGTCTTACGATGGTTTACGGTGACAGCACGTCAAATACTGCAAGGCATCATTCACATTCCACATCAAACCAAACGCTTTTTTGACAGAAACAAAGTAGCCTTGACGCAACTGGCCAATCCTCGCATTGACACTCACACCAAAAAGCAAATCATATTGAAACCTGGAGGTAGTGGTTCTCTAGGAGGTGTCATCATTCGTTCCCTTTTAAAATGGGATCCCAATACTCCCAAAGTTCACCCCAAGAAGAAAACAAAAAAAGCCAAACAAGCCCCTAAGAAAAAGAACAAGGGTACCAAGACCAAAGCACAGAAAAAGAAAAGTCCACAGAAAAAAGCGGTCACCCGCAAAAGAGGCACTTCGGCCAGGACACAACCTTACCTTCGTCAACCACGACCTGTAAGAAAAGATCTACAAGGACGTTTGGCAGGGACTACGTTGCCAGTAGCCTCAGGGGCTGCCACTTCTCCGTTGCGGGTGATGCCAGCCAAACCCAATTTGTCACCCGTTTTTCCTAATTTGATGAAACATTGGAAATCTGTGTCTCCCAAAACGTCTCCTCCACCGGAGACACCCTCGTCCACCTTAGCGTCAGTAGCAGCTACTCATAAAGTACCTGCCCCCAAAGTCAAAGTCCAAGAAAGATCTGGCATGTTAAAGAGTTTACTAGATTTGTCCAAACAAGAACTGTCCCGATTGAGTCCATTGCGAACTCCTTCACGACGTGTGTTACCTGCCATGAAGTTGATACGACGCAAAGATAATCAGTGGCGACGCATTCCAGTATAAAAATATGACTTGAAAACCACGACGTCAATCAGTATTTTTTCTGTACCACTGATGAACACTCAAGGATGCCTCCTCAAAAACGTGCACACCATCACCCTCGACGTTCTACCGTCCAAAAAGGAAAAGGAAAAAGACAATCTCGTCATCCTACCAAACGCTCAAAAACCAAACAACGACGTCCTCCCGTAAAAAGACACAGTCATCCAAAGAAAAAGAGAAGTCATCAAAGGGGAGGCATATTTATTGGTCTTATTAAAGGTATGCAGAAACTAGACAAAGCAGCTAATAACCGAACTGGTATCTTTAGCCCTGCTTTTGAGGATTTAGCAAAGCATGCCGTTACCTTTTGGAGAAGCCAATAGAAAAAAGAAGATAAAAGAGGGTGTGTACCAAGTCTTTGACATCAGTGTATTTCTGGAACGAACAAGCAAAGATGTCACCTCGCAAAAAACATTCTTATTCACCCCACAAAGGAAAGAAAAGGAAAGGACTACCTCCTCGTTTAGCCAAACACGGAGACGTGTTGTCCGTCCTGTCCAAAGCCTCTCCGCCCATGCGAAAACAAATCATTAAAACAGCCTCCAAAGATGTCATCGATACCGTGTGTGAATGTTGTTTGAATGTTTTGAAAGGCACGATACCTTTGTCTCCACACAAGAAAAAATGCTTCGCCAAACATCGACACGTTCTTCGTCAAATGGTTCAAAAGAAAATATCCGTCCGTCAAAAGAAAAAGATGTTGGTGCAACGCGGAGGATTTTTACCCTTTCTTGCTCCTTTGTTGACAGGCATAATACCAGGTTTGCTACAAGGGGTGACCCAAGGGATATCCCAAGGGTTTAACCAAGGGATGGGTAGAAGATAAAAGGACACTATGGAGCACCACAATCTCAGACATAACCTTTGAAAGCCCATGGAAGGACGAAAACTAACTTTGGTTCCTTACAAACGATGGATGGAATACCATCATTGGCAAGAACAACGATCCCCCCATTTACCACCCAATCCCAATTTGGCTGAGATGTCGCAATTACAACACGAATTGCAATCCTTGATCCATCGCCACGATTTATCCGAAACCGAAAAATCACAAAAGTACGGTCAACTCTTGAAACGGCTACAACTCTTTCATCAGAAAGCTGTGGAACAAACAGCTCAACCCACTTTGTCCGATTTTAAGGCTCTAATGAATAACCCGGCACCCTCACCCTCACCCTCTACAGCAGTTAAAACAGACGTTACCCCACCATTACCCAAGGAAGAAGAACCCCATGATCTCTTTCAAACACCTACTGCTACTCCCATTCCGAGTAAGATTGCCACTTCCTTGTTAACCCCTTCCCCCACTCCCCCACGAGAAGAACTCAAAACTTGGGTTAAAAAGATGATGGCTACTCCTTCTTCGACAGATGTGAAAAAGAAAGAAAGGAAACCAGAAGTGAGAAAAGAAAAGAAGGCCAAAGAAGCTATCCCATTACCTCCACCACCACCATTACCCTCGACGTCAACTCCTGTGGCACATCGGACACGTAAAACCGTTTCCAAACAACCCGCATTTCGTCCCACCCAAAGCAATATCCTCGAAGAGTGGGTCCCTTATTAACAAAAACCATGGAGAAGGTCTTAGCCAGCATTTACTACGATCCAGCTCACCCTGCAGGTTACGGAGGCATTCAGAAATTGTATCGTGCTGCCAAAACTCGCCTGAAAAAGCTCCGTTTACCAGCAGTACAACGATGGTTACAAGAACAAGCGACGTACACTTTACACAAGCCCATCCGACGAAAATTTCACAGAAGTCGCACTCAAGTGGAAGGCATCGATCATCAATGGCAAGCCGATTTAGCTGATGTCTCTCATTTAGCCACCTACAATCGTGGCTACAAATATTTGTTTTGTGTCATCGACGTCTTTTCTAAATTTGCCTGGGTCGTACCATTGACATCCAAATCGAGCGGAGAGTTAGTACGAGCTTTGCAACTGGTGTTGAAACAAAGTGGTCGTCACCCTCTTCGATGGCAAACCGACAAAGGCACCGAATTTCTGAACCAAGCTTTCCAACGAGAATTAAAAAAACGTGACATTCATTTTTTCACCACCGAAAATCCTGAAACCAAAGCCAGTATCGTGGAACGTTTTCAACGTACCTTGAAAGAACGCATGTGGAAATATTTTACGCATCAACACACTCTCAAGTACATCGACGTCTTACCACACTTAGTCCAAGCCTACAATCAATCTTACCATAGAAGCATTGGACGTACCCCACAAGAGGTGACACCTGACAACGAAGTCACTGTTTTTGAGCGTCTGTTTGGTACGTCCCGGACGAGGGCTGTCCCCAAGAAAGGTAGAGAAGTGTTAACCCCGGGAGATTGGGTACGCATTGGCAAAACCAAACGCACTTTCGACAAAGGTTACTTACCCAACTGGACCACCGAATTGTTTCGTGTGACTGGACGAGTGCGCGATCGTCATCCTACCGTCTATAAATTGGAAGACATGAACGGAGAAGTATTAAAAGGAACATTTTACTTGCCTGAGTTACAACGTGTTACCAAAAAAGAAGACGACGTGTACGACATTGAAAGCATTCTCGAACGAAGAACCCGTAAAGTAGGAAAACGTCGTGTCAAAGAAGTCAAAGTACGTTGGAAAGGATATCCTCCTAGTTTTGATTCTTGGATTGACGCTGCCCAAGTCATCGACTATAAAAAGAAGTGACCATCATGCCCTTCAATACAGCTTCAGCAACCACAGTGACTACTCCTTCACCCACGTCATCTCTGCAAGATTTACAAAAGCAATCCTTGTGGGTGTGGTGTGGAGAACGTGTCCCTAAAACGCAAATCGTTTTTTTCTGTCAAATCTTTGTGGTATATTGTGTCATTGGTGCAGCCATTGCTAATCTGAGTTTGCAACAAGGAGACAAACAATTGTGGACCATTTTACTCAGCAGTTGCATCGGGTATCTTCTTCCCAATCCTTCCCTGAAATACTCTTATAACGGGAACAACAGTAACAATATTGGGAGTCTGGCGGCCAACGTTAGTCCTTCTCCTGACAGTCACCCTTCCAATCACAATCCTCTTTTAGATACTCCTTTAACCTCGAGTGACTCCTCGGACAGAAGAACATTGGAAATATGAACAACACTATTAACCAATTTTACTTAACGTTACCCAGTGACAGTTCCATGGAGGTGTTTCCTAACAACACATTGTGTTGTTACACGTCTAAATTACCTCAAGCCATGCATTTGGATCAAGATGATCACTGGGAAGCAGCTTTAGTGGAAATAATACACCCGACACAAATCAAAAACATCGTCGAAAATCAAAACTTTTTCACAGTTGAAGTGTACGACAAGCAATTGCAACAAGCCTTAGATGAACGAAGCATCACTGGCATTGACAACAAGAAATCAGATGGACCCACAACTAAACAACTGTCCACTCATGTGTTGACCATTCCTGCAGGCTACTATTTTAGCGGTCAACATTTAGTGACTACGATTGCAAGCAGGTTCAATGTTGTGTTTGGTAAACCCCTGGACAAAATCAGAGAAAGTGTTACCTTTGAGTACATTAAAGTGGCTCGCCGCTTCATGATCAAATTTTCAGAGAAGAAAATAATAGCCATTACCTTTTGTCCTGAATTGTTTGATATCTTAGGTGGAGACCTCAAGATGCTCCCGAAAAAAAAAGAAATACCAGGCATATCCAGTAACTTGGATTTTACCAAATATTTTCGATCCCCTGTAGAAATGAACCAAGGACTCAATTTGATGTTTGTGTACTCCGATGTGGTGGAGTACAATGTGGTAGGTCACACCTCTGTACCGTTACTGCGTGTCATTCCTTTCAAAGTAGATACTACTACCGCTGACGAGGAAGGTGGAAATACCTATCACGTTCACCGCGAATTTGTGCATCCTCATTATTTACCCGTCAGTAAGTCGTATTTCGACAGTGTCAACATTACTATAAAAGGAGAACTAGGTCAAAATATTCCATTTACCAAAGGGAAAGTCACAGTGAAACTCCATTTTCAAAAACGATTCTCCAACAACTGAAAAAGTGATGTATCCTGTGTACCAAGGAGTCACTCGACAACGAGGACATGGTTTAGGAGATATGTTTAAATCAGCCTTTCGTTCCGTGGTCCCTGTTTTAAAACCAATGGTGACACGAGGATTGCACACCTTAAAAGATGCCGCATTGACTCACGGCAAAGATTTTCTTTACAATGTTCTCATTGACAAACAAAACCCTAAAGAAGCTTTTTTGAGAGCAGGCAAAAATGCCTTGCTTCAAACGGGTAAAGAAATTTTGGGTCGACGAGAAAGTCCTATAAATGCTCTGAACGGTACCGAGTCTAACATTCCTACTTCCCTGACGACACAGCAAGGACAAGGTAGAAAGCGTCGACGAAGACACCCTTTCAAAAGTCTCCGTACCTCTAAAGTTCGAAAGACAAAGAAAAAAAGAACCGCTCGAGACTTAGACATTTTTGATTATTAAAAGTGAAGAAAAAAACCTAAAGAAAAAATGATGCACCAAGAATCTTGTGCCTGTTCCAAGTCGGAACTGGATCTCTTTGCCATGCCACCCACGATGATGACCATGCAAGAAGCTCAATGGGTCGAATTTCATCCCGTCTCCTCTTTGACGGATTCAGCTCCCATCGAGTTTGAAATCAAAGGACAACCCGAAGATTACATCGATCTCAACAACAGTTACTTGTATTTGAAAGTGAAAGTAAGCAAAACGGACAACACCAATCCAGGAGCCAATGATAGAGTAGCTCCTGTCAACAATTTCATGCATTCCTTGTTCAGCGATGTGGATTTGTACATGAATAACAAACTGATCAGCAGTAGCATGGATACTTACCCTTACCGAGCGTACCTCGAAAATCTCTTGACGTACGGAAAAGAAGCCAAGAACACTCATCTAGATGCTTGCGTGGTATGGAAACCTGACACTGCAGATAAGTTTAACGACACAGCCTTGCCCGTAGCAGCAGCTGCTGATGGCAGCGCTCCTGCCGATCCTCACAATGAAGGTTTTAACGAGCGTCGAAAGAAAATTTTGCAAGGACGTAGTTTAGAACTGTTCGATCGTTTGCATTTGGACATGTGGTTTCAAGAGAAGTATTTGCTGAACGGAGTAGATATTCGCTTGAGACTGAATCGAAGTAGTACTGCTTTCCATTTGATGGCTCATGCCAACGAATACAAAACCATTATCCAAGAAGCCAGGTTATACGTACGTCGCGTGGAAGTGTTACCTAAAGTGGGAAATGATATCAGTCACACTTTGAGCAGAACGACAGCCAAGTATCCGATACGACGCGTGGAAGTCAAAACTTTCACCATTGCCACTGGACTCCGATCTAAGATCGAAGATCATCTGTTCCAAGGACAGTTACCCAAACGTTTATTCATTGGTATCGTCAGCAATGCAGCCCTCAATGGTGCCCACGATGAAAATCCTTTCCAGTTTAAGCACTGCAGAGTATCCAAAATTGAAGTCAGTCGCGATGGCAAAACTTTGTGTACCAGACCCTTCGAACCCGACTTTGGCGAACAGAAAAATTACTTGAGGTCGTACTTGTCACTGTACGAAGCCACAGGACAGTTAGGAACCAACACCAGTCACGGTATTTCCTACGACGACTATGCAAGAGGTTACACGTTGTGGGCTTTTGATTTCACTCCAGACCAAGGCAGCGACGAGGGACATTTCCACCCTATAAAATCTGGGCAACTGCGTGTGGAACTTCAGTTTGCAGCACCTCTTCCCGAAACGGTGAATATCATTCTGTATGCTGAATTCGATAATGCCATAGAAATCAACAGTTTGAGAGAAGTCATTCTAGACTATTAGACATTATGGAAGACCCTTGTCCTTCTTTGAATAGTGGAGAATCCATGGAATGGGAGGTTACAGAAAAAGCAGAACCCCAAGACCAAAAAGAAGAGGTAGTGATCATGCAATCCAGATGGCCAGAACAGGAACAACAGTTAGTGGCTTGTTTTGCACAACACTTGGAAGATAAAATGAGGGACCTGATTAAAAAAGATTGTTATGAATGTCAAATCGATCATCCCAGTCAAATTCAACACGATAAATGTATGATGATGAGTCAAGAAGAAAAATTGGATAATTATCTGAACGAAGCTTGGAGTCTCATCTCCGAAGAAGACGTGTTACTTCAGTGGTATAAAGGCTTACGTGATCACTCCTCTCCTCCATTGTTTGCTCGAGAAATCGATCGCATCGAAGCTCTCTTGGCCAAAAGTAAAGAGACGAAGCAAACCATCAGTTACTTGTCAGACCGTTTCAAACAAAAAGTCTGGATTGAATTGATGACTTATCATCACCTGTGAAGAAAGGAGATAAAAACACAAGGCTACACAACAAAAAATGGATACCTGGGAACTTTATTATCTTTTGAACCGTAGTTCGTACACTGCTTCTTGGAATCCTGTCGTGTGTGCTAAAGATGAACTACCTCATCGCAAACCTCAAGAGAATCAAGCTTATGTCATCAAGACAGATGACAGTCATCTTCCAGGAACTCACTGGGTAGCTGTCTACTTTCCTCAAGAGGGTTGTGCGGAGTATTTTGATTCGTATGGATTGCCTCCTTTCGAAGATGATATCATTGACTTTATGAGAAGAAATGCTCAGACGACACGATTCAATAATGTGAAATTACAAAGCACAGATTCTATGGTGTGTGGACAATATTGTATCTATTATCTGCATCATCGCAGTCTTGGATATTCTTTAGAACATTTAGTGACTTATTTTGATCGTCATTCGTCTCGAAACGATGACAAAGTAGATCGATGGTTTTGTGACCATTATGGTTATCTGTTGTCTTTAGCTAGGAAACGTAGTGTACATCAATCGCCCAATGATTTCCAACAGTGGAAATCTCAATTTAATTCACAACGTTGTCAACCATGTCAAAGATAATGTATTGGTGTTATGGAAGAAAAATGTTTTTTCTTTGAAATAATGTTTGTTCTTTGAAATAATGTTTGTTATTTGAATAAAAATGTTGTGTTTTGAAAACCAATGCGTCTGTCGTTTGTTTTACATTTGTATTCATATAAATGCTCTTTGACTTTTCTTTCTATCCCTCACATCAAACTATCTAAACGTTTCAAAACCCTAAACCGCAGAGGGGTGTTTTCCATCACGTCCGCGCTTGAACCATTTAAAGCAGGGGTAGTCTCCAGTCTGGCCATCCATTGTTTGACTCATCCTATAACGAAGATGTGCTCAAGACTAGCTAAGCTGAACGAAGCTTATGTCACTCTGCATCGTATCAGACACAATCTGATGCCAAAGCCTGAAGAGATTGAGAATGTAAGAATGCTACAAGTAACGGAAGGCCTCATAGAAGAACTCTTCAGAGAGGAAATTCAAAAAGAGAAAGAAGAATGGACTGAGAAGTATCGACTTCAAAAGCAGCAGAGAGAGCAGAGAGAACAGCATCAGCAGCATCAGCAACAGCAGCAGGAACCAGACAGAAGTTTTGTCGACTGTCGTGTGGACACGAAAGAGTTCTCTTTCTCTTTCCGAAGAAGCAGACCCTATCGTGTAGCCAAACGAGGACGCAATCTTAGACGATAAAAGATTGTCATCCTTCCTCGTACACACAAACACAAAAAACAGCCCTTTTCAGGGCTACCCAATATTCTAGAAAAGAATTAATTATTCAATTTGCTTATGGTGTGAGGAAGTTAGAAAAAAATAGAAGTGAGTCTATAATCACTGTCTCATTTTACTTTTGTTTTGAAGTGCGTCTATAAGCACAACGTATTTTTTCAAAATAACTTGTTCAATGTATAATTAATAGGAGTCAAGTATAAAAGTGAGTGAGTGTTTTATTTTAAAAGTCAGCTTGTTTTGTTTTTTTTGGTAATGATAGGGATAATGTAAGTTTTTTGGAACGTAAAGGGGTGTTTTCCATCACGTCCGCGCTTGAACTATATATAAAAAAGCACTCGTCAGTCTGGCTACCTATCGTTGACGCATCAACACAAAAGATGAGTAGAGTTCAAAAGCTAAGAGAGCTTCAGATGCACTTGGAGAATGCGAGGCGTCTCCTGGACGAACTGGCAATGGAGGCCTTAGAAGAACAGACTAGGATTGAAAAAGAAGAGGAGGAAAGAAAAAGGAAAGAAGAGGAGGAGAAGAGAAGACCTATCTTGCCTCACCGTATGATGAGACAAACAAGTCAAGTTACTCCTATGGTGAGGACGCCTTCACCACCAGAACCAGTTCGTCCACTACAGACACAAGCCCCACCGCAACAAACACAACCTCAACCGCAACAACCACAGCCTCAGCCGCAACAACGACAGTTGCGGAATAGGCGAAGATATGAAGAGGCTTTCACTATCCCTCAAACAGAAGACTGGGATAGTGAAGCCACTCATTCTCCCTCTTCACTCCCAGTCACAAGGGTGAATTGGGAGAATGATTGGAGTAGGAGATGTGTGTGTGGGGCTAGACCTGGGAGATGTCAGCATTAGCCAGGTGAATTTTGAAGTTAAAAAAAAAACAGCCCTTCTCAGGGCTACCCAAATAACTAGAAAAGAATACTATGTCAATTGCCAATGAGTATGAGAGAGGAGTAGTGTGATTATAAACACTGACTCTGTTTAGATGGTATATGTTGTGATTTTGGATAGTATATAGTATGGTTTGTTTTGGCTGCTTCCCCGTGTGTGTGGATAGTATAGGGTGTGATTTTGGATAGTATATAGTAGGGTGTGTTTTGGCTGCTTCCCGTGTGTGTGTGTGTGTGTGTGTGTGTGTGTGTGTGTGTGTGTGTGTGTGTGTGTGTGTGTGTGTGGATAGCAAATGGTATGTTTTGTTTTGGCTGCTTCCCCGTGTGTGTGGATAGTATAGGGTGTGATTTTGGATAGTATATAGTAGGGTTTGTTTTGGCTGCTTCCCCGTGTGTGTGGTTAGTATAGGGTGTGATTTTGGATAGTATATAGTAGGGTGTGTTTTGGCTGCTTCCCGTGTGTGTGTGTGTGTGTGTGTGTGTGTGTGTGTGTGTGTGTGTGTGTGTGTGTGTGGATAGCAAATGGTATGTTTTGTTTTGGCTGCTTCCCCGTGTGTGTGGATAGTATAGGGTGTGATTTTGGATAGTATATAGTAGGGTTTGTTTTGGCTGCTTCCCCGTGTGTGTGGTTAGTATAGGGTGTGATTTTGGATAGTATATAGTAGGGTTTGTTTTGGCTGCTTCCCCGTGTGTGTGGATAGTATAGGGTGTGATTTTGGATAGTATATAGTAGGGTTTGTTTTGGCTGCTTCCCCGTGTGTGTGGATAGTATAGGGTGTGATTTTGGATAGTATATAGTAGGGTTTGTTTTGGCTGCTTCCCCGTGTGTGTGGTTAGTATAGGGTGTGACTTTGGATAGTATATAGTAGGGTTTGTTTTGGCTGCTTCCCCGTGTGTGTGTGTGTGTGTGTGTGTGTGTGTGTGTGTGTCTGTGTGTGTGTGTGTGGATAGCAAATGGTATGTTTTGTTTTGATGTGTATTTTCCTTGAATAGTGTTTAGGTGTGTTCCCAAAAAAATAAGCAGAAGGAACAAATCTGAAAAAGTCAGTTTGAATTGAGGTTTCTTTTTGCGTATACCTTTTTTCAAACTGTTAATACATGGCAGATTAAATCCGCATACAATATCAAAGTGAAAGACCTATATACCAATGTCATTGCCTTTCTTTAATTCGGTTTTATTGCTCAGCCATCGTTAATCTTTAATTATTTTTTTAAACGCATTTCTTTTTAATAGACGATTTCGGGCTTTCTATTGTTGTAACGGTATTTATGTTGTTTAGTTTGTTGCTGAAATTATCTATACTATAGTCTATAGCAAAGCGCTTAAGTTTCTTCAGTATTTTAATTTCACGCTCACAAAAGGATACCAAGTTTGTCTTACAAGAGGATTGAAACTCTAAGTTACGCGGACGTGAAGAAACGCATTTCTTTGTTACTACAGTTAGGTGTTGTTGTTTTCATTCTAATCATGCTTGCCGTATATCTTTGTGTTTTGCAGGTCATATTGTTTTTTTATGTAAATATTCACATCAATAGACAGACAGACTGGGTTATCATCCTTGAGGTTCACTGTACTTTAGTTTCCTTGAGGTTCACTGTACTTTAGTTTATTTACTTTATACAAACCCCAAATTCACTAGTTTGACAAAAGTTACCACTCACTACTATATTATTTCTCTCTACCTAGACGAATGTGTTTATGTCAAAGTGTCAAAGTGAGAAAGTATATTTTTGGTCAGTTTTAAAACTCGAACAATAATTGCAGTTAAGTAGTTGATGTGTCATGAAGAAATGGTACAATGTGCAACAAAAGGATTGTAAGTTCACACTTCAGTCTGCCTGCGCTGCAATTGAATCAATGCATGAGCCTAGGCAAAACAATGCGCCAGTCGTTAGAAGCAATTTATTGGTTACACTTTTTTTCTACCCCCCTTAGCTTCAAATTGCCCTCACTCGTTCTTAGTACAGTGACAAGATAAGACGTGTTTTTTCTGCGCCTGACCACTACACTACCTATCTTGAATTTCGAACCAAACAATGCGTCACTCATTGTAAGTGATTTCATTGGCAAACCGATATTTTCTACCGCCTTCGCTTCAAATCGGCTTCAGTTGTTATTCTCACAGCGAGAAGATAAGGCGTGTATTTCTGTACCTGTCCACTAGTCACTTTCCAAACAATAAAACTTATGCACAAATAATCGCACCATCGTAGAAATGTCAGTCTTATTGCGAAATACACTGAAACATGTTTGGATGTACTATTTTGTGAGAACATTTTAGTCGTATTTGTCATCGGTTCACTCTGGAGATATTTTAAAATCGTGGACCTTTCCTATGGAATTGATTTTCTAAGTGGGATGTGTGTTTCTTTGAATTTTTCTAAGGGAAAATATACCTCAAAAACAAGCGTAAGTGTCCTGATTCTTTTCAAAAGTAGGTATAACGTAGTCTCTCTCTCTCTCTCTCTCTCTCTCTCTCTCTCTCTCTCTCTCTCTCTCTCTCTCTCTCTCCGTCGTAATACGTTTGATTGAAATCCTAATGGTAGATGTTCCCGTTTGAAGATACCTCTCCAAATTTTTAATCAGTAGGCACCATAATTTTCTTTTGTCATGTAATTTGTTTTTCAAACGCTACGCTCTTACATATAGTCAGTCAGTAAATCGTTGGATGAAATAAAATCTTGAGTTGACAAACTTGTACAATTCAGTTATCAGAGCTTTATCTTTATAATTGGCACTGCAATGTGTCACGGAAATTTTTTTAAGCATGAGATCTACCGTTTTATAGAAATGAAACAAATACAAAACTATTTCAAGAATGACGCGAGTGATCTTGCCCTGTATAACCCTGCTTATGGCTAAGTTTGACATAAAAAACCCAGAACCAAAACACACGTTCGGAAGAATTTTAACAATGTAACAATGATTGACGCGAGTGACATTGCACTTTATGACCCTGCCTATGGTTAACTTTGAATTTCAAATCAAAACACACATCTTAGACTGTCGATAGAACAAAGCATATTTTGCTGCTGCTTCTTTTTCCCCTTCGACTTAGATTTGTTACAACTTGGCAACATTGTTTGTAGTGTGTGCTGAGAAACACAGGACATCCCTTATATTTGATATATGTTAAGAAGTCAGTCGACAATAAATACAACCCTACCATTTTACTAAATCGATGAATGAATGAAAATGAACATATTTCACATCGAATGTATGGTATTCTTTATTATCCTTGTTTTGTTTTCCTTTCCTTCTGTGTGTATAGGAGATTGTACCATTTTATTTTCCTTCCCTTCTGTTTTGATAGGAGATTGTGTGGCTTGTTTTCAGGGCCACTCATAAGTCTCGAAAAGATAGTAGCTTTCATTGCCACCCTTTTTTTCCCTTGTCCCTAGACAGTTTCCCTATACCCATACAAATCATATTCCCCATGTTCCATGTCCCTTGAGGCTAAATAGGCCCAAATAGTTCCCATGTTCAATTCCCCTTGACGCTAGATAGTCCCACCATGTTCAATTTCCCTTGTCGCTAGATAGTCCCACCATGTTCCATTTCCCTTGTCGCTAGATAGTCCCACCATGTTCCATTTCCCTTGTCGCTAGATAGTCCCACCATGTTCCATTTCCCTTGTCGCTAGATAGTCCCACCATGTTCCATTTCCCTTGTCGCTAGATAGTCCCAAATAGTTCCCATGTTAAATTCCCCTTGTCGCTAGATAGTCCCAAGCCCTTTTTGACTGGATTTTCCCTTGTCGCTATAAATCTTGACGCCATAGTATCCCAAGCCCTTTTTGACTGGATTTTCCATTGTCGCCACGGTATCCCATATTACTACTAAGGTGATATATTTCATATGTGGGGAGAGTCTGTCCAATTGGAAACTCGTGGTGTGTATATTTTTATAGTTCTCTAATGAGGTGATATAGTTCATATGTTGGGAGAGTCTGTCCAATTGGAAACTCGTGGTGTGTTTATTCGCATAGTTCTTGAATAAGGTGATATATTTAATATGTGGGGAGAGTCTGTCCAATTGTAAACTCGTGGTGGGTATATTGGTATAGTTCTCTAACGAGGTGATATAGTTTATTTGTTCGGAGAGTCTGTCCAATTGGAAACTCGTGGTGTGTATATTCGCATAGTTCTTAAATAAGGTGATATATTTCATATGTGGGGAGAGTCTGTCCAATTGGAAACTCATGGTGCGTATATTTGCACAGTTCTTATAAAAGGTGATATATTTCATATGTTGGGAGTCTGTCTAATCGGAAACTCATGGTGTGTATATTCACATAGTTCTTATAAAAGGTGATATATTTCATATGTGGGGAGAGTCTGTCCAATTGGAAACTCGTGGTGTGTATATTGACATAGTTCTTAAATGAGGTGATATAGTTCATATGTGGGGAGAGTCTGTCCAATTGGAAACTGGTGGTGTGGTATTTCTTAAAAAAGTTGATATTATTCATATGTTGGGAGAGTCTGTCCAATTGGAAACTCATGGTGTGTATATTGGCATAGTTCTTATAAAAGGTGATATATTTCATATGTGGGGAGAGTCTGTCCAATTGGAAACTCGTGGTGTGTATATTGGTATAGTTCTTAAATGAGGTGATATAGTTTATATGTGGGGAGAGTCTGTCCAATTGGAAACTCGTGGTGTAGTATAGTTCTTAAATGAGGTGATATAGTTTATATGTGGTTAGAGTCTGTCCAATTGAAAACTCGTGGTGTGTATATTGGCATAGTTCTTAAATGAGGTGATTTAGTTCATATGTGGGGAGAGTCTGTCCAATTGGAAACTCGTGGTATGTATATTGGCATAGTTCTTAAATGAGGTGATATAGTTTATATGTGGGGAGAGTCTGTCCAATTGGAAACTCGTGGTGTAGTATAGTTCTTAAATGAGGTGATATAGTTTATATGTGGTTAGAGTCTGTCCAATTGAAAACTCGTGGTGTGTATATTGGCATAGTTCTTAAATGAGGTGATTTAGTTCACATGTGGGGAGAGTCTGTCCAATTGGAAACTCGTGGTATGTATATTGGCATAGTTCTTAAATGAGGTGATATAGTTCATATGTTGGGAGAGTCTGTCCAATTGGAAACTCGTGGTGTGTATATTCGCATAGTTCTCAAATGAGGTGATAGTTCATATGTGGGGAGAGTCTGTTCAATAGGAAACTCATGGTGTGTATATTGGTCTAGTCTGTCCAATTGGAAACTCGTGATGTGGATGCATGTAAACTGTGTTCATAAAAATGTCAGCACTGTTTCTTTGTCGTATTTTTCTTATAAATAGAAACACATCTTTTAAGTCGGCATTGATCGGTTAAACGCTTCTTTTGTAAGATCATCAATCTACATCTAATATAGCAGTTATCATCATATCAGACTATCATATCCATTATATCAGACTATCATACCCATCATATCAGACTATCATACCCATTATATCAGACTATCATACACATTATATCAGACTATCATACCCATTATATCAGACTATCATACCTATTATATCAGACTATCATACCCATTATATCAGACTATCATACCCATTATATCAGACTATCATACCCATTATATCAGACTATCATACCTATTATATCAGACTATCATACCCATCATATCAGACTATCATACCCATCATATCAGACTATCATACCCATTATATCAGACTATCATACCCATTATATCAGACTATCATACCCATTATATCAGACTATCATACCCAGGGTTACCTGTGACCTCTCAATTGATTACACATTATGTTAGCTTATCTGTTTTAAGGCATCTTGGGTCATTGGTGGTCTACCACAATGATAAATTTAGCTATATAAAGTTTACAGATTTTAAAAGAAAAACCGGACTATTCAATAGGAAATACTCTGTAAGCGTAATATTGGATTCGGCACTGTGTTCCTTAAAAGTTTCAGCATTTGTGTAATTTTGTAGTTCTAAGCGGTATATAGAAAGGCTTGTGTAAATTTTGTAGTTCTAAGCGGTATTTAGAAAAGCTTGTGTAAATTTGTAGCTTTAAGCGATATTTAGAAAGTCTTGTGTAAATGTGTAGTTCTAAGTGGTATTTAGAAAGGCTTGTGTAAATTTATAGTTCTAAGCGGTATTTAGAAAGGCTTGTGTAAATTTGTAGTTCTAAGCGGTATATAGAAAGGCTTGTGTAAGTTTGTAGTTCTAAGCGGTATTTAGAAAGGCTTGTTTCGTTTCATTCATCTCATTCTCATTACTAATGACAGGAACATTATACAACAACTTAGTTTTTTTTATTTTAGCTCCTTCGCAATCGATGTTCAATTCATCGTTATTTTCCATCCTGTAGGATATTGATGGCAGCGTAGAGAAATCACACGATTCTGATATACTATTACTCACACAACTCAGAAACCCATAAAAATATTCACACAACTGCAAATAAAAGTCACCAACTCACACAAGTTACATATAGCAATCAGAAACTCACCGAAGTTACATATAGCAATCAGACACTCACACAAGTTACATATAGCAATCAGAAACTCGCCAAAGTTACATATAGAAATCAGAAACTCACCTATGTAACATATAGCAATCAGAAACTCACCTGAGTTACAGATAGCAATCAGAAACTCACAGAAGTTACATATAGCAATCAGAAACGCACATAAGTTACATACAGCATTAGAAACTCCCCTAAGGTACATAATAACAATCAGATACTCGCATAAGTTACATACAGCAATCAGAAACTCACATAAGTTGCATATAGCAATCAGAAACACACATAAGTCACATATAGAAATCAGACCCTCACCTAAGTTACATATATCATTCAGAAACGTACATACTCACACAAGTTACATATAGCAATCAGAAATTTACCTAAGTTACATATAGCAATCAGAAACTCGCCAAACTTACATATATCAATCAGACACTCACACAAGTTACATGTAGCAATCAGAAACTCGCCGAGCTTACATACAGCAATCAGAGACTCACCTAAGTTACATATAGCAAACAAAAACTAGCGGAAGTTGCATATAGCAATCAGACAACATACACAAGTTACATATATCAATCAGAAACTCGCCGAAGTTACATATATCAAACACTCACACAAGTTACATATAGTAATCAGAAACTCACCTAAGTAACATATAGCAATCAGAGAGTCACACAAGTTACATGTAGCAATCAGAAACTTACATACTCACACAAGTTATATATAGCAATAGAAACTCACACATATTGACAGCTACATTGTGATTATTTGTTACGCTGCCAATGTGGTTCTTATGTTATGAATATGGGGTGGGGTGCTCTTATTAATTAATTTGAATTATTATAGAAGTCCCACCCAGGATCGATTTGGGTTGGAAGCCAAATTAGTGAAAGATAGATGAAAAGCTCTGATCATTAAGTCAGCAATGCCGACAGTTAAATGAACGAATATCCAAAGAATGTGCTTCAAATTTCCAGAGTAATCTCCTTACGCTAGACACTGCGATTGCCTATTGCGTCGTTTGATTAGTAGTAATCTCCTTATGCTAGACCCTGCGATTGCCTATTGCGTCGTTTGATTAGTAGTAATCTCCTTACGCTAGACCAGCGGTTCTCAACCTGTGGGTCGCGACCCCGTCAGTGGTCGAACAACGATTTGCCATGGGTCGCTTATGACCATCGGAAATATACATTTTTACAGTTATGAACGAAAATAATTTTACGGTTGGGTCGCCACAACATTTGGAATTGCATTAAAAGGGTCGCGGCACTAGAAAGGTGGAGAACCGCTGCGCTAGACCCTGCAATTGCCTATTGCGTCGATTGATTAGTAGTTATCTCCTTCCGCTAGACATTGCGATTGCCTATTGCGTTGATTGATTAGTAGCAATCTCCTTCCGCTAGACATTGCGATTGCATTTTTGCGTCGTTTGATTAGTAGTAATCTCCTTACGCTAGACCCTGCGATTGCCTATTGAGTCGTTTGATTAGCAGTAATCTCCTTACGCTAGACCCTGCGATTGCCTATTGCGTCGTTTGATTAGTAGTAATCTCCTTACGCTAGACCCTGCTATTGCCTATTGCGTCGTTTGATTAGTAGTAATTTCCTTACGCTAGACCCTGCGATTGCCTATTGCGTCGTTTGATTAGTAGTAATCTCATTACGCTAGACCCTGCGACTGCCTATTGCGTCGTTGGATTAGTAGTATAGATACATTCGCACCCGCCTTTGTATTCTACTCATCAGTGTATTATTTTCTCCTATTCCTCCAATTTCTTCTCTTTTGCTCAACTTTCTCCAAATTAGTTTTCCTCCTCGATTTCTCAGTACTCTTAATTCTTCTCCACTTTCTCCTCCTCGACATCTTTTCCTCCTCAACTCTCACTACCGACTAAGATTTTCGACACATACTGCTTTGATAATATCACTTGCGTCTCCCCTATTAATGAATCTGGACCAAAATCTTATTTTACGAAGCTCTGTCTTTCCTTAGAATCTCCTCTCTAAGTTTGACGCCAACATACCAGTAACTTCCTCGGAGTAACCATTTATAGCTCAGCAATCTTCCTAGGCGAGACTAGATTTTTGCTTGCTAGTTACAAGTTATAATTCGGATTGAAATTGTTATTACACCCTGTATCTCAATTCTTATTGGGTGTTGCTATGACCTGATCCAATCAAACTTAGCGCAAAATGTCCTCTCTTTGTATGTCCACGTGGGGACGGATTTAGAACACTCCCCGATTTCCCTCCGATCTTAAGACTAAGCTTTGACAGATAGGTGGGACGTCGCGCGATCTGGTGCCTGTGCCGATTCAAGATGCCGGGTTTTCTTTCTGGTCACTGTAACCTTGCGTACAAGATTAATTCGAGCCTACGGAAATATTTAGATATTAAACCATGCCTTTATAATAATAACTTAGTTTATACACCTGTTACTGATGTTAAGCAAACGTGACACACATATAAAAACAGAAAACACATAATCACACAAGTTACATATATAAATCAGAAACTCACATGCTCAAACCAGTTACGTATAGAAATAAAAAACTTACAAAATACTCACACAAATTACATAAAAATCAGAAACTCGCACACTGACACAAGTTACATATAGAAATCAGACACTCCTATATTTATTAATAGGAATATATTACCTCTTAGTGAAGATGGTTTATCAGCCAATCATAGACAGGGTTATTTACTCACACGAGTTACATACAGTTACACAAACCCATACATATACTCATCCACGCTACAAATATAAATGATAAACTCATACATAAATAATTAGGAATGTATTTTGCATGTGAAGACTTGATAGCGTTTTCTACAGAAGAATGTATCATTCGGATAGCCTCCAACTTTTAATAGTATGAGCTACAAAATAAACTAAACAAAGTTGAGAATTAGGATAGGTATATATTCTACAGAAGAATGCATCATTCGTATAGCCTCCAACTTTAAATAATATATGAGCTACAAAATAAACTAAATAAAGTTAAGAATTAGGATAGGTATATATTAAATACAGCAATAATATATATTTAATGAAGTTCGCAATGCTGTTCACTCAAGTTCTCAGTAAGGTAACCAAACTAGATAATGTTTAGTTAATGTATCCATGTGTCATCATTTGATTAGTTAGCCACTAAATGCAAAATAAGCAAGCAAGCAAACAAACATTACTTTTACTTGAAAAATTCATAAAAGCGTCTGGCAAAAATTATATAAGCTGACATAAAGTTTCTGAATTATTCGGAGTCATTCAGGCCACGTCGAATGGACATTCCCTCCTTGGGCCTCGAGTGGCCGAGTGGTCTAACGCGCTCTCCGTTACGGATCACTGCCATCTCACCTCTGTCTGCATGGGTTCGATTTTCACATTCGGCCAGTGTGGGTATGTGAGAAAGCTTTCCAGAAGCTTCTCGTGGGTCGGTGGTTCTTTCCGTGGTTTTTCCCTGGGTTCTTCCTCCACCATTATTACTGGCCGCGATGCATAGCCTATTGTGTGCTGAAAATGGCGTTAAACCCTCAAACAACAACATGAACAGCATTCCTTTTTAAGTGTATAATTTCTGATATATCAAGAGGAAACGCATATTATGCATTATCAAAATTATTGATAATATGCCACCGAAATAGAATCCTATATGTATGTGTTTCTGAAAAGAAGACAAACGTACGAGCAATAGCATCAATGCACTGTTGACAATTAGAAAGTATCATACTGTATCGAGTTATAAGAAAAAATCATACTGTATCGAGTTATAAGAAAGTATCATACTGTATCGAGTTATAAGAAAGTATCATACTGTATAGAGATATAAGAAAGTATCATACTGTATTGAGTTATAAGAAAGTATCATACTGTATCGAGTTATAAGAAAGAATCATACTGTATCGAGTTATAAGAAAGTATCATACTGTATCGAGTTATAAGAAAGTATCATACTATATTGAGTTATAAGAAAGTATCATACTGTATCGAGTTATAAGAAAGTATCATACTATATTGAGATATAAGAAAGTATCATACTGTATTGAGTTATAAGAAAGTATCATACTGTATAGAGATATAAGAAAGTATCATACTGTATCGAGTTATAAGAAAGTATCATACTGTATCGAGTTATAAGAAAGTATCATACTATATTGAGTTATAAGAAAGTATCATACTGTATCGAGTTATAAGAAAGTATCATTCTGTATCGAGTTATAAGAAAGTATCATGCTGTATCTAGATATAAGAAATTATCATACTGTATCGAGTTATAATAAAGTATCACACTGTATCGAGTTATAATAAAGTATCATACTGTATCGAGTTATAAGAAAGTATCATACTCCATCGAGTTCTAAGAAAGTATCAAGCTGTATCGAATTATAAGAAAGTATCATACTGAATCGAGTAATAAGAAAGTATCATACTGTATCGAGTTATAAGAAAGTATCATACTGTATCGAGTTATAAGAAAGTATCATACTGTATCGAGTTATAAGAAAGTATCATACTATATTGAGTGATAACAAAGTATCATACTATATCGAGTTATAAGAAAGAATCATACTGTATCGAGTTATAAGAAAGTATCATACTGTATCCAGTTATCAGAAAGAATCATGCTGTATCGAGTTATAAGAAAGTATCATACTGTGTCGAGTTATCAAAAAGTATCATACTGTATCGAGTTATAAGAAATTATCATACTGTATCGAGTTATAAGAAAGTATCATACTATATTGAGTTATAAGAAAGTATCAAACTAGATCGAGTTATAAGAAAGTATCATACTGTATCGAGTTATAAGAAAGTATCATGCTGTATCGAGTTATAATAAAGTATCATGCTGCATCGAGTTATAATAAAGTATCATACTTTGTCGAGTTATAATAAAGTATCATACTGTATCGAGTTATAAGAAAGTATCATACTGTATCGAGTTATAAGAAAGTATCAAACTATATTGAGTTATAAGAAAGTATCATACTATATCGAGTTATAAGAAAGTATCATACTGTATCGAGTTATAAGAATGTATCATACTATATCGAGTTATAAGAAAGTATCATGCTGTATCTAGTTATAAGAAACTATCATACTGTATCGAGTTATAGGAAAGAATCATGCTGTATCGAGTTATAAGAAAGTATCATACTGTATCGAGTTATAAGAAAGAATCACGCTGTATCGAGTTATAAGAAAGTATCAAGCTGTATCGAGTTATAAGAAACTATCATACTGTTTCGAGTTATAGGAAAGTATCATTCTGTATCGAGTTATAAGAAAGTATCATACTGTATCGAGTTATAAGAAAGAATCATGCTGTATCGAGTTATAAGAAACTATCATACTGTATCGAGTTATAGGAAAGAATCATGCTGTATCTAGTTATAAGAAACTATCATACTGTATCGAGCTATAGGAAAGTATCATGCTGTATCGAGTTATAAGAAAGTATCATACTATATTGAGTTATAAGAAACT
Organism: Unio delphinus; assembly: GCA_029339505.1. Lineage (NCBI taxonomy): Eukaryota > Metazoa > Mollusca > Bivalvia > Unionida > Unionidae > Unio > Unio delphinus. Next base: position 7,634,456 of record JAQISU010000184.1, on the reverse strand, counting down.
ATCATACTGTATCGAGTTATTATAACGTATCATACTGTAACGAGTTATAAAAAAGTATCATACTGTATCGAGTTATAAGAAATTATCATACTATATTGAGTTATAAGAAACTATCATACTGTATCGAGTTATAGGAAAGAATCATGCTGTATCTAGTCATAAAAAACTATCATACTGTATCGAGTTATAGGAAAGTATCATGCTGTATCGAGTTATCAGAAAGTATCATACTGTATCGAGTTATAAGAAAGTATCATGCTGTATCGAGTTATAATAAAGTATCATACTGAATAGAGTTATAAAAAAGTATCATACTGTACTGAGTTATAGGAGAGTATCATTCTGTATCGAGGTATAAGAAAGTATCATACTGTATCGCGTTATAAGAAAGTATCATGCTGTATCGAGTTATAAGAAAGTATCATACTGTATCGAGTTATAAGAAAGTATCATACTGTATCGAGTTATAAGAAAGTATCATTCTGTATCGAGTTATAAGAAAGTATCATACTGTATCGAGTTATAAGAAAGTATCATACTGTATCGAGTTATAGGAAAGTATCATTCTGTATCGAGTTATAAGAAAGTATCATACTGTATCGAGTTATAATAAAGTATCATGCTGTATTGAGGTATAGAAAAGTATCATTCTGTATCGAGTTATAAGAAAGTATCATACTGTATCGAGTTATAAGAAAGTATCATACTGTATCGAGTTATTAGAAAGTATCATACTGTTTCGAGTAATTAGAAAGTATCATACTGTATCGAGTTATAGGAAAGTATCATACTGTATCGAGTCATAAAAAAGTATCATGCTGTATCGAGTTATAAGAAAGTATCATGCTGTATCGAGTTATAAGAAAGTATCATACTGTATCGAGTTATTAGAAAGTATCATACTGTATCGAGTTAGAAGAAAGTATCATACTGTATCGAGTTATAAGAAAGTATCATACTGTATCGAGTTTTAAGAAAGTATCATACTGTATCAAGTTATAAGAAAGTATCATACTGTATCGAGTTATAGGATAGAATCATACTGTATCGAGTCATAAAAAAATGTCATGCTGTATCGAGTTATAAGAAAGTATCATACTGTATTGAGTCATAGGAAAGTATCATTCTGTATCGAGTTATAAGAAAGTATCATTCTGTATCGAGTTATAAGAAAGTATCATACTGTATCGAGTTATAAAAAAGTATCATACTGTATCGAGTTATAAGAAAGTATCATACTTTATCGAGTCATAAGAAAGTATCATACTATATCGAGTTATAAGAAAGTATCATGCTGTATCGAGTTATACGAAAGTATCATACTGTATCGAGTTATAAGAAAATATCCTAATGTATCGAGTTATAAGAAAGTATCTTACTATATCGAGTTATAAGAAAGTATCATGCTGTATCGAGTTATAAGAAAGTATCATACTGTATCTAGTTATAAGAAAGAATCATACTGTATAGAGTTATAAGAAAGTATCATACTGTATCGAGTTATAAGAAAGTATCATGCTGTATCGAGTTATAAGAAAGTATCATACTGTATCGACTTATAAGAAAGTATCATACTGTATCGAGTTATAAGAAAGTATCATTCTGTATCGAGTCATAAGAAAGTATCATACTGTATCGAGTTATAAGAAAGTATCATACTGTATCGAGTTATAAGAAAGTATCATACTGTATCGAGTTATAATAAAGTATCATACTGTATTGAGTTATAGGAAAGTATCATTCTGTATCGAGTTATAAGAAAGTATCATACTGTATCGAGTTATAATAAAGTATCATACTGTATCGAGTTAAAAGAAAGTATCATACTGTATCGAGTTATAAGAAAGTATCATACTATATTGAGTTATAAGAAAGTATCATACTATATCTAGTTATAAGAAAGTATTATACTGTATCGAGTTATAAGAAAGTTTCATACTGTATCGAGTTATAAGAAAGTATCATACTATATCGAGTTATAAGAAAGTATCATGCTGTATCGAGTTATAAGAAACTATCAAACTGTATCGAGTTATAGGAAAGAATCATGCTGTATCGAGTTATAAGAAAGTATCATACTGTATCGAGTTATAAGAAAGAATCATGCTCTATCGAGGTATAAGAAAGTATCATGCTGTATCTAGTTATAAGAAACTATCATACTGTATCGAGTTATAGGAAAGTGTCATTCTGTATCGAGTTATGAGAAAGTATCATACTGTATCGAGTTATAAGAAAGAATCATGCTGTATCGAGTTATAAGAATGTATCCTACTGTGTCGAGTTATAATAAAGTATCATACTGTATCGAGTTATAAGAAAGTATCATACTGTATCGAGTTATAAGAAAGTATCATACTATATTGAGTTATAAGAAACTATCATACTGTATCGAGTTATAGGAAAGAGTCATGCTGTATCTAGTTATAAGAAACTATCATACTGTATCGAGTTATAAGAAAGTATCATGCTGTATCGAGTTATACGAAAGTGTCATACTGTATGGAGTTATAAGAAAGTATCATACTGGATCGAGTTATTAGAAAGTATCATACTGTATCGAGTTATAAGAAAGTATCATGTTGTATTGAGTTATAAGAAAGTATCATACTGTATCTAGTTATAAGAAAATACCATACTGTATCGAGTTATAAGAAAGTATCATACCGTATCGAGTTATAAGAAAGTATCATGCTGTATCGAGTTATACGAAAGTGTCATACTGTATGGAGTTATAAGAAAGTATCATACTGGATCGAGTTATTAGAAAGTATCATACTGTATCGAGTTATAAGAAAGTATCATGCTGTATCGCGTTATTAGAAAGTATATTGCTGTATCGAGTTATAATAAAGTATCAAACTGAATCGAGTTATAATAAAGTATCATACTGTATTGAGTTATAGGAAAGTATCATTCTGTATCGAGTTATAAGAAAGTATCATACTGTATCGAGTTATAATAAAGTATCATACTGTATTGAGTTATAGGAAAGTATCATTCTGTATCGAGTTATACGAAAGTATTATACTGTATCGAGTTATAAGAAAGTATCATACTGTATCGATGTTATAAGAAAGTATCATACTGTTTCGACACAAACTCGGCTGAAAGTTTAATCACTTTATGGGTTTGACCTAGCTGTTATTGCCACAAAATGGCAGATTTATTACATTGGTGTACATGTTTAAATATTTGATTGTTTGTTTGATTAGGATTTTTAACGTAGCTTTAACAATTGTTCAGTTATATCGCTACAATGTCTGCAGTGAGACAGTTTATAGTGATATCTAGCGCTGGGGCATCATACCGCAGATATGTAGTATGATGTCACACACCCAGTCACATTATTCTGACACCAGGCCGACCAGTCGTAACACTAAACTCCATATGCTGAGTGCTTAGCGTGGCTGCATTTAGTACCATTTTTGTAAGTCTTTGGTATGACTCTGCCGGGGATCGAACTCACGACCTCCCTCTTCCGCGACGGAGGCTCTAACCACTAGACCACCGGATTGGTTAAAAAATCTTTTAAAGGGTGAGTTGCTAAATCAAATCTGCTTTTATCGATTGCTGTCATATATATAGTGCTTATATTCTGACATAAATATAAATAATTGCTTTCCATTAATCTCTTCTTACGTCATCAAAGTAAATGCATCATGGAAATTTCACATGGCTAGAATATTAATGTTTAATTTCTCAATATTAGAGAAACCTGAACCAAAAAAATGTCTTGTTTGTTCAGTTACAATAATTTCCTCGCCAAATTACTGGTCATCCTGTAAATTTAGGAATCTATGAACTTTTTATCTTGAATAATTAATAATAATTAATTGAATAATTAACAAAGAGACACACGTGTTAGTTTAATACTAAAACCACTGTCTTTCTTTATATATTAAAAATAGTATGTTTTTTATTTAACGTTTTGCATATTTAAATATTTTTTTTGCAAAACATGCGTGTGTCACAATGTAACTATATACTTTGAATGTGAAGTACATATATTATTAAATCCGATGAAATAATTCAAACGCTGCCGCAACTTGAATCGGGGTTCAATTTACCAGTATACGATAATCGTCAATAGTTCATTGCTCCTAACCTGGATTATGTTCTTTTCAAAGGAGAGCATATAATCCTGTTTTGAAAGGTAATTAAATGAAATTACTATCTGATATATACCTGTCATTCCATGTTACTATATGTCATAGGCTGACGTGATTTAAATACGTTCATGTCGGTATTACGTCCACCTATTCCCTATAACGTGTGAGTTAAAAACTAATTTCACCCGTTTGAAATCTGTACACAATAATCAATCGATATCATTATTAATGGTAAAATCTGATTGGACGAATGTAGAATAATTACGATACGTTTAATGTGTAGTTTTCTTACACGGTATTGTCATTCCTTCCTTCCTTTCTTTCATTCGTATTTAATTTATTTATCAGCTTTTCTTTATTTCTTATTCGTTCTTTCATTTAACGAAAATGAGCTCGAGTCATCAATCTGATATTGGTGAGCCAACAATTCAGGCCAATTAGTGGTAAATGGTGCCTAATGCATTGTGGTTTATTACACAACGTGCCCTTAAACACTATTTTATAGACTCAAACACAAAATTATCGCGCACTGTGAATTGTGGGCCGATATGTTACATGACTGTAACGATTGTATAATGTGTTGACGGCAGAGTAGCTAAGCATTACACAATGCTTTATGAGCTGAGGAGACACATGGCAGCAAACAGTACACAACACAGTGTAAGTCCGGAAGCCATGTGTACGTGAAAACTGCACTGATGTTGTGGGAAAGAGAAGCCAAATGAGACTAAATATTCTACAAAGCAGTGTGGACTGAGAAATTACATGACAGGAAATAATATGCAACGCATTGTGGGCTGAGAAAGGGCTGTACATTTGTTCACATGTATTTGTTTCTTTATGTCAGAACCAACATTACCTATTGAAAACAAGGCTCCATTAGACCGACATAAGCTATTGAAAACAAGGCACCATCAGACTGACATAACATACTGAAAACAAGGCGCCATCAGACCGACATAACCTATTGAAAACAAGGCTCCATCAGACCGACGTAACCTATTGAAAACAAGGCTCCATCAGACTGACATAACCTATTGAAAACAAGGCTCATCAGACCGACATAACCTATTGAAAACAAGGCTCCGTCAGACCGACAATGAAAATGGCAAATGAAAGCCAGATTGAATAAATTATTTATATGTCCTATAAACAGCCAGCCATTTTGCTTTGCAAAAGAACATTAATTATTACAGTGATTAACATTCGATCATTTCCTTATCTGAACTGATAAACTATTGAGTATTCTTGTTCATCGGTGTCATACAATGGAGCATTCGGGACATCGAGTGACCGAGTGGTCTAAAACGCTTCCGTTACGGATCACTGCCGTCTCATCTCTGTCTGCGTTGGTTCGAGTCTAAGATTCGGCTAATGTAGTTACGTGAGAAAGCTTGTCAGTATCTTTTCGTGGGTCTATGGTTCTTTCCGCCGGATTACCCGGGTTCTTCTTCCACCAATAATACTGGCCGCCATGTATAGCTATCGTGTGCTGAGAAATGGCGTTAAACCCTAAAAACAAAAAACATACAATTCATAATTCATGCTTTTTGTTGCTATACAATGGACTTCAAACTTTGACAGCTTTAAACATCAGGATTGAGACAAACATTCGCTGAACCTTTACAGTTATTGATCTTGAATTTATATACATACTAAAGACTATAGAGTTAAATTACATTTGTTTTAGTTTTTCTTGCTGATTATTTGTTTTTGTATTATTGTGTTTTCATTTACAATGTTTTAGCTTTATAATTCATAGAGTTCATAGAATGTATAATTTTGTAAAACGTTACACTATATAAACATCTAGAGAAGGTATAGTAGACGTGATTGTTGTAACACGTATCTTGAGTATTGTCAGGCAAATTTGTATTTGTAGGCTTTAACGCCATTTTTCAGCGCACGATATGCTATACATGGCGGCCAATATTAATGTTTGATGAAGAAACCGGAAAAAGTCACAGAACGAACACCGACCCACGAAAAGCTACTGACACTTTCTCACATAGCCACATTGGCCGAATCCGAGACTCGAACCCACGCAGATAGAGGTGAGATGGCAGTGATCAGTAACGGCGAGCGCTTTAGACCACTCTGCCACTTGGGACCCACGTCAGGCAAATTAAGTTTGAATTTTTAATGCAGCATCTACAACAAAATGAAAGATGTCTACTCTAATATTTAGCTAACAAATGAATGCTTAGCTGTGTTAAACATTCGGGTAGTTATAAGGTTAAAAAAGATAATTACAAACATACTTGTGATTTTAGTTGTTAACTGTGTACAAAGAATCAAAGGACGAAGGAACAGAGCAATGCAAACACTCAGCCAATCGCTATTTTGACACAAGCTTCCTTTCTAATTAATAAGGCGTACGATCTAGCCACTTGTGTCGCGTTCGTGATGGTGCCTCTCGATATTCGCTTAGCAAAACGCATCGCTCGCCTAAAACGAGTTGTCTAATTAAACTCATACAGAGTCGCTGATAATAGTGGTTCTAATTTTAGATCTAAATCACTACCTAGAGATCTCTTTAAAACGTTCGGGTGTACACTTTCCTTGATTGTGTGTAGATTAGGAGATGAACTTGTCAGTTTTGTAGGTATCAGACGTACTTCTCAGGTAGCGATACGCGGATTACATTACTTGAAAGTGCTTAGTACAGGTGCGATAGCCTTACAGCTGGAAATTAGTTTAAGCAGTCATTCATTAGAGAGGAACTTCAGTCTCCAGTCGTTGAGTTGATTATGTGTGCATCACTTGTCATATATATTTTATGTCATTTTAAAATATAATTTTGATCAAAAATTAATCCCAAAACAAAGTTACTACAGTTGTTTATATAATGTAGACACACACTAATGCATATGTGCTTCCATCATTCTTTCTATCCGTCATATTTTTGTTTCAGTCTATTTATTTAGTTTGCTAGTTAATAGTTTTTAAAACAAAGTTGGCTATTTGTTATAATGCTGAAGAAAACAAAGCATACTTTGTTTATAAACACCAGAAGCACCTTGTATATTTTCCTGTCTAATATACGAGTCATATGAAAACACTTGTATACTATCTTCTCTAATATACGAGTGATAAAAAACATATCCATCTATTATCCTGTCTAATATGTGTCATATGAAAAAAATTGTATTATCCTGTCTATTATACGAGTGATAAAAAACATATCCATCTATTATCCTGTCTAATATTTGTCATATGAAGGTTTTTTTTATATTATCCTGTCTATTATACAAGTGATATAAACTTTTATATTATCCAGTCTAAAATATGAATGCTAACAAACTTGTCTATTTTTCGTGCCTAATATACGAGTGATAAAAATCTTATCTATTTTCCTGTCAAATATATGTATTATGAAAAAACTCGTTTCTTAAAAAAACTTGTCTATTATAATGTCTAATATATAAGTGATAAAAAAACTTTTATATTATTCTGTCTAATATATGAGTGATAAAAACTTTTATATTATTCTGTCTAATATATAAGTGATACAAACTTTTACATTATTCTGTCTAATATATAACTTATAAAAACTTTTATATTATTCTGTCTAATATATAAGTGATAAAAAACTTTTATATTATTCTGTCTAATATATAAGTGATAAAAACTTTTATATTATTCTGTCTAATATATAACTTATAAAAACTTTTATATTATTCTGTCTAATATATAAGTGATAAAAAACTTTTATATTATTCTGTCTAATATACGAGTGATAGAAACTTTTATATTATTCTGTCTAATATATAACTTATAAAAACTTTTATATTATTCTGTCTAATATATAAGTGATAAAAAACTTTTATATTATTCTGTCTAATATACGAGTGATAGAAACTTTTATATTGTTCTGTCTAATATATAAGTGATAGAAACTTTTATATTATTCTGTCTAATATATGAGTGATAAAAACGTTTATATTATTCTGTCTAATATATAAGTGATAAAAAACTTTTATATTATTCTGTCTAATATATAAGTGATAAAAACTTTTATATTATTCTGTCTAATATATGAGTGATAAAAACGTTTATATTATTCTGTCTAATATATAAGTGATAAAAAACTTTTATATTATTCTGTCTAATATATAAGTGATAAAAAACTTTTATATTATTCTGTCTAATATATAAGTGATACAAACTTTTATATTATTCTGTCTAATATATAAGTGATAAAAACTTTTATATTATTCTGTCTAATATATAAGTGATACAAACTTTAATATTATTCTGTCTAATATATGAGTGATACAAACTTTTATATTATTCTGTCTAATATATGAGTGATACAAACTTTTACATTATTCTGTCTAATATATAAGTGATAAAAACTTTTATATTATTCTGTCTAATATATGAGTGATACAAACTTTTATATTATTCTGTCTAATATATAACTTATAAAAACTTGTCTATTACTCTGTCTAATATATGAGTGATAAAAACTTTTATGTTATTCTGTCTAATATATAAGTGATAAAAAACTTTTATATTATTCTGTCTAATATATGAGTGATAAAAACTTTTATATTATTCTGTCTAATATATGAGTGATAAAAACTTTTATATTATTCTGTCTAATATATAAGTGATAAAAAACTTTTATATTATTCTGTCTAATATACGAGTGATAAAAACTTTTCTATTATTCTGTCTAATATATGAGTAATAAAAACTTTTATATTATTCTGTCTAATATACGAGTGATAAAAACTTTTATATTATTCTGTCTAATATATGAGTGATAAAAACTTTTATATTATTCTGTCTAATATATAAGTGATAAAAAACTTTTATATTATTCTGTCTAATATGTAAGTGATGGAAAACTTTTATATTATTCTGTCTAATATACGAGTGATAAAAACTTTTATATTATTCTGTCTAATATATGAGTGATAAAAACTTTTATATTATTCTGTCTAATATATAAGTGATAAAAAAATTTATATTATTATGTCTAATATATGAGTGATAAAAACTTGTCTATTATTCTGTCTAATATATGAGTGATAAAAAACTTGTCTATTATTCTGTCTAATATATGAGTGATAAAAAACTTGTCTATTATTCTGTCTAATATATGAGTGATAAAAAACTTTTATATTATTCTGTCGAATATATGAGTGATAGAAACTTTTATATTATTCTGTCTAATATATGAGTGATAAAAAACTTTTATATTATTCTGTCTAATATATGAGTGATAAAAACTTTTATATTATTCTGTCTAATATATAAGTGATAAAAAACTTTTATATTATTCTGTCTAATATATAAGTGATACAAACTTTTATATTATTCTGTCTAATATATGAGTGATAAAAAACTTTTATATTATTCTGTCTAATATATAAGTGATAAAAACTTTTATATTATTCTGTCTAATATATAAGTGATAAAAAACTTCTTTATTATTCTGTCTAATATATGAGTGATAAAAACTTTTATATTATTCTGTCTAATATATAAGTGATAAAAAACTTTTATATTATTCTGTCTAATATATGAGTGATAAAAACTTTTATATTATTCTATCTAATATATAAGTGATAAAAAACTTTTATATTATTCTGTCTAATATATGAGTGATAAAAACTTTTATATTATTCTGTCTAATATATGAGTGATAAAAACTTTTATATTATTCTGTCTAATATATAAGTGATAAAAAACTTTTATATTATTCTGTCTAATATATGAGTGATAAAAACTTTTATATTATTCTGTCTAATATATAAGTGATAAAAAACTTTTATATTATTCTGCCTAATATATAAGTGATAAAAAACTTTTATATTATTCTGTCTAATATATGAGTGATAAAAACTTTTATATTATTCTGTCTAATATATGAGTGATAAAAACTTTTATATTATTCTGTCTAATATATGAGTGATAAAAACTTTTATATTATTCTGTCTAATATATAAGTGATAAAAAACTTTTATATTATTCTGTCTAATATGTAAGTGATGGAAAACTTTTATATTATTCTGTCTAATATATGAGTGATAAAAAACTTGTCTATTATTCTGTCTAATATATGAGTGATAAAAAACTTGTCTATTATTCTGTCTAATATATGAGTGATAAAAAACTTTTATATTATTCTGTCAAATATATGAGTGATAAAAACTTTTATATTATTCTGTCTAATATATAAGTGATACAAACTTTTATATTATTCTGTCTAATATATGAGTGATAGAAACTTTTATATTATTCTGTCTAATATATGAGTGATAAAACACTTTTTTATTATTCTGTCTAATATATGAGTGATAAAAACTTTTATATTATTCTGTCTAATATATAAGTGATAAAAAACTTTTATATTATTCTGTCTAATATATAAGTGATACAAACTTTTATATTATTCTGTCTAATATATGAGTGATAAAAAACTTTTATATTATTCTGTCTAATATATAAGTGATAAAAACTTTTATATTATTCTGTCTAATATATAAGTGATAAAAAACTTTTATATTATTCTGTCTAATATATGAGTGATAAAAAACTTTTATATTATTCTGTCTAATATATGAGTGATAAAAAACTTTTATATTATTCTGTCGAATATATGAGTGATAAAAACTGTTATATTATTCTGTCTAATATATAAGTGATACAAACTTTTATATTATTCTGTCTAATATACGAGTGATAGAAACTTTCATATTATTCTGTCTAATATACGAGTGATAGAAACTTTTATATTGTTCTGTCTAATATATAAGTGATAAAAAACTTTTATATTATTCTGTCTAATATATGAGTGATAAAAACTTTTATATTATTCTGTCTAATATATAAGTGATACAAACTTTTATATTATTCTGTATAATATACGAGTGATAGAAACTTTTATATTATTCTGTCTAATATATAAGTGATACAAACTTTTATATTATCCTGTCTAATATACGAGTGATAAAAACTTTTATATTATTCTGTCTAATATATAAGTGATAAAAACTTTTATATTATTCTGTCTAATATATAAGTGATACAAACTTTTATATTATTCTGTCTAATATACGAGCGATAGAAACTTTTATATTATTCTGTCTAATATATAAGTGATACAAACTTTTATATTATTCTGTCTAATATACGAGTGATAAAAACTTTTATATTATTCTGTCTAATATACGAGTGATAGAAACTTTTATATTATTCTGTCTAATATATAAGTGATACAAACTTTTATATTATTCTGTCTAATATACGAGTGATAAAAACTTTTATATTATTCTGTCTAATATACGAGTGATAAAAACTTTTATACTATTCTGTCTAATATACGAGTGATAGAAACTTTTATATTATTCTGTCTAATATATAAGTTATACAAACTTTTTTATTATTCTGTCTAATATATGAGTGATAGAAACTTTTATATTATTCTGTCTAATATACGAGTGATAGAAACTTTTATATTATTCTGTCTAATATATGAGTGATACAAACTTTTATATTATTCTGTCTAATATATGAGTGATAAAAACTTTTATATTATTCTGTCTAATATACGAGTGATAGAAACTTTTATATTATTCTGTCTAATATATGAGTGATAAAAACTTTTATATTATTCTGTCTAATATATGAGTGATAGAAACTTTTATATTATTCTGTCTAATATATGAGTGATAAAAACTTTTATATTATTCTGTCTAATATATGAGTGATAGAAACTTTTATATTATTCTGTCTAATATATGAGTGATAAAAACTTTTATATTATTCTGTCTAATATATGAGTGATAAAAACTTTTATATTATTCTGTCTAATATACGAGTGATAGAAACTTTTATATTATTCTGTCTAATATATGAGTGATAAAAACTTTTATATTATTCTGTCTAATATATGAGTGATAGAAACTTTTATATTATTCTGTCTAATATACGAGTGATAGAAACTTTTATATTATTCTGTCTAATATATAAGTTATAAAAAACTTTTATATTATTCTGTCTAATATACGAGTGATAAAAACTTTTATATTATTCTGTCGAATGTATGAGTGATAAAAACTTTTATATTATTCTGTCTAATGTATGAGTGATAAAAACTTTTATATTATTCTGTCTAATATACGAGTGATAGAAACTTTTATATTATTCTGTCTAATATATAAGTGATACAAACTTTTATATTATTCTGTCTAATATATAAGTGATACAAACTTTTATATTATTCTGTCTAATATACGAGTGATAAAAACTTTTATATTATTCTGTCGAATATATGAGTGATAAAAACTTTTATATTATTCTGTCTAATATATAAGTGATACAAACTTTTATATTATTCTGTCTAATACACGAGTGATAAAAACTTTTATATTATTCTGTCAAATATACGAGTGATAGAAACTTTTATATTATTCTGTCTAATATATAAGTGATACAAACTTTTATATTATTCTGTCTAATATACGAGTGATAGAAACTTTTATATTATTCTGTCTAATATACGAGTGATAAAAACTTTTATATTATTCTGTCTAATATATGAGTGATAGAAACTTTTATATTATTCTGTCTAATATATAAGTGATAAAAAACTTTTATATTATTCTGTCTAATATATAAGTGATAAAAAACTTTTATATTATTCTGTCTAATATACGAGTGACAGAAACTTTTATATTATTCTGTCTAATATATGAGTGATAAAAACTTTTATATTATTCTGTCTAATATATGAGTGATAAAAACTTTTATATTATTCTGTCTAATATATGAGTGATAAAAACTTTTATATTATTCTGTCTAATATATGAGTGATAGAAACTTTTATATTATTCTGTCTAATATATAAGTGATAAAAAACTTTTATATTATTCTGTCTAATGTATGAGTGATAAAAACTTTTATATTATTCTGTCTAATATACGAGTGATAGAAACTTTTATATTATTCTGTCTAATATATAAGTGATACAAACTTTTATATTATTCTGTCTAATATATAAGTGATACAAACTTTTATATTATTCTGTCTAATATATAAGTGATAAAAAACTTTTATATTATTCTGTCTAATATATAAGTGATAAAAAACTTTTATATTATTCTGTCTAATGTATGAGTGATAAAAACTTTTATATTATTCTGTCTAATATACGAGTGATAGAAACTTTTATATTATTCTGTCTAATATATAAGTGATACAAACTTTTATATTATTCTGTCTAATATATAAGTGATACAAACTTTTATATTATTCTGTCTAATATACGAGTGATAAAAACTTTTATATTATTCTGTCGAATATATGAGTGATAAAAACTTTTATATTATTCTGTCTAATATATAAGTGATACAAACTTTTATATTATTCTGTCTAATACACGAGTGATAAAAACTTTTATATTATTCTGTCGAATATACGAGTGATAGAAACTTTTATATTATTCTGTCTAATATATAAGTGATACAAACTTTTATATTATTCTGTCTAATATACGAGTGATAGAAACTTTTATATTATTCTGTCTAATATACGAGTGATAAAAACTTTTATATTATTCTGTCTAATATATGAGTGATAGAAACTTTTATATTATTCTGTCTAATATATGAGTGATACAAACTTTTATATTATTCTGTCTAATATACGAGTGATAAAAACTTTTATATTATTCTGTCGAATATACGAGTGATAGAAACTTTTATATTATTCTGTCTAATATATAAGTGATAGAAACTTTTATATTATTCTGTCTAATATATAAGTGATACAAACTTTTATATTATTCTGTCTAATATATAAGTGATACAAACTTTTATATTATTCTGTCTAATATACGAGTGATAAAAACTTTTATATTATTCTGTCGAATATACGAGTGATAGAAACTTTTATATTATTCTGTCTAATATATAAGTGATACAAACTTTTATATTATTCTGTCTAATATACGAGTGATAGAAACTTTTATATTATTCTGTCTAATATATAAGTGATACAAACTTTTATATTATTCTGTCCAATATATAAGTGATAAAAACTTTTATATTATTCTGTCTAATATACGAGTGATAAAAACTTTTATATTATTCTGTCGAATATACGAGTGATAGAAACTTTTATATTATTCTGTCTAATATATGAGTGATAAAAACTTTTATATTATTCTGTCTAATATATGAGTGATACAAACTTTTATATTATTCTGTCTAATATATAAGTGATACAAACTTTTATATTATTCTGTCTAATATACGAGTGATAAAAACTTTTATATTATTCTGTCGAATATATGAGTGATAAAAACTTTTATATTATTCTGTCTAATATATAAGTGATACAAACTTTTATATTAATCTGTCTAATATACGAGTGATAGAAACTTTTATATTATTCTGTCTAATATACGAGTGATAGAAACTTTTATATTATTCTGTCTAATATATAAGTGATAAAAAAACTTTTATATTATTCTGTCTAATATATGAGTGATAAAAACGTTTATATTATTCTGTCTAATATATAAGTGATACAAACTTTAATATTATTCTGTCTAATATACGAGTGATAGAAACTTTTATATTATTCTGTCTAATATATAAGTGATACAAACTTTTATATTATTCTGTCTAATATACGAGTGATAAAAACTTTTATATTATTCTGTCTAATATATAAGTGATAAAAACTTTTATATTATTCTGTCTAATATATAAGTGATACAAACTTTTATATTATTCTGTCTAATATACGAGTGATAGAAACTTTTATATTATTCTGTCTAATATATAAGTGATAAAAAACTTTTATATTATTCTGTCGAATATATGAGTGATAAAAACTTTTATATTATTCTGTCTAATATATAAGTGATACAATCTTTTATATTATTCTGTCTAATATACGAGTGATAGAAACTTTTATATTATTCTGTCTAATATATAAGTGATAAAAAACTTTTATATTATTCTGTCTAATATATGAGTGATAAAAACTTTTATATTATTCTGTCTAATATATAAGTGATACAAACTTTTATATTATTCTGTCTAATATACGAGTGATAGAAACTTTTATATTATTCTGTCTAATATATAAGTGATACAAACTTTTGTATTATTCTGTCTAATATACGAGTGATAAAAACTTTTATATTATTCTGTCTAATATATAAGTGATAAAAACTTTTATAATATTCTGTCTAATATATAAGTGATACAAACTTTTATATTATTCTGTCTAATATACGAGTGATAGAAACTTTTATATTATTCTGTCTAATATATAAGTGATAAAAAACTTTTATGTTATTCTGTCTAATATATAAGTGATACAAACTTTTATATTATTCTGTCTAATATACGAGTGATAGAAACTTTTATATTATTCTGTCTAATATATAAGTGATAAAAACTTTTATATTATTCTGTCTAATATATAAGTGATACAAACTTTTATATTATTCTGTCTAATATATGAGAGATAAAAACTTTTATATCATTCTGTCTAATATATAAGTGATACAAACTTTTATATTATTCTGTCTAATATACGAGTTATAGAAACTTTTATATTATTCTGTCTAATATATAAGTGATACAAACTTTTATATTATTCTGTCTAATATACGAGTGATAGAAAGTTTTATATTATTCTGTCTAATATATAAGTGATACAAACTTTAATATTATTCTGTCTAATATACGAGTGATAAAAACTTTTATATTATTCTGTCTAATATATAAGTGATAAAAACCTTTATATTATTCTTTCTAATATATAAGTGATACAAACTTTTATATTATTCTGTCTAATATACGAGTGATAGAAACTTTTATATTATTCTGTCTAATATATAAGTGATAAAAAACTTTTATTTTATTCTGTCTAATATATGAGTGATAAAAAACTTTTATATTATTCTGTCTAATATATGAGTGATAAAAAACTTTTATATTATTCTGTCGAATGTATGAGTGATAAAAACTTTTATATTATTCTGTCTAATATATAAGTGATACAAACTTTTATATTATTCTGTCTAATATACGAGTGATAGAAACTTTTATATTATTCTGTCTAATATATGAGTGATAAAAACTTTTATATTGTTCTGTCTAATATATAACTGATAAAAACTTGTCTATTATTCTGTCTAATATATGAGTGATAAAAAACTTTTATGTTATTCTGTCTAATATATAAGTGATAAAAACTTGTCTATTATTCTGTCTAATATATAAGTGATAAAAAACTTTTATATTATTCTGTCGAATATATGAGTGATAAAAAACTTTTATATTATTCTGTCTAATATATAAGTGATAAAAAACTTTTATATTATTCTGTCTAATAAACGAGTGATAAAAACTTCTATATTATTCTGTCTAATATATAAGTGATAAAAACTTTTATATTATTCTGTCTAATATATAAGTGATAAAAAACTTTTATATTATTCTGTCTAATATATGAGTGATAAAAACTTTTATATTATTCTGTCTAATATATAAGTGATAAAAAACTTTTATATTATTCTGTCTAATATATGAGTGATAAAAACTTTTATATTATTCTGTCTAATATATAACTGATAAAAAACTTTTATATTATTCTGTCTAATATATGAGTGATAAAACCTTTTATATTATTCTGTCTAATATATGAGTGATAAAAACTTTTATATTATTCTGTCTAATATATGAGTGATAAAAAACTTTTATATTATTCTGTCTAATATATAAGTGATAAAAAACTTTTATATTATTCTGTCTAATATATAAGTGATAAAAAACTTTTATATTATTCTGTCTAATATATGAGTGATAAAAACTTTTATATTATTCTGTCTAATATATGAGTGATAAAAACTTTTATATTATTCTGTCTAATATATGAGTGATAAAAACTTTTATATTATTCTGTCTAATATATAAGTGATAAAAAAACTTTTATATTATTCTGTCTAATATATGAGTGATAAAAACTTTTATATTATTCTGTCTAATATATGAGTGATAAAAACTTTTATATTATTCTGTCTAATATATAAGTGATAAAAAACTTTTATATTATTCTGTCTAATATATAAGTGATAAAAAACTTTTATATTATTCTGTCTAATATACGAGTGATAAAAACTTTTATATTATTCTGTCTAATATATAAGTGATAAAAACTTTTATATTATTCTGTCTAATATATAAGTGATAAAAAACTTTTATATTATTCTGTCTAATATATAAGTGATAAAAAACTTTTATATTATTCTGTCTAATATATAAGTGATAAAAAACTTTTATATTATTCTGTCTAATATACGAGTGACAGAAACTTTTATATTATTCTGTCTAATATATGAGTGATAAAAAACTTTTATATTATTCTGTCTAATATATAAGTGATAAAAAACTTTTATATTATTCTGTCTAATATATAAGTGATAAAAAACTTTTATATTATTCCGTCTAATATATAAGTGATAAAAAACTTTTATATTATTCTGTCTAATATATAAGTGATAAAAAACTTGTCTATTATTCTGTCTAATATATGAGTGATAAAAAACTTTTATATTATTCTGTCTAATAATAAGTGATAAAAAACTTTTATATTATTCTGTCTAATATACGAGTGATAAAAACTTTTATATTATTCTGTCTAATATATAAGTGATAAAAAACTTTTATATTATTCTGTCTAATATATAAGTGATAAAAAACTTTTATATTATTCTGTCTAATATATAAGTGATACAAACTTTTATATTATTCTGTCTAATATATAAGTGATAAAAACTTTTATATTATTCTGTCTAATATATGAGTGATACAAACTTTTATATTATTCTGTCTAATATATAAGTGATAAAAACTTTTATATTATTCTGTCTAATATATGAGTGATACAAACTTTTATATTATTCTGTCTAATATATAAGTTATAAAAACTTGTCTATTATTCTGTCTAATATATGAGTGATAAAAACTTTTATGTTATTCTGTCTTATATATAAGTGATAAAAAACTTTTATATTATTCTGTCTAATATATGAGTGATAAAAACTTTTATATTATTCTGTCTAATATATGAGTAATAAAAACTTTTATATTATTCTGTCTAATATATAAGTGATAAAAACTTTTATATTATTCTGTCTAATATATGAGTGATAAAAACTTTTATATTATTCTGTCTAATATATAAGTGATAAAAAACTTTTATATTATTCTGTCTAATATATGAGCGATAAAAACTTTTATATTATTCTGTCTAATATATGAGTGATAAAAACTTTTATATTATTCTGTCTAATATATGAGTGATAGAAACTTTTATATTATTCTGTCTAATATAAAAGTGATAAAAACTTTTATATTATTATGTCTAATATATGAGTGATAAAAACTTTTATATTGTTTTGTCTAATATACGAGTGATAAAAACTTTTATATTATTCTGTCTAATATATGAGTGATAAAAACTTTTATATTGTTTTGTCTAATATACGAGTGATAAAAACTTTTGTATTATTCTGTCTAATATATGAGCGATAAAAACTTTTATATTATTCTGTCTAATATATGAGTGATAAAAACTTTTATATTATTATGTCTAATATATGAGTGATAAAAACTTTTATATTGTTTTGTCTAATATACGAGTGATAAAAACTTTTGTATTATTCTGTCTAATATATGAGCGATAAAAACTTTTATATTATTCTGTCTAATATATGAGTGATAAAAACTTTTATATTATTCTGTCTAATATATGAGTGATAAAAACTTTTATATTGTTTTGTCTAATATACGAGTGATAAAAACTTTTATATTATTCTGTCTAATATATGAGTGATATAAACTTTTATATTATTCTGTCTAATATACGAGTGATAGAAACTTTTATATTATTCTGTCTAATATACGAGTGATAAAAACTTTTATATTGTTTTGTCTAATATATGAGTGATAAAAACTTTTATATTATTCTGTCTAATATATAAGTGATAAAAAACTTTTATATTATTCTGTCTAATATACGAGTGATAGAAACTTTTATATTATTCTGTCTAATATACGAGTGATAGAAACTTTTATATTATTCTGTCTAATATATGAGTGATAAAAACTTTTATATTGTTTTGTCTAATATATAAGTGATAAAAAACTTTTATATTATTCTGTCTAATATATAAGTGATAGAAACTTTTATATTATTCTGTCTAATATATAAGTGATAAAAAACTTTTATATTATTCTGTCTAATATATGAGTGATAAAAACTTTTATATTATTCTGTCTAATATATGAGTGATAGAAACTTTTATATTATTCTGTCTAATATATAAGTGATAAAAAACTTTTATATTATTCTGTCTAATATGTAAGTGATAAAAAACTTTTATATTATTCTGTCTAATATGTAAGTGATAAAAAACTTTTATATTATTCTGTCTAATATACGAGTGATAAAAACTTTTATATTATTCTGTCTAATATATGAGTGATAAAAACTTGTCTATTATTCTGTCTAATATATGAGTGATAAAAAACTTTTATGTTATTCTGTCTAATATATAAGTGATAAAAACTTGTCTATTATTCTGTCTAATATATGAGTGATAAAAAACTTTTATATTATTCTGTCGAATATATGAGTGATAGAAAACTTTTATATTATTCTGTCTAATATATAAGTGATGAAAAACTTTTATATTATTCTGTCTAATAAACGAGTGATAAAAACTTTTATATTATTCTGTCTAATATATAAGTGATAAAAACTTTTATATTATTCTGTTTAATATATAAGTGATAAAAAACTTCTATATTATTCTGTCTAATATATGAGTGATAAAAACGTTTATATTATTCTGTCTAATATATAAGTGATAAAAAACTTTTATATTATTCTGTCTAATATATGAGTGATAAAAACTTTTATATTATTGTGTCTAATATATAAGTGATAAAAAACTTTTATATTATTCTGTCTAATATATGAGTGATAAAAACTTTTATATTATTCTGTCTAATATATGAGTGATAAAAACTTTTATATTATTCTGTCTAATATATAAGTGATAAAAAACTTTTATATTATTCTGTCTAATATATGAGTGATAAAAACTTTTATATTATTCTGTCTAATATATAAGTGATAAAAAACTTTTATATTATTCTGTCTAATATATAAGTGATAAAAAACTTTTATATTATTCTGTCTAATATATGAGTAATAAAAACTTTTATATTATTCTGTCTAATATATGAGTGATAAAAACTTTTATATTATTCTGTCTAATATATGAGTGATAAAAACTTTTATATTATTCTGTCTAATATATGAGTGATAAAAACTTTTATATTATTCTGTCTAATATATAAGTGATAAAAAACTTTTATATTATTCTGTCTAATATGTAAGTGATAAAAAACTTTTATATTATTCTGTCTAATATACGAGTGATAAAAACTTTTATATTATTCTGTCTAATATATGAGTGATAAAAACTTGTCTATTATTCTGTCTAATATATGAGTGATAAAAAACTTTTATGTTATTCTGTCTAATATATAAGTGATAAAAACTTGTCTATTATTCTGTCTAATATATGAGTGATAAAAAACTTTTATATTATTCTGTCGAATATATGAGTGATAGAAAACTTTTATATTATTCTGTCTAATATATAAGTGATGAAAAACTTTTATATTATTCTGTCTAATAAACGAGTGATAAAAACTTTTATATTATTCTGTCTAATATATAAGTGATAAAAACTTTTATATTATTCTGTTTAATATATAAGTGATAAAAAACTTTTATATTATTCTGTCTAATATATGAGTGATAAAAACGTTTATATTATTCTGTCTAATATATAAGTGATAAAAAACTTTTATATTATTCTGTCTAATATATGAGTGATAAAAACTTTTATATTATTCTGTCTAATATATAAGTGATAAAAAACTTTTATATTATTCTGTCTAATATATGAGTGATAAAAACTTTTATATTATTCTGTCTAATATATGAGTGATAAAAACTTTTATATTATTCTGTCTAATATATAAGTGATAAAAAACTTTTATATTATTCTGTCTAATATATGAGTGATAAAAACTTTTATATTATTCTGTCTAATATATAAGTGATAAAAAACTTTTATATTATTCTGTCTAATATATAAGTGATAAAAAACTTTTATATTATTCTGTCTAATATATGAGTAATAAAAACTTTTATATTATTCTGTCTAATATATGAGTGATAAAAACTTTTATATTATTCTGTCTAATATATGAGTGATAAAAACTTTTATATTATTCATTCTAATATATAAGTGATAAAAAACTTTTATATTATTCTGTCTAATATATGAGTGATAAAAACTTTTATATTATTCTGTCTAATATATGAGTGATAAAAACTTTTATATTATTCTGTCTAATATATAAGTGATAAAAAACTTTTATATTATTCTGTCTAATATATAAGTGATAAAAAACTTTTATATTATTCTGTCTAATATACGAGTGATAAAAACTTTTATATTATTCTGTCTAATATATAAGTGATAAAAACTTTTATAATATTTTGTCTAATATATAAGTGATAAAAAACTTTTATATTATTCTGTCTA
This sequence comes from Unio delphinus, assembly GCA_029339505.1. Lineage (NCBI taxonomy): Eukaryota > Metazoa > Mollusca > Bivalvia > Unionida > Unionidae > Unio > Unio delphinus. The sequence goes on along the minus strand of JAQISU010000184.1, from coordinate 7,612,679 downwards.
ATATATAAGTGATAAAAAACTTTTATATTATTCTGTCTAATATATGTGATAAAAAACTTTTATATTATTCTGTCTAATATACGAGTGATATAAACTTTTATATTATTCGGTCTAATATATGAGTGATAAAAAACTTTTATCTTATTCTGTCTAATATATGAGTGATAAAAAACTTTTATATTATTCTGTCTAATATACGAGTGATAAAAAACTTTTATATTATTCTGTCTAATAATAAGTGATAAAAAACTTTTATATTATTCTGTCTAATATACGAGTGATAAAAACTTTTATATTATTCTGTCTAATATATAAGTGATAAAAAACTTTTATATTATTCTGTCTAATATATAAGTGATAAAAAACTTTTATATTATTCTGTCTAATATATAAGTGATACAAACTTTTATATTATTCTGTCTAATATATAAGTGATAAAAACTTTTATATTATTCTGTCTAATATATGAGTGATACAAACTTTTATATTATTCTGTCTAATATATAAGTGATAAAAACTTTTATCTTATTCTGTCTAATATATGAGTGATACAAACTTTTATATTATTCTGTCTAATATATAAGTTATAAAAACTTGTCTATTATTCTGTCTAATATATGAGTGATAAAAACTTTTATGTTATTCTGTCTAATATATAAGTGATAAAAAACTTTTATATTATTCTGTCTAATATATGAGTGATAAAAACTTTTATATTATTCTGTCTAATATATGAGTGATACAAACTTTTATATTATTCTGTCTAATATATAAGTGATAAAAAACTTTTATATTGTTCTGTCTAATATACGAGTGATAAAAACTTTTATATTATTCTGTCTAATATATGAGTGATAAAAACTTTTATATTATTCTGTCTAATATATGAGTGATAAAAACTTTTATATTATTCTGTCTAATATACGAGTGATAAAAACTTTTATATTATTCTGTCTAATATATGAGTGATAAAAACTTTTATATTATTCTGTCTAATATATAAGTGATAAAAAACTTTTATATTATTCTGTCTAATATGTAATTGATAAAAAACTTTTATTTTATTCTGTCTAATATACGAGTGATAAATACTTTTATATTATTCTGTCTAATATATGAGTGATAAAAACTTTTATATTATTCTGTCTAATATAAAAGTGATAAAAACTTTTATATTATTATGTCTAATATATGAGTGATAAAAACTTGTCTATTATTCTGTCTAATATATGAGTGATAAAAAACTTGTCTATTATTCTGTCTAATATATGAGTGATAAAAAACTTGTTATTATTCTGTCTAATATATGAGTGATAAAAAACTTTTATATTTTTCTGTCTAATATATGAGTGATAAAAACTTTTATATTATTCTGTCTAATATATAAGTGATACAAACTTTTATATTATTCTGTCTAATATACGAGTGATAGAAACTTTTATATTATTCTGTCTAATATATGAGTGATAAAAACTTTTATATTGTTCTGTCTAATATATAAGTGATAAAAACTTGTCTATTATTCTGTCTAATATATGAGTGATAAAAAACTTTTATGTTATTCTGTCTAATATATAAGTGATAAAAACTTGTCTATTATTCTGTCTAATATATGAGTGATAAAAAACTTTTATATTATTCTGTCTAATATATAAGTGATAAAAAACTTTTATATTATTCTGTCTAATGTATGAGTGATAAAAACTTTTATATTATTCTGTCTAATATACGAGTGATAAAAACTTTTATATTATTCTGTCTAATATATGAGTGATAAAAACTTTTATATTATTCTGTCTAATATATAAGTGATACAAAACTTTTATATTATTCTGTCTAATATATAAGTGATAAAAACTTTTATATTATTATGTCTAATATACGAGTGATAAAAACATTTATATTATTCTGTCTAATATATGAGTGATAAAAACTTTTATATTATTGTGTCTAATATACGAGTGATAAAAACTTTTATATTATTCTGTCTAATATATGAGTGATAAAAACTTTTATATTATTCTGTCTAATATATGAGTGATAAAAACTTTTATATTATTCTGTCTAATATATAAGTGATAAAAACTTTTATATTATTCTGTCTAATATATGAGTGATACAAACTTTTATATTGTTCTGTCTAATATACGAGTGATAAAAACTTTTATATTATTCTGTCTAATATATGAGTGATAAAAACTTTTATATTATTCTGTCTAATATATAAGTGATAAAAACTTTTATATTATTCTGTCTAATATACGAGTGATAAAAACTTTTAATTTATTCTGTCTAATATATAAGTGATAAAAAACTTTTATATTATTCTGTCTAATATATGAGTGATAAAAACTTTTATTTTATTCTGTCTAATATATAAGTGATAAAAACTTGTCTATTATTCTGTCTAATATATGAGTGATAAAAAACTTTTTATTATTCCGTCTAATATACGAGTGATAAAAACTTTTATATTATTCTGTCTAATATACGAGTGTTAAAAAACTTTTATATTATTCTGTCTAATATATGTATTATGACAAAACTTGTCTATTATCATACTACTCGTATTACTGACCAGCCACAGAATCAAAGAATTAGAATATAAATGCAATTGACCAAATGACTTTAATTATATTATTAATTAAGATATAATCAAAAGTATAAGACCTTCTCCGCACTACTAAAATGTCTTGGTTCATTTTGTAATAATACAAATTTCTGAGGGTGGTATTTTATAGAATTTTGTGTAAATAACATGTAACACCCAAAAATAAACAGCAAAATAAAATATACTAATGATTATATGAGTAAATACGAAACTAAAATGACAAAATGTAAACGTTTGTAAACCTTTACAAATATATTTGCAATGTAGATAGAGAAATGACACAAAGCCAAAAACAACAACATGAATGTTTACATTACTTTTGTGTCGGATTTATGAACTCAGAAAATATTATAGCATATGTCACTCCCTTCTTACACATTATTAAGCCCACACTATATTTTGTCAGCGTGACAGAAGATTATGGCACATGTCACTTCCTTCTCACACATTATTAAGCCCACACTTGATTTTGTTAGCGTCAGAGAAGATTATGGCACATGTCACTCCCTGTTTACACATTATTAAGCCCAAACTTTAATTTGTCAGCGTCAGAGAAGATTATGGAACATGTCACTTCCTTCTTACACATTATTAAGCCAACACTTGATTTTGTTAGCGTCAGAGAAGATTATGGCTCATGTCACTTCCTTCTCACACATTATTAAGCCCACACTTGATTTTGTTAGCGTGAGAGAAGATTATGGCACATGTCACTCCCTTCTTACACATTATTAAGCCCACACTTGATTTTGTTAGCGTGAGAGAAGATTATGGCACATGTCATTTCCTTCTTACACATTATTAAGCCCACACTTTATTTTGTCAGCGTCAGAGAAGATTATGGCACGTCACACCCTTCTTACACATTATTAAGCCCACACTTTATTTTGTCAGCGTCAGAGAAGATTAAGGCATTTGCCAATTCCTTCTTACACATTATTAAGTCCACATTTTATTTTGTCAGCGTCGGAAAAGATTATGGCACATGTCACTCACTTCTTACACATTATTAATCCCACACTTTATTTTGTCAGCGTGAGTTTAAGCTTTAAATTTGAAAATGGTTTTAGAATGCAAAATCATATTAATAAACACATTCAAAATGTAATAACCTATTTATATTCTTCTTACCGCCGTACAACTAGAAAAACAGCACTGTCCTCGGCAATAAAATCAGAGAAGATAATGGCTAATGTCAATCCCTGCTTACACATTATTAAACCCACACTTTAATTTGTCAGCGTCAGAGAAGATTATGGCACATGTCACTTCCTTCTCACACATTATTAAGCCCACACTTTATTTTGTCAGCGTCAGAAAAGATAATGGCTAATGTCAATCCCTTCTTACACATTATTAGACCCACACTTTATTTTGTTAGCGTCAGAGAAGATCATGGCACATGTCACTCCCTGCTTACACATTATTAGACCCACACTTTTTTTGTCAGCGTGAGAGAAGATTATGGCACATGTCACTCCCTGCTTACACATTATTAAGCCCACACTTTATTTTGTCAGCGTCAGAGAAGATTATGGCACATGTCACTCACTTCTTACACATTATTAATCTCACACTTTATTTTGTCAGCGTGAGTTTAAGCTTTAAATTTGAAAATGGTTTTAGAATGCAAAATCATATTAATGAACACATTTAAAATTTAATAACCTATTTATATTCTTCTTACCGCCGTACAACTAGAAAAACAGCACTGTCCTCGGCAATAAAATCAGAGAAGATAATGGCTAATGTCAATCCCTGCTTACACATTATTAAGCCCACACTTTAATTTGTCAACGTCAGAGAAGATTATGGCACATGTCACTCCCCGCTTACACATTATTAAGCCCACACTTGATTTTGTGAGCGTCAGAGAAGATTATGGCACATGTCACTCCCTGCTTACACATTATTAGTCTCACACTTTATTTTGTCAGCGTGAGTTTAAGCTTTAAATTTGAAAATGGTTTTAAATGCAAAATCGTATTAATGAACACATTCAAAATTTAATAACCTATTTATATTCTAAATACCGCCGTACAACTAGAAAAACAGCACTGTCCTCGGCAATAAAATTTTTATAATATTTTTTAAAAATGTAAACTGACAATGAAATCCATAGCAGAAAGAAAAAAACGATTTGTTTTAGATGGGATAAAAATTCAATGAGAAAAAAACACAACTACACTAGCCTATCTCAATCCACAGACCCGCAACTATCCCGTTATTACGCTCCACCAACGCATCCCCTCAGGTTTTTAGGATCCAACAGTCCACTACTAGAAACTATAGCCCACTTCCCATGCATACCAGTTTTCCAGTTGTATGGACATATGGACGCTAGTACGCATATATTCATCACAAACAATTTTTTATCATTCTTGGGATTTAATTTAATTTATTTATTCAGTAAGAAACCAATCCAATATACACGATCATTTTAACTCCAGCCTCTATGACGACAAATTTGATTTTTCATACCGTATTTCTCTGTTTATGATAGTCCTTTATAAGGTATTCTTTTAATTATAATTGATCCTAAAGAGATGAAAAATATTAACATTTTACAATATGTAAATGTTTATTGGAATTCGAGTGAAAGGTTGGAGAAACTTGTAATAAATGTTTCCTGTTCTATGAGTGAAGAGTGACAGCTAACAAATGTTTGCTTGATGTCTTTGGAAAAGTTAAGTGTTTATAAAATTTCCTTGAGATCAATGGAAGGGTTGGAGTTAGTAAACGTCTACTTGAGATTGATGGAAGGGTTAGAGTTAGCAAACATTTGCTTGAAATCAGTGGAAGGGATGGATTTAGTAAACGTTTGCTTGAGATAAATGAAGGGTTGGAGTTAGTAAACGTTTGCTTGAGATCGATGGAAGGGTTGGAGTTAGCAAACGTCTGCTTGAGATCGATGGAAGGTTTAGAGGTTACATACGTTTGTTTGAGATCGATAGAAGGTTTAATGATTACATACGGTTGTTTGAGATCGATGGAAGATTTGGAACTGGTAAACGTTTGCTTGATGTCTTCACATATTTATATTTCATAGCTAACACATAACTTTAAAAACATGCGAAACATGGAGGCTATTGCATTTGAAATGATAGGGACATGGTGGAACAGTATGATAGGGACACGGTGGAACAGTATGATAGGGACATGGTGGAACAGTATGATAGGGACATGGTGGAACAGTATGATCCGCGGTTGCTTAATGGATAGCGTGCCTGACTCGCAACATATAGGGTGCGGTTTCAAATCCTACCATTTGTCCTGCCCGAGACAACTAAGGTGTTGTGAATTTGGGAAAATCACTTCACTATAATTGTTTCGGCGTTAATTAACCTACTTGTGTTGATGTGCCGGAAAGCACAAAAATATAGATACATACTGGGGTAATGGGAGCATCACCACTTTTATACAACCCTCCGACCATGGCTTAACTTAATCAATTTTCCGAAATCCTGAATCAGCAAAATTCGCTATGTCTTTTGTTCCAAATTAATGAAGGATCTGGTGCTGAAAAATGGAGTTTACTCCAAAATGGACATGGAAATCATTTGGGAACTCTTCCAATAAATTAGAACAGAATTAATATAGACAATTATTTTTGTTTGGTTTTAAAATCAGCAATTTGATAAAAGAGTTACACTAGTTTATTCAATATGGAAGTAGTTTAATTTCCTTCAGTTCATGCATGTATAACACATTGAAAACATACATCTTGATCCTCTACATGAAGCACAAAACACTATATGTATGTTAATGAGTGTATTGCAAACTGGATTAAGTTATTACTTGATCTTAATTGTTAAATATTATATTTATTATCTCTCAAATGGGACACACGCATTTTAAAGAACCTAAAATAGGTTCAGGTATTTATTAATTTGGGGTTTTCAAGCCCAAAATGAGCCAGGAAAATTGTTGAAATGGTTACACAGTGAAATTGAATAGTCTCTATACACGCGTAACCATTCACGCAAACAAATACCATACGTTAATTACAGGTGTTTTTGAGAAAACAAGCCAAAGCGTCTAAACAGATTAGGCCCAGAGTGGCTATATTGTTAAAACATGTCCAAATACAAATATAGATTTACGCTCTTCCCTTTTTGATATTAAATGACACATCACATACCTTTGTCTTTTAACTGTTGATATCTGGATGTGTGTAATTGTATATATATATATTATACATTTAAATTCACGTGATCGCATTCATGGCGTTATTAAACATATTAGGTGAGAAACCTTTTAGTAATATGACCCCTACCAAACAAGTATAAATGTGTAGTCATTTAAGATGATCTCTTCCAAACAAATATAAATGTGTAGTCATTTAAGATGATCTCTTCCAAACAAATATAAATGTGTAGTCATTCAAGATGATCTCTTCCAAGCAAACACAAATGTGTAGTCATTTAAGAAGATCTCTTCCAAACAAATATAAATGTGTAGTCATTCAAGATGATCTCTTCCAAACAACTATAAATGTGTAGTCATTTAAGAAGATCTCTTCCAAACAAATATAAATGTGTAGTCATTTAAGAAGATCTCTTCCAAACAAATATAAATGTGTAGTCATTTAAGATGATCTCTTCCAAACAAATATAAATGTGTAGTCATCTAAGAAGATCTCTTCCAAACAAATATAAATGTGTAGTCATTTAAGAAGATCTCTTCCAAACAAATATAAATGTGTAGTCATTTAAGATGATCTCTTCCAAACAAATATAAATGTGTAGTCATTTAAGAAGATCTCTTCCAAACAAATATAAATGTGTAATCATTTAAGATGATCTCTTCCAAACAAATATAAATGTGAAGTCATTTAATATGATCTCTTCCAAACAAATATAAATGTGTAGTTATTTAAGATGATCTCTTCCAAACAAATACAAATGTGTAGTCATTCAAGATGCATCGTATCGAATAATACAAATACGTAGTCCTTGACGATGGACCCTTCCAAATAAATACAAATAGCCCTTCAAGATAAAAGGCACCGTTCTGAAAATCGTCCTAAAATACAGCGATCTGAGAAAGGTCATAACATAAAAAAAAGCTGAAAATGCTCGTAACATTAGAAAGGTCTGGGAAAGGTCGTAACATTAGAAAGGTCTGAGAAAGGTCGTAACATTAGAAAGGTCTGGGAAAGGTCGTAGCATTAGAAAGGTCTGTGAAAGGTCGTAGCATCAGAAAGGTCTGGGAAAGGTCGTAACATTAGAAAGATCTGGGAAAGGTCATGACATTAGAAAGGTCTTTGAAAGGTCGTAACATTAGAAAGGTCTGAGAAAGGTCGTAGCATTAGAAAGGTCTGGGAAAGGTCGTAACATTAGAAAGGTCTTAGAAAGGTCGTAACATTAGAAAGGTCTGAGAAAGGTCGTAACATCAGAAAGGTCTGTGAAAGGTCGTAACATTAGAAAGGTCTGAGAAAGGTCGTAGCATTAGAAAGGTCTGGGAAAGGTCGTAACATTAGAAAGGTCTTAGAAAGGTCGTAACATTAGAAAGGTCTGAGAAAGGTCGTAACATTAGAAAGGTCTGGGAAAGGTCATGACATTAGAAAGGTCTGAGAAAGGTCATAACATAAAAAAGAGCTGAAAATGCTCGTAACATTAGAAAGGTCTGAGAAAGGTCGTAACATTAGAAAGGTCTGGGAAAGGTCGTAACATTAGAAAGATCTGGGAAAGGTCATGACATTAGAAAGGTCTGAGAAAGGTCGCAACATTAGAAAGGTCTGGGAAAGGTCGTAACATTAGAAAGGTCTTAGAAAGGTCGTAACATTAGAAAGGTCTGAGAAAGGTCGTAACATTAGAAAGGTCTGAGAAAGGTCGTAACACTAGAAAGGCCAGAGAAAGGTCATAACATTAGAAAGGTCTGAGAAAGGTCATAACATAAAAAAGAGCTGAAAATGCTCGTAACATTAGAAAGGTCTGAGAAAGGTCGTAACATTAGAAAGGTCTGGGAAAGGTCATGACATTAGAAAGGTCTGAGAAAGGTCATAACATTAGAAAGGTCTGGGGAAAGGTCGTAACATTAGAAAGGTCTGAGAAAGGTCGTAACATTAGAAAGGTCTGTGAAAGGTCGTAACATTAGAAAGGTCTGAGAAAGGTCGTAACATTAGAAAGGTCTGAGAAAGGTCGTAGCATTAGAAAGGTCTGGGAAAGGTCGTAACATTAGAAAGGTCTTAGAAAGGTCGTAACATTAGAAAGGTCTGAGAAAGGTCGTAACATTAGAAAGGTCTGAGAAAGGTCGTAACACTAGAAAGGTCAGAGAAAGGTCATAACATTAGAAAGGTCTGTGAAAGGTCGTAACATTAGAAAGGTCTGGGAAAGGTCGTAACATTAGAAAGGTCTGAGAAAGGTCGTAACATTAGAAAGGTCTGGGAAAGGTCGTAACATTAAAAAGGTCATAAAATGGTCGTAACATTAGAATTGTCTGAGAAAGGTCGTAACATTAGAATGGTCTGAGACAGGTCGTAACATTAGAAAGGTCTGAGAAAGGTCGTAACATTAGAAAGGTCTGAGAAAGGTCGTAACATCAGAAAGGTCTGGGAAAGGTCGTAACATTATAAAGGTCTGAGAAAGGTCGTAACATTAGAAAGGTCTGAGAAAGGTCGTAACATTAGAAAGGTCTGGGAAAGGTCGTAACATTAAAAAGGTCAGGAAATGCTCGTAACATATAACGGCATGAACATGGTCATTACTTTAGAAAGGTCTGAGAATGGTCATTACTTTAGAAAAGTCTGAGAATGGTCATTTCTTTAGAAAAGTCTGGGAATGGTCATTTCTTTAGAAAAGTCTGAGAATGGTCATTACTTTAGAAAGGTCTGAGAAAGGTCATAACATCTGAAAGGTTACGAATAGTTAGAATCATTACGTAGAAAAACCGTTCCAAACAAAATTAAATATTGTCACATACCAAAAAATATATAAAGGTAAAATATTCACTTTGCTTTATTAAAATAAAAATATAATGTCTTATAATACAATCTTCAAATATGTAGCTACCACCAATATATAGCACTAGATTTTAGGATTGTTTAGATAATTCCTACATATGAACAATAACACCTAATTTAGTCTTCACCCTGTTTAATGTTTGTAACGAATTTTTTTTCTCCATCAAGTTTTAGCCGAAGAGTTAACGAGCCTAACTGCAAGCTCTAGAGGTATACGCTGATATGGGATAATAAAATCATCACGTCAATATGATGAAGGAACCCCAAAGTAACTCTTCAAAAACTATTTTACTAACGACAAAGCATTTATACTATAACACATGAGGGAGGGACAGGAAAACCGGACACTACACACATTTAGAAAACGAGGGTGTCGCTTAATGGACTAATCGGCTCTATAGATTGCAGAGGGCCGAAAGGTGTCGACAGTCGTGACGACATATTTAAGAGTAAATTCAAGAGAAATGATTGTTTAAAAGGAGAGATTATTTCCTATTTCCTTTCCTTGTTTTAATTTCTTATGAAATAAAGGCATACGTGACTTAAACAATTTAACACCTAGATGCTGTTCTACCACGTCTACCTGGATGCTTTCCATCCATGTCAAATCTGGATACTGTACAACCATGTGCAACCTGGATACTTTGGTATATTTTAATTCCAGGCTTAGTTCAAATCATAAAATGATTACTAACTATTCTAAAGCTAGAAAAGGGATGGATACGCAGATTTTGGCAACAATCTCAATGCCACCGTTTATCAGAGGTCATATCAAGATAAAGTGATACAAGAAAAAGAGCTTTGATAACTGCGGAAGTCTGATTCATCAGATACAAAAATCAAAACTAAATGAATTTTTCTTTATTTACGACTCTTTCTTTACTGATGTAAGTAATAATAAGTAATAATAAGCAATAATAATTAATAGTAAGTAATAAGTAATAATAAGTACTAATAATTAATAATAAGCAATAATAAGTAATAATCAGTAATAATCATTAATAATAATAAGTAATAAGTAAGTAATAATAAGTAATAATAAGTACTAATAAGTAATAATAAGCAATAATAAGTAATAATAAGTAATAAGTAATAATAATATGTAATAAGTAATAATAATAAGTGATAAGAAAGTAATAATAAGTAATAAGTTAGTAACAGTAAGTAATAATAATAAGTAATAAGTAATAATAATAAGTAATGAGTAATAACAATAAGTAATAAGTAAGTAATAAAAAGTAATAAGTTAGTAATAGTAATTAATAATAATAAGTAATAAGTAATAATAATAAGTAATAAGTAAATAATAATAAGAAATAAGTAAACGAAAAGTCAGAAGACCCACATACTATATCAAGCGCTGCTAAGGAGAAAAAAAGGGTTACATTTTCTGTACTGTTTTATTTGAATGTTTAATATTAAATATATGTTTCTAATGCAATGTAATCAGTGCCGGACTACCAAATAAATACCCAGAGTATGCATGGCCTATAGGTCCCACGCCACATGACAACGGATCAAAATAATATTGATATAAGTTGCGAGGTTGGGGGGAGGGCAAGATGTCGGCTGCCTAACGGATAACTAAGAGCCTACACAGGGTTGAATCCATCACTGAATGTAATTTCTTTAAGCATCTATGCACACCTTATTAATATGTCTTTATTTTCATTTCGAGAAGCACAATTTAGTAACAATACTTTTTCTTTAAAAATCAGTTTGTTAAACAAGACATACACAGATATTAAGGATTTCATTGTGCGTTGACCTACATTTTTTATTTAAATTCGTTGCATGACGTCCTCGTCGAAGTATCTGCAAATATAAACACAGCCGCACGCGATGTTTTGCTTATACTTACTGCGTATCTATATACATTCGGACGATCGTGCACCTGTGTACATATACTTCTAAACTTCACTGAATACTATAAATAAGGGAGGAATGGCTTAATATAAGCTGTGTTTTGACAAGCACAGCACACTGCTGAGTTATAGAATTGAATGGATATAGTATGCTCCAGTCATGCCAGCATAGATATCTCATAGCAAAGGCTCTGAACAACTTTGTCAACCTCTGTGTATGCTGAAATTAGAACCGCTTTGAAATTATGAAAAGAGATGAAGATCTCCAATCAATTTGACTTATTACTATAATTCTCTAATCTTTACAATAAGAATTTTGTGGAAAGTTCCACAACAGTCAAATAATTTGGAATTCTTCCAATAGTAATGTTTTAAGTTAAAATATGGAGACTTTTCGAATATATATATATATATATATATACCTTGTTAAGACTAATAATTCCTTTTTGACATAGAGACACATCTAAGTTTCATTCGTGACGACAGCAAGTGACAAGCAGTGAGTTAGTTGCACAATTCTTATTATTATTATATTTCATATTAATTAAATACACTTATTATATTTCATATTAATTAAATAAACTTATTATAATTATTATATTTCATATTAATTAAATATACTTATTATATTTCATAGTAATTAAATACACTTAAAGCAGATATCCTCAAACCGGACACCAAAATATGATCCGTACATTATTATGAAGCTATCACTGGTATTCAACTAATTAAAAAAAAACAAAACACTATCTGGCTAATTTTATTAGGTGATTGATTCAATTGTTATCGTTTAGGCCCTTGTTAATAGTAAACAAAATACCTTTAGAGTGTGATCTATGTTTTCAGATTAATTTGATATTGCTATTATCTCGTTGAAATTTCTTCCCGATATTTTTTTCCAGAGTTGATTATTAGAAATTATATAAAAAAAGGAATTGAATAATTGAAAGACAAGACGAAAGGTGAAACTAGAAAAAGATGTGTTTTCACCTACCGGAAACGGAAGTATATGCATGAAATGTTTTAAAATTATGCATGATAAGTTACGTACTAGACATCTGACTACAACATTAATCATACCTGTATAGGTATTAGTGATTCATTAATCATACATGTGAAGGTATTAGTGATTCATTGTTCATACCTGTATAGGTATTAGTGATTCATTAACCATACCTGTATAGGTATTAGTGATTCATTAATCATACCTGTATAGGTATTAGTAATTCATTAATCATACCTGTATAGGTATTAGTGATTCATTGAAGAGGTTAATCATCATCTTATGTAATGGCGTGATTTTTATTTGCATTTCAAGTTTGATTTATTAACCTTGTACATAATTATAACATCGTTTTATTTTAAATATTTTCCAGGCATTGTGTTGCTTGCGTTTATTTGGGAGATGTTATATTAATGACGTTTTCAGCTTTTAATCACTACTGTATTACTGTACAAAACCTACGGCATGTGCTGTGAGCATTTACCTTTTAATTATAGCTTTCTTGTTTCTTTTAGCGCTTATTAGTCGGTGCTGATTATTAGTTGATTATGGGTAGTACGTGTTGATTATTAGTTGATTATGGGTAGCAGGCGTTTATTGGTAGTTGATTATGGGTAGTCGGTATTGAATATTAGTTGATTATGGGCAGTATGTGTTGATTAATCGTTGATTATGTGTAGTAGGTGTTGATTATTAGTTGATTATGGATAGTAGGTGTTAATTATTAGTTGATTATGGGTAGTAGGTATTGATTATTAGTTGATTATGGGTAGTCAGTGTTGATTATTAGTTGATTATGTGTAGTAGTTGTTGATTATTAGTTGATTATGTGTAGTAGGTGTTAATTATTAGTTGATTATGTGTAGTAGGTGTTGATTATTAGTTCATTATGTGTGGTAGGTGTTGATTATTAGTTGATTATGGGATTAGTTGATTATGGGTAGTCGGTGTTGATTATTAGTTGATTATGGGTAGTAGGTGTTGATTATTAGTTGATTATGGGCAGTACGTGTTGATTAATTGTTGATTATGTGTAGTAGGTGTTGATTATTAGTTGATCATGGATAGTAGGTGTTGATTATTAGTTGAATATGGGTAGTAGGTATTGATTATTAGTTGATTCTGGGTAGTCGGTGTTGATTATTAGTTGATTATGTGTAGTAGGTGTTGATTATTAGTTGATTATGGGTAGTCGGTGTTGATTATTAGTTGATTATGTGTAGTAGGTGTTAATTATTAGTTGATTATGTGTGGTAGGTGTTGATTATTAGTTGATTATGGGATTAGTTGTTATGGGTAGTCGGTGTTGATTATTAGTTGATTATGGGTAGTAGGTGTTGATTATTAGTTGATTATGGGTAGTCGGTGTTGATTATTAGTTGATTATGTGTAGTCGGTGTTGATTTTTAGTTGATTATGGGATTAGTTGATTATGGGTAGTAGGTGTTGATTATTAGTTGATTATGGGTAGTCGGTGTTGATTATTAGTTGATTATGTGTAGTCGGTGTTGATTTTTAGTTGATTATGGGATTAGTTGATTATGGGTAGTCGGTGTTGATTATTAGTTGATTATGGGTAGTAGGTGTTGAAAAATATTTCTCAACCAGAACAGTTAACCAATTTCTAGACACAGTCGTTATAAAGTAAAGTAATGTATGACAGGAAGAATAATTATTGTAAAAATCTATCCTCCCTATATCCCACTTTCCCCAAAAAGAGAAATATTCTCTGGATATGTATAGAGGAATATAATTATTATGCAAATGTGTTTTTTTTTTAACGTGAAGTACATACATACTGCTTATAAAAGGGTTCTATTAACATGCTATTGAAATGAGAATAAGTACAATAAACGAAGAAAAAACCCGTGCAAGTGTGAAATTATTTAATTTTGTTGATACGCAGTGAAACCTCTTGCGTGTTACATTATTGTTGTGAAATGGTGGCAAATTGCATGCATGTATGCATCCATCCATCCATCCATACATACACATTATATATATATATATATATATATATATATACTTTTCTGTTGTATTTCATGATTTTGTATTATCCTGAATTTGATTAATCTAATGTAATCTCTGTTGAAGTGGAATTAAAGTCGGCCAGTCAGTCAGACATACATACATACATACATACATACATACATACATACATACATACATACATACATACATACATACATACATACATACATACATACATAAATACATACATACATACATACATACATACATACATACATACATACATACATACATACATACATACATACATACTGAGAACTTTGTATAGCGCTTAATTTTTAGAAGCTATAAACGTTTTACAATATCTATAATGATATGACTATACTACAGAAAACAAAAAAGGAACGAATGCCATGAAATTAGAAAACATAAAACATGCTGAAAATATTTAAGGTACAAAAGATTATTAGGTCTCTAAGTTTGTTCCCGCAGTAAAGAAAGGTGAATGTTAAGAAACCTTAAAGGGACTACTGTGTTTCTGTGTCTAATTTCACTGGGCAATTTGTTCCACATCGCCGGTCCCTGGTATATAAAAGAACGTTGTCCATATGACTTCGTTTTCATAGTGAGAACAGTGAGTATACGGTTGGTCAGAAGAAGAGCGTAAGGATCTAGCTGGTGTATTCACATGGCTGTGGCCGGATAGGTATGTTAGACTGGAGTCTGTCAGTAAAACGTAGCACAGAGAACACATTTTGTGTTTGATTCTGTATCGAATGCATAGCCAATTCGGGTACAGAGAAGTTTCGAGGTGTGTTCTGATCAAGGTATTCTAAAGGTGATCCGAGCAGCTGTGTTTTGAACTTGTTGACATTTCTGGAGTAGATATTGTGAAGAACCAGACAGAATTGAGTTTTAATAGTCCAATCTTGAAAGTACTAATCAACACACAAGTGTTTTAGTGGCGTCAACTGAAAGATATTTGCAAATGGAACTGATGCATCTCAGCTCAAAATATGCTGCCTTGCACATGTTCCTGACATGTTCGTACAATGTGAGAGTACTGTCTAGAGTTACACCTAGGTTTCTTTCTGACTGTGAGAATTTAAAGTTGGTGTTGCTGATATTGTGTGAGGTACAGGATGTAAATGAGAAAGTTTTTGTGTTGTGATCAGATTGGCCTCCATTTTATCATCATTCATCTACAGCTTTTTATTTGTTATTCATGATTTTACATCAGAAATTCACCTCTCTACTCCATGGATGGTAGCATCAACTTCAGTTGGATGGCTAGACTTGTATATTCGCGTTTCATCAGCGTACAATTGGTGAGAAACTGGGTGATGACATATACCACTTGAGAGTGGCTGAGTGTATATAATGAAGGGAAAAGATCCAAGAACACAACCCTGATGAAAACCACAACATAGATCAACTGGGCTGGAATGGATTCCATTTGCAGATACAATGTGTGTCCAGTTGACTAAGGGGGCGCTCACCAGTTAATATGTACTTTCCAGATAGTGACGTATTTGAGGTGAAGTTGTTTGCATTTGTAACATGCACAATGGAGATAATGTTGGCATATCTCTATGCTACTTTGATGTAATGTGGCTGATATTTCTTTGGATACTGCACTTGTGGAAATTGTAAATGATCTAAACGCATGGTATAACAAAATGGATGCTCCCATGTGCTTGACAAATTAGCCAGAATTAATCAAAAGTACACTAACTTTAGCAGTTATTAAACTAGGGAAAACGAATTTTGCTGAAGTAGGCAATAGCAGCTTCTGAAAGTGCAATGAACAAATTACAAAATATCAGAAAAGTAAAAAAAGTTATCGTACCATTTTTCTACAATTTACCTCTGAAGTCCAGGGAGTGAAAATGACCATGCGGAGCTAGCAGTTTGTTTACATGAGCACATCTTATGTTAGCCCAAGCTGTATACTCTAGAACCTAAAGTACACCCATCAATCATACATCAAAATAAAGGGAATTGAAAGTTCTTCTCCCAACACCAAAGATATACAAAGTCTTTATTATATTGCCAGTATGACCAGTGAAGAAATACCAGAAAATTATTTTTCTTTAAAATTCTAATGCAAAGTACGAAACTGTAGAGCGCCACCTAAGTAGGACTTGAAGCACTGTAAGAATGTATTCGGAACGCCTAATACATGCTGGAGACGGTGAAGTAATATATCATGGTCGGTACCCCGACAAAAGAGCGCACGACAAAAAAGCGCCGACAAATGAGTGCAAGACAAAAGAGCTCAATTCCAACAGAGCGCCGACGAAAGAGCGCAAAACAAAATAAAGCAAATAATTCTAGTAATTGAAAGTCTTAAATGCTTAAAATAAAGTGTATTATAATTTAAATTAGAAATCACTTCTGCATGAAATAGGTAAATGTTTAACTAAATTATAATCATTACTTAAAATGACTTAAAAGAATTAATAACACTGTCTAATCTTCCCCTTCTGTGACTCGATTGTTTCCATGTAACATTTTTGTGCAACTCTTATACTTCAATGTTGTAAATGTTGTAAAGCTACAGAACATGGTGAAATTAATATATAAATTTGTAACAATATATACACGTGAACAGATTATTCGATCGCTAGTCTGTACCAACGTATATAGATCAAAGCTTCCATCGTTTTTAAAAAATTATCTATATAACTATTTGATCTCTTATACTTGATAGCATCGTTTGCAAACATTTATTTTGCTCAATAATGTTTAATTTTTTCTAAAAAATTAAAACTTCAACCATTTGAAAACTTCTCTACTTGATCTCTACTCTACTTGTTAATATAATTTAATCGGCGCTCTTTTGGTACTGAGCTCTTTTGTCTTGCGCTCAATTGTCGGATCACCATCATGGTCTATTGTGTGAAATGATGCAGGCAAATCAAGGAGGGTGAGGATTGTAATCGTTCCAATATCCAAAGCAGAACGAATGTCATTAAGTAATTTCAAAAGAGTAGTTACAGAAATGTTGCAAGGGCCATATGCAAACTGTACATTGCTACAAAGACTGTTTGAATTCAAATGAAATACAAGCTGGGTAAGAAAAATGTTTCTTAGTTTTTTTTATATGAACGGAGGATTCGAAACTGGGCGGTAGTTCTTTTAATCGTTATTGTCAAGTGTTGGTTTCTTCATCAGAGGCTTTACAATGGCAGTTTTGAAAAATGATGGGAATTCCTCCGATGAGAGAGAGATAATAAACATACATACATACATACCTACATACATACCTACATACATACATACATACATACATACATACATACATACATACATACATACATACATACATACATACATACTCGCGAGCGCGCGCGCACACACACACACACACACACACACACACACACACACACACATACATACATACATACATACATACATACATACATACATACATACATACATACAGTCCAAAATTTCGAAAGCGAGCTTATTTTCCAACAAAAAAGAAAATCTGTATAAACTTAAAGTATGCGTTATGCTAGTATATACTTTTGGGTTTTGTCTCGCGTTGTTATATACTTTTGGGTTTTTCGTCTCGCGTTGTTGGATGGTTTGATCGCCATAAATTAATTGGGGAGACTGAAGGAAAATAATGGTATTATATAGACTGATTGTTGGATGGTTTGATTGCCATAAATTAGTTGGGGTAACTAAGGGAAAATAATGATATTATATAGATTGATAGACAACCGTAACATATTACTATATTGACTTAATCGAACCAACAAAGAGTTAGAATAATCGCCGTATTGGCAATAATTCACTAATTCAAAGTTGTAGATCAGCTTTAAAGATAAAGGCAGAGGAAAAACATTAATGGCGTTTTCCATTTTTCAAAGTCAACAGATATCCAGATAAACACGTCTATTATTTGCAGAAAAATTAAAATACACAGTGTTTTTTAGTTTTACCTTGAAAAAAATGTATTTATAAACAGTCCACCGCCTCTAGAAATAGGTTTCAGTTCAGGCATTGAAATGTACAAATTAAAAACACATTAATCTCTTTGCAATACGTCATAGTCATTATATACATGACAATATCAATTTATCTTAATTAGTTCCTTCACATCTGTAAATAAGCAGTTATATTTAAATACATATTTATGAACTCTATAGTTACAATGTCACCATATCGCTATTAAAATGTGTTAAACGTGACAGTTTGCAATATTTTCCTATCATTTTTCTAACAAAACAAGCATGTTATAAAAGAAATTCAACGCGAATGAAAATTAACTATAATTGTAAAGCATGTACATATGGGAGTCCTCGTAATCTTAGTTGAAACGTGTCCGGTTGAACAAATTCTTAAATTGTCATCTGAGATAAAATAAAATTACTTTTACGAAGACGCTGTATTTGTTTGCTATGTATTAATCCTTTTTTGTTCTGTGTACCTTGTAAAATCACAGTGTACCTTGTAAATCACAGTACCTTGTAAAATCACAGTACCTTGTAAAATCACAGTGTACCTTGTAAAATCACAGGTGCCGCATAAAATAGTCTTGTTCATGTTCAGGAAAACGTATGAGTGTAAAAGATTATCATGCTGGTAATAAAAAAATGTTCATACTGGTAATAAGAGAAGTTGATGCTGATAATAAGATAAATTTATGCTGGTAATAAGAGAAGTTCACGCTGGTAATAAGAAAAGTTCCTACTGGTAATAAGAGACGTTCTTGCTGGTAATAAGAGAAGATTTTAATAGCAATAAGAGAAGTTCATACTGGCAATAAGAGCGAATCATGCTAATAATAAGAACGGATCATTTTGTTTATTCGAGGGATTATAATGAGTATCAGAGAGGATCATACAGGTAATTTGATAGCGTCATGCTGTTAATCAAAGAGGATTATACTGGTATCCACATGGGATCATCCTGGCAGTCAGAGAGGATCATTCTGGAAATAGGATGATAATACTGGTAATTAGATGTACACGTGCTGGTAATTAGACAGGATCATATCAGTAATCATACTCAATCATACTGGTAATAGGCATAATGGATAGTTACCCGGAGAAAACCACAATAATATACATAGAGTAAGGTATACATAGGAAATCATACTCGTCATCGAAGATGATATTACTGGTAATAAGAGAAGATCGTAGAGCTAAAAGTTGAGAACTTTACTATAATAAGAGAAGATCATTCAGATACGATAATAGTGTAATAAGAGAGAATCATTAATATAGGATAATAGTGTAATAAGAGAGAATCATTAATATAGGATAATAGTGTAATAAAAGAGGATAATTAAGAGAGGAAACTGATAGTAATAAGACCTGATCGTACTGGTAAAACTTGAGGACCATACTGTAATAAGGGAGAATCATTCAGACAGGATAATAGTGTAATAAGAGAGAATCATTCATATACGATAAAAGTGTAATAAGAGAGAATCATTCATATACGATAATAGTGTAATAAGAGAGAATCATTGAGATAGGATAATAGTGTAATAAGAGAGAATCATTCAGATAGGATACTAGTGTAATAAGAGAGAATCATTCACACAGGATAGTAGTGTAGTAAGAGAGAATCATTTGGATACGATAAAAGTGTAATAAGAGAGAATCATTGAGATAGGATAATAGTGTAATAAGAGAGAATCATTCAGACAGCATAATATTGTAATAAGAGAGAGTCATTCAGATAGGATAATATTGTAATAAGAGAGAATCATTTAGACAGGATACTAGTGTAATAAGAGAGAATCATTTAGATAGGATAATAGTGTAATAAGAGAGAATCATTATATAGGAAAGTAGTGCAATAAGAGAGAATCATTCAGATAGGATAATAATGTAATAAGAGAGGATAATTCAGAGACGATAGAACTGGTAATAAGAGAAGATCGTACTGGAAAAACTTGAGGATCATACTGTAATAAGAGAGAATCATTCAGACAGAATAATAGTGTAATAAGAGAGAATCATTCAGACAGAATAATAGTGTAATAAGAAAAAATCATTTAGACAGGATAATAGTGTAATAAGAGAGAATCAATAGATAGGATAATAGTGTAATAAGAGAATCATTCAGATAGGATAATACTGATAACACAAAATAGTGATAATAATACATCAAACAAAGCATCATACCTGTGACGGAAAGCCATATTAATCTGAGAAAAACACATACCGGAACGGACAAAACCATACTAATCAGAGAAAAACACATACCAGAACGGACAAAACCATACTAATCAGAGAAAAACACATACCGGCGTGTATAAAACCATACTAATCAGAGAAAAAAATACCGGAATGTACAAGACCATATTAATCAGATAAAAACACATATCGAAATGTACAAAAAATGAAACCATACTAATAGTGAATGAAAATCTTACTGAAATTTAAGTAAACTTATTCAGTCTCGCAATGCCATTAAAAAGTGTTTTGTGTATGATTTGGTTATATAGGATTTGGTTTGTGTATAAAGTTGGTTGGTACCAAGAAATTGGAATAAAAACATGATCCCTATTATTTGTGATTCTAAGATTCTAACTTTATTTTGACAGAAGTTATAAAAATCACAAATATAATGATAAAAGAAAAAGCATCAGTGACATGGTGGCATTGTTGATGTACATATACACACACGCACGCACACACACACACACACACACATATACACATACATACATACATACATACATACATACATACATACATACATACATACATACATACATACATACATACATACATACATACATACATACATACATACATACATACAGGCAAAACCACATTGGAGACTTACTTACAGGTAAAACCACATTGAAGACTTACGTACAGGTAAAACCACATTGGAGACTTTCGTACAGGTAAAACCACATTGGAGACTTTCGTACAGGTTAAACCACATTGGAGACTTACGTAAGTGCTGTTGGAGACTTACGTAAGTGCTGATACTAACACATGGAACTAGATGTGAGATACTAACATACGAGTTTATACCGTTAGATAAAACAGACTTAGAAAAATGCTGATGATCTTACGTGGAAAAGTAGCAGGTGTGCACGTGAAAGACGTGAAAACAGTATCGTGAAAAATATAGCACGTGAAAAAAGTAGTACGTGGATGTCTTACCCTAGTACTTACATCGCATTCGAAATGACTTTTTTTAAAATTTATTTTCAGAGTCAGTGAGAGGGAATAACAATTTTCAAGACGACATTCTCGCCCAGACTTTGATAAGTACGAAATGTCTGCCTGGGTGGGCAATTTCTGAAGACATTAATACGTAACAATACCCATTCACTGCCGGCACACGTATCGTACATGCCTGGAATACACAAATAACGTGTGCGTATTCAAATCAAATGAAACAGAAGCAATAAAACTAATGGATTGAATGAAGAATGACGTTATACTCTTCAACTCATATTTTATCCAGGCCATGATTTAATTCGGCAACCGAGGCGAAGGATGATGATGATCCAATGACACGGATAAAATAATTTAATTATGCACCAGTATCAAAGGAATTCAGCCATACCTTGTCCGTAATCACCTTAGGACGTACGTATAAAATAAGATATACCGAAACGACTACATACATATCATGTGACCTGGATTAAAGTTTATATTTCCTAATAGCTTTGACTCATTCCGACATCATACAAATGGGATTAATGACCTTGTGTATGACATTTCTTACCTTGTTGGTCTGGAGACACTTGGTTTATTCTACAGGTGAGACATCTTAGCACGAACAAGAGACAATGAAGAGATTGCTTTTAAAATGTATGAAATATGATACAAAATGATATAAATTGGACCAGCCACGAAATACAGCACACGCATACATGTACACACACAAAGATACACACATACATACACACACACACTATATATATATATATATATATATATATATATATATATATATATATATAGAGAGAGAGAGAGAGAGAGAGAGAGAGAGAGAGAGAGAGAGAGAGAGAGTGAGAGAGAGAGCGAGAGAGAGAGAGAGAGAGAGAGAGAGAGAGAGAGAGAGAGAGAGAGAGAGAGAGAGATATTTGACGTGCTTAGCTAATAGAAACATGACCTTGTTTACATATTATAAAGCTACAATCAACAGATTGTTCCAAATTTAATATAAATACAAAAAAATACACGTTAGCGCAGTTATGACTCAAGATATAAAAATACATTCGTTAAACAGTAATTATGTTTCTCTTTTAGCTTTTGATTAATCTGGAGATATTTTCCAAACGTCACCAGATCTAGCTATCAAATATTGATCCCACATAGGCTTGTCAAAGAAAACACAAAATACAATATAAAAATATGTAAAGTACAGAAAGCGAAGAAATTATAAACCAAAAAATGTGATTCGACAAATAAATTGTGGAAAATACATAACTCACACCAAACGAACAAAGTATCTCATATGTTGAGTAGGTACAATGAAGTATCTCATTTGCTCAATAGGTGCAACGAAAGCACGAAGGCATTAAGACTGCAACTGAGTCTAGTTAATAGCACGAAATGGTAAAAACATAAAATTAATACTGCTAAAGTGTAAATGTACAAATATACAGGTGATAATGCAACTTTATTATTACATTAGTTTGATAGTTATCTCGAAGAGCTCTTTGCAACTGGAACTCTCTGTGATCTAAGTACTGTAGTGGGATAATTTGTCTAATGGATTATGTTTGTGATGTTTTTCTTAGCGGCTTCATATATTTGTTTATGAATAGTGAGTCCGGTGGAACGCCAAAGCCTCTCTGCTTTTCGGCAATGTCTTTTAACAGTGCGAAGCTGGTCCCTAACATTGCAATAGCATGGAGAACACGTTTTTTAAATTGATACTCTGTATTTGGTGGCTGGGCATGTTTTTTCAAGCAATGAAAGCAGGCAATTATCAAGTTGTATCCGATGTAAGAACGTTGTTAGGTTTTCTTGGATGTCATGCATTAATTCGGTTCTATTTATCATACGGAGGATTCTCTTAGTAGCAAATAGAGGTGGATGGTTAGGGACTGATACGTCGAGATGGCATACAATGCAGAGGTGATCCGATGTAAGTTCATGTGATACAAGGGTGGATTGCAGAATATTATCATAAGGTCTATAAATAAACCAGTCTAAAATGTGACCATGTTTATGGGTGGGTTGGTTAACTGACTCCTTTAAGATTGAAAACAGGAATCTAGGAGTTTTGACGTGTATGGGGTTCCAGGACAGTCAAAGTGAAACTTGAAATCTCCAATAATAGGTTACCACCTATCGAATTTCCATACTCTAGAAGATTTGGAAACTGCTCCAAAAAGAGAGTTTCAGTCAGCTTGTTTTTTCTACTAGGAGGAAGTCGGTAGAGAAATAAAAAATAAACTGAATTTGTTCCATTGTGAGCGTTGTTTGGATCTGTTCAAACGATGTGTGGAAGAAATTTAAGGTTGTGTTGTTCTTAAGACATTTGATCATTAAATTCTTTGTAATATACTTAGCCGGTGTCATACAGTAATGTCGCCTTCTCACCGCTAACCGTAGCTATCGCTATAGTAGTCACCTGCACTGTTTCTCTATTCTTAACAGTATTCGGAGTTACCAATTTATCGTGGTCGTATGATACTTTCTACAGTCCATAACGACATGGCCTGGTCTGTTGCAGCCGTAACATACTGGCTCACTTTTCCTCCCCGATGTATCCTTCTCTAGAGTCTGAGTCTTTCCCGAAACAGGGAAATGTCCTTGGATGATATTTCCGGCCCTGGTCTCCCACCATTCTAACTACTTCGTGTCTGGGGTGCCACCTCAGTGGTCCTTCTATGCTCACCGTTTCCAGGTCGGTCGTTACCACTCCAAGTGGCTGGACGCACGCGCGCGCTCTCATAGCGCTCCGTCATCACGCTTATTGCATCCAAGGTTGAGAATTCACGCTCCGCTAAACAGACAATTAAGTCTTTTCTGTAAATAGTTAGGACGTGCCCTTTCAAAATTTTCTTACGTATTTCCTCATAAGTTAACGTGGTGCCAGACATTTTTATCCATTTATAAAAAAATTACGTTTCTTCGACTATGAAATTGCGCGTGTTTCGGTAGCCCTCTTCGACAAGTCTCTAAAAAGTTTCCAAAAGTGGACTAAAATCTTGTACAAAGACATGAACTCGCATGTACAGGTAAATGGGGCGGAACATGAAGAATTTATATAAAGAGATCGGTGAGACAGGGGTGTCTACTATCTATGCCATTATATATAATAGTGATATAAATTTCAATTATTAAAAAAAGACTCAAAATAAAAGGGATCAAAGTTCCAAATATCAGAGAAGAGGTTAAAATGCTACAAGATGCAGATGATTGCACTAACTTTGTAGAAGACCATAATTCCTATGTAAAACTATTACGGGAATATGAATTATTTGGTGAAGTATCATTGTCGAAAATAAATCCTGAGAAAATGGAAACCTTACTAATAGGAAACTGGAGAAGTAAACAACACGAATTACCAATCTCAATAGCTAAAGACCAAGTAAGGGCCCTAGGGATCTATTTTGGAAAAGGCGTGGAAAAACAAAATCTCAAAAAAATCAAGGAAAGAATAAATGAAAATATCATAACATGGGCACTTACTATATTCTGCCAAATGGAACGGGCCCAAGTAAAAAAAAAATATATGAATGTGCACTTAAACTAAAAAAATCAATAGACAAAACAATCCAATATCTAAAAATTTTAGATAATGAAATTATTAAATATTTATTGGGGTTTAAAACGCATTACATATACAAGGACACATTATATAACGACAGAAAGAGGGTGGAGGTCTGGATGTCCCAATCCCCGTCCTTATAAAATACACCAACATTCTAAACAGATTTAAGGAAACGAAAGCTGAGCCAAAAATACCTTATCATGTTCTGTACATATATTATTTCGGATTCTCTATGAAGCAGAAAAATGACATATGAAAACAATAGGTTATCGAAACTACTAGAAGACCCACGAAAATTAAGATCAATAAAAGAATTACTAAATAAATATAGGGACAATAGAGAACTATGGGAAATATATACAAAAACAGCACACAAATGGCTTACAGATAGCACAATAAATATGATTAAAAAACAAGGTCGAACATAAACACATCAACATGAATTAGTGACGGGGGAAACTGGGTCAAGTTAGGGTCATTAAAAATACAAAGCCTCTACTTCAAATAAATGCATGACGCGTGGTTGACGGGAGAGGTTGCAGTGAGACGGCATGTGATCTGAGTATCGCCCAAATGTCCACAATGCAAAACTTCACACATTCTCCAAAAAAACTGTGTCATGGTTGAATGTGATAAGAAAAGAAAGAAAAGAGTTGACATAACACTAACAATAAGAACATCTCAATTATACAAACATAAAAACATACTATATTTAGACGGAAACTTTAGCAAGAAATTAGTATACAATATCACAAAGTTTATAATGGAACCTATGAAGGCAAATCATAATTATTGGAACACATACCTAGGGTAGAAGCACGGGGGGGGGGGGTACAGGGAACCTTAAGTGGAAAGAACGAGATGAGGAAGTCAAAGGGCTAAATCACATGGCGCTACGCGAAGTGGACTGGCCCGTGAAAGAGTCGGGGAAAAAATCTACTCAGAGAAACATGATGCAGACAACGCACTAATACAATAAGTATAGAGTAGCATAGGAGTTTTGAAATGTTTTACCAATACGCATGCCCTGAAAAAAACAAAGTAAAATTCGCTGGTGAGTACTATTCAAAACCAGGCAATCTTGCATTTTCTCTTTCTCTGTGTAGCTACCGAACTACACAGATAGCCCTGTTTAAAGGGCCAAATAAACGCTTAGAAACAAATTAAGAGCCTAAATATAAATAAATAGAGACGACCAAACTCGAGGCGGTTAATGTACAAGTTAAATTTAATAAATGTATGGACCCGTCTCGAACACAGTCGTTCTCAAAAGAAATAAATATAAAAAGGACAAAGATCGACACAATATAATAGCCATTAAAAACAATACGTTTTTTAATTTGTTGGTAATTGTTTTCCCAAAAAATTAAAACTTAGTACACCGGACTTTGCCGGAAATTCAAAATTTAAAATAAAAAGTAAATATATTAAATGACGGGGTTGGGGGATTGGAACATCTATCTGGTGTCTCCCAAAAACAAAACAAAAACAAACACATGAGTCTTGCCAACCAGACTTATATACGATGTTCGGGTTGGCTATTGGCAACAAATAAATATATTTATTGTTCATGACCCGATTATAAGGGCTTTGGCAGAAGTGTGGGAGGAGACTTAACAAAGGTCAGCTGACCCACCAGTTCTAGTCTTAACTATTCCCCCAATCCACTTATGGGTCTAGCCCATATGGAGTTCAAAACACCAGCTAGATCTTGCACACGAGGATTTGGTTAAATAAGAAATCAACCAGGGCCCAGATATATAATTGGGGTCTTATGGGTGTGAATCTTTGCACCCTCTCCCAAAGTTCGGCCAAACCATCCCCCAAGCCCCTCCAACTGTTCTGCTCATTGGATACAGTAAGAAATCTGCTATCAATCTTATAAGATTTCTAGCCAATACATCTGAGCATACAATTTTTAAAGAAATTGCTTCTTCTGAATGAATAAGTAAGTAAACGATATATTTAATCTTGCCGGTGAAAACCTTATAGTTCGTTCATCACAGTGAATTGTTCGTGTCTGAAACTCGGCAAATTTCAAATTTAAATGTAACTAAACGTACCTAATTCGTAACTTTTAGATGCATTTAATAATACTGACCTGAAAATTAAAAGAGTTTTAAACAATCGATATTCAATATGAAATGAACATTTTACTTCATCAATTGTTAAAATACACTTACTGAAATATATATTTTATTTACTTGTACCGAGAAAATATCATATCTTTATATTGCTATAGACCGTAATAATCTTGATAATTCACTCTATTGGAATACGAATTTTCACTGCTCGTCAATATATATATTGAGAATATTTTGACCAAGAAATTGCCATATTCTATATGTAAGCAAGTTTATGTGTTTTTTTTTTATAGGATTTAACGTCATTTTTCAGCATGCAATAGGTTTATACATGGCGGCCAGTATTATTGGAGGAAGAACATGGGGAAAACCCCCCGAAAGAACCACAGACCCACGAGAAGCTACTGGCAATATTTCTCACATAACAACATTAGCCAAATCTTAGACTCAAACCCACGCAGACAGAGGTGATACGGCAGTAATCCGTAATTTAAAGCGCAATAGACCACCCCTTAAAAACACGTTAGTGGTCTATACGTATATAAGGCATTATTCATATTATCAAATTGAGTTAAAATCCAACAACAGACATGCTATTGTTTTTTAAAAAAAACCTTGTTTTGTTCACCTTTCTAAGTGCTGTTGTAACATACAATGAGATTGAGAAGTAGGAGTTCTGGCTGTATTTTATATGTGAATGTTCAAAAATACATACAGCTCATAAACGATAGACACTTTTTATTATCACGCGGGATGCTGCAAGAAATGTGCTAATTCAGCCTGTGATAAATATTGGGGCAAACTTTTAGAACAAGAAATAAGTACATTTGATTTCTTTTAGTGATTAATGGACATATTGCACTAAAATATATTTGCATCAACCCGATTAAACATGACGGTTATTAGCTCATTTGAAGCATATTTCTAATTGAGGACACTTCAATATATGGGATGGGAGGGGGATTGTTTTCATCTACTCATTGGTACAAAACTTTAATGAACAAACACTTTTGGAAGGAATTAAAAAAATAGTATGGCTTGAAATCAATAGAGCAGCTTTGGTCTTATAGTGTATTAACTGCCTATGACTTTTAAACACGTTTGGAAATGGATGAGCAGACGTTGAGTTTTAAAGGCTTATATTTATGATTTTGATAATCTGAAAATATACTGTAATTTTATTCCTTTGTTTTTTGTTTTTTTTTTGTATAACAATAGGACAGTTATAAATACTGTCGCCTTAATACTGGATTAGACAGAGAATATGTGTGAAGATTATAACGCCATAGCGATGCGGATAAACATACGTATTACAGTTATAAAAGGCATATATTTATTAATCTGATCATTTTAATATATAATTTTAGTTTAATATTTTGTTTGGGATAAAAATTTTGCACTTAGAACAAAATGTCGCCTTAATGCTGAGCTAGACAGAATATGCGTGTGAAGATTATAATGCCGTAGCGATGCGGATAAATATACGTATTACAGTTGTAAAAGGCATATATTTATTAATCTGATCATCTTAATATATAATTTTAGTTTAATATTTTGTTTGGGATAACAATATTGCACTTAGAAAAAATGTCGCTTTAATGCTGAGCTAGACAGAATATGCGTGTGAAGAGTCTGT
Source organism: Unio delphinus (assembly GCA_029339505.1). Classification (NCBI taxonomy): domain Eukaryota; kingdom Metazoa; phylum Mollusca; class Bivalvia; order Unionida; family Unionidae; genus Unio; species Unio delphinus. The sequence continues at coordinate 7,583,820 of JAQISU010000184.1, read as the reverse complement.
CGCCATAATGTTGTTGTGACCATCACAGTTGTGTGTTGACATTTAGGCGACACGGTATTAAGGCCACACATATATGTTTTTATTTGTAAATATTATTTTCTGTTTCAAACATGAATATTTAAGCTTGATAATCGGAATTATAAATTATTTTGATGAATTCATATACAATACGTGCTGCAGTTTAATAACACAACATGATGTAATTCTGCCACCCTAATGCTGCTCTGTGACATTTGTCGCCCTAATTCTGGTTATGTACTCATGTGTGTGTGTGTCTGTATGTGTTGGATTTTGAACATAAACTTTAGCAATCCTTCAGTCATATCACTACATTGTCTTAACTGTGGCAGTTTATTGTGATGTGTAGCACTGGAGCATGGGCATAGTGCAGACATATAGCATCGTGTTCCACCCAGTCACATTTTGCTGAAACAAGGTCAACTAGTCCTAACAATAACCTCTTAATGCCGAGTGACAAGTGAGGCACCTGTTGGTAACATTTGTTAAGGACTTTGGAATTACTCTGCCAGGCTTCGAAACTAGGACCTTTCATTTCTGTAACCAGTCAGGTCAAAGAAGCGGGCTATTTGTGAGGTAGTTGTAGATCTCCAAACTGTATTATAATTGAGCATGTATTATTGTAGAATAATTTGTTTCTGCTTGTTTGAATTCATAGTTAATACCACCTTGAAACTCGATGTTGTGGTGGTTTTGCTAAAGTTGGGATGATACTATTTTGTTGCAGAAAACCATACAGATTCAGAAGTCCCAATTAGCAACGAAGGAAAAGAACTGGACATTGAGGGTACATCCACACAGATAGGACAGGAAATTGTAAGTACTCCATATTTGAATATTGCCTCACATTAAGTGTATCACATAGTGTGTCATTAACTCAATTTCAGTGTGATATGTGCCACAGTACAGAATTCGCAACTTGTGATATGGATTGACGATACACATGTTGATGTTATAAAGTCAGTTTTAAATCATGATCATCTGTATAGTAGAAGTGAAATGTTATGATGGGGTGATTTAATGTCTCTGGTTTTGACGGAAAGACATTTTCTAAATTAAACCAAAATTTCAGTACCTGTGTATCATATATGGTACGGTTAACGTGGTTTACGTGATCGAGCAGACACCCTTTAAGACTGGGCAGGGTTTCACGAAATAACTAATGCATAGGATAAAGGAGAATAACAAACACAAAGGTACATAAGATGAATATAAAACACAGGTAATTGGATTTGACTACTATATCAATCTCATATAGTCAACTACTTGTTACAAACTTCATATGGTCAGATTCAACTGTTAAAAAATGCATGTAGTTCAACACTACAGTCAATATGAAATTCATGAAGTTAAACACTACTGTTCTTACAAAATTCCTGTAGTCAAACACTACTGTTCTTACGAAATTCCTGTAGTCAAACACTACTGTTATTACAAAATTCCTATAGTCAAACACTACTGTTCTTACAAAATTCCTGTAGTCAAACACTACTGTTAAGCACTAACGTCGATATCACCACATATGTATTTCAGTGTTGACTCAGCCCGCTGCCCGGCACGGTCAATCTACCCTCCATACTTGTACATACACGTGTATGCTGAACTGGTGGTTTAACATCGTAATAGTGCACCAGACATCCTCATATTCACATGCTCATCTGGCTATTTATACCCAGTGAGCTGAATGTCGAAAAGAAACAACTTTCCGAACAGTCGGCTTTAATTGAAACTACTTTAAACTATACAACGGTTACGAATGGGTTGATATAACCCACCTGAGATGTGTTGCAGGAATGGTATTCAAGTACAAAAAAATACGAAATAGTAAGACATTAATACATATATAGTATGTTTTCAACATTAGTCATAGTAGCGACCAGATAAAATTATCATCTCGCTACCAGATTGCATAGGTCATACCCTCTCAATAAATTGAATTACAAGTACAAAAAAACAAGGCAACCACATAAAACACAGTTGAATGTGCTTTACGAAAATATCAATATTTGTTGTAAACAATGAAAAGAGTTTATTTAAAAACATACAACTCACCCAACTCTTTGGCTCAAACGAGGTTAAAATGGCACCTGCCCCGACAGCTAAATACATTTAGAGCTTGTCTGTAGTGGCTGTGCCCTTCAATATTTCTACACGATATAGTCGTGTATATATATATATATATATATATATATATATATATATATATATATATATATCTCTCTCTCTCTCTCTCTCTCTATATATATATATATATATATATATATATATATATATATAGTCCTGCGCATTAATACATAACGCGCACGTGTTACGCTAGCAATAAAGGCGTCACGCAATACTAAGAAAAATTATATTTGTAAAAAATATTATGCCGCGTGAAACAAGACACCTTTATAATAGTAAAACGTATGGTGGTCTAACTGGGCCATATCAGGCATTTCGTAACACCATGCAAGTAGAGACCTGTATCAGATTTCAAATGTAAATGAGTTAATTTAATTTAATCCAGTTCTGATACATACAGCAGTAAATGCTTTGAAATAAATTTGTCAATTACAGTTGAGTAATGCTTTTTGTAGTTCCTGATATATTTCTGTGTCGCAAGCCACTTATATGAGGTAAACTGAAATTATTGGTGCTGACTCCAGGATATTATCAAAGAACATTGTTCTTGTGTGCATTAAATTTTGCCATAATTTACCATTGAGTTCTTCTATTTGACATTTAGGTTGATCATGGGCAGTCAAGTATTGATACAGAAAGGCCATTATCTGGACCAAGCCTTGAGAACTCTGAAGAGATGATACACAACGTAAGAGCGATTGACACAGAATTGATCCATGTATTGGATTTAATTAATTTAGGTTGAGCACCATAATTGTATGTAACAAGTTGTGAATTGTAGAGGTTTGTCTTAATTAGGTACATGTATGTGACAGAACAATTTACCAAAGATGAGTGCAAAGTGGCAATACATAGCTGTATAAATGAATTGCTTGACAGTCTTTATTATGCATCGTTGAATATTTTATATTCTATTTTTTTTAAAGTACATAATGTATATTTCCTGATGAGATATATTAATGGAAGAAACATGATATAACCATAACGGTGGTGCTACTTGTATTGCCTCAGTGGTGATATCACGTTTGGAACTATGTGTGATATATATTTGCATTTAGAAACAATGTATTTCCTGCAAGCCTGCCGATAAACATAATTTACCACCAAATAAAATATGTAGCAATAAACAAATATTGCAGCCAAAATCCTTTACATATCCACTAACAATTATTTAAATCTGCAGTTTAATGCTTTTACACTCTGAAGCTTGTTGGAATGCTCTGTCATGTTGCCACAGAAACCCTACCCCAGAAAGCTCTGACCTATGATCCATTGCATACAAACGATCAATCATACAGAAATGCACAATTTGAACCATTTAAATGTACAATCAAATTTGGTGAAAGTCACAGTTCCACAATTCCTCTCGCATTTTTGAATTTCATTTTGATGCAATCATTATTAGCATTCACACATAGTTAAGAAACAAGACCCGTCAGTTTAAAGATTTGGAAGATTCTCTCTCTCTCTTTCTCTCTCTCTCTCTCTCTCTCTCTCTCTCTCTCTCTCTCTCTCTCTCTCTCCGTCAGTTTGAAGATTAGGAAGATTTTCTCTCTCTCTCTCTCTCTCTCTCTCTCTCTCTCTCTCTCTCTCTCTCTCTCTCTCTCTCTCTCTCAAGCAGTCCTGACACATATTACCAGGAATATATGATTTCATAAACTCTGCAAACGTGTTATGAATTTATGCAATTTGAGAGCATTGATGTGCGAGAACTCGCACAAACTTGTGTTCAGTCTTGCATTTGAAAATGGTTTTTGCATTTTGAAAATGGTCTATATGTAGTATAATATTTTTTCCCAACCTTTCACCCTTTAAGCTCTTGTAGTGACATAGATCACACCAGTAGAAGTATATTTCTTGTGTTGACGAAAGGCTTTTGCTTATATTTATGTAACTCTTTAAACATTTAAGGTATTTGTCTTGATATGACCAGGGCCTACAATAGTGGTGGTCTAAGATCTGGAACCTGCAATTTTCTTTGTCGGACCAAGGAAATACAATTTGGCATAAGTTTATCTTACCTCTGACTTTCCAAGAAATGGAATAGAAAATTATTCTTCTTCAGCATCATACTTGTTTCCTAAGCAAAGTGTAAAATGCCAATAAACACCAAGTTCAGTATAAATGTATAGTTCTATATATATATATATATATATATATATATATATATATATATATATATATATATATATATATATATATATATATATATACACATATATATATGTGTGTGTGTGTGTGTGTTTGTGTGTGTGTGTGTGTTTGGGATTTTTAATAGCTTTAACAGATTTTCAGTTTTACCACTACGTTGTCGTCAGTTGGTTTCAGTGAGGCAGTTTATATTGATGTCTAGCACTCGGACATGGGCATAATACAAACATGTAGCACCGGGTCCCACCCAGTCACATTATCCTGACACCAGATCGACCAGTCCTAACACTATCATCTTTTTACTGAGTGACAAATGAGGCACCTGTTAGTAACAGTTTTTAAAGTTTTTGGTACGACTCGACCAGGGATCCAAACTGTGATCTTTCTTATCCGTAACCATGTATGTCAAAGGAGCAGTCATCTTTGTGAAGTAGTAATAGCTCACCTAAAAGTGTTATACTTAGGTATGAATTATTGTAAAATAATGTGTTTCTTGCTTATTTGTATTTATAGTAAATACCACTTTGAAACTCAATGTTGTGGTGGCTTTGTTAAAGCTGGGATGATACTATTTTTTTTATAGGAAACCATACAGATTTAGAAGTCCCAATTAGCGATGAAGGGAAACAACCTTTCATTGAGGTGACATCCACACAGATAGGACAGGAAATTGTAAGTACTCTATATTTGATTCTTGCATCATATCACGGTTAACACATTGTGTGCCATTCAGTCAATTTCAGTATGATATTTATTGCAGCACACAACTTGCAACATGTGATATGGATTGACGATACACATGTCCATTCAGTCAATTTAGCATTAAATCATGATCAATTGTACAGTAGAAGTGAAATATTATGGTAGGGTGAAATAAGTGTTCTCACTTTACAGGTGATACATTTTCTAAATTAAACCAAAATTTAAATAACATAAAGGTTGAGCATGATTGTACTATATTTCTAAAAATCAGTTTGCTGAATTTGTTTGATCGTTTGAATGTTATCCTAGTTTTATGTCATTGTTTCATAGTTTGAAATGTTTACTGGTTTCTATCATTTTTTTATAGTTTAAAATGTACGCTGGATTTCTACAATCTTTTGATGGTGTGAATTTGTGTTGGTTTTCTATCATTATATTACAGTTTGAAATGTATGTTTGTTTTTTACAATTGTTTCATGGTTTGAATTTTATTCTGGTTTTCTATCATTGTTTTTATAGTTTGAAATGTATGTTTGTTTTCTACAATCTTTTGATGGTTTAAATTGTATGCTGGTTTTCTATCATTGTTTTATAGTTTGAAATGTATGTTTGTTTTCTACAATCTTTTGATGGTTTAAATTGTATTCTGGTTTTCTATCATTGTTTTATAGTTTGAAATGTATGCTGCATTTTATCTTTATTTTATGGCTTTAATTTTATGCTGGTTTTCTATCATTGTTTGATGGTTTGAATTTTTCCGCTGGTTTTCTGTCATTGGTTTATGGTTTCAAATAGATGCTCATTTTCTATTATTGTTTGATGGTTGAATTTATGCTAGTTGTTTATCATTATTTGATGGCCTAAAATTTATGCCACTTTTTTCATTGGCTGATTGTTAAAAATTTATTCTGGTTTTCTATCATTTTTTATGGTTTGAAATTGAGGCTGATTTTCTATCATTGTATTATTATTTGAAATTTATTTTGGTTTTATATCATTGTTTTTATGGATTGAAATTTATCTTGCATTTGTATCATTGTATTATGACTTGAAATTTATGCTGATTGTCTCATTTTTTTTGATGGTTTGATATTTATTTTTGTGTTATATGCTGAATTTCTCATTGTTTGATGTTTTCAAATTTTGCTGGATTCTGTTTCTCATGATCTGAGTATAAAAGTAATGTAGGAATTTGTTTAACGCTGATGTATATTTGACTTCATTGTCCTATTATGACTATATGTATTCTACGACTTAACATTATTATTTTAACCAAGACAATAGGTAAACAAGGATGGTTCAGTAATTACGAGTCTAAAATGACTGAAATTGCGTAGTCAAGAAACTGGAGTCACTTGTTAGGGAATAATAATAATAATAATAATAATAATAAAAATAATAATAATAATAATAATAATAGTAATAATAATAGTAATATAATAAAAATAATAATAATAATAATACTAATTAATAATGATAATAATAATTACTACTACTGCTAATAATAATGATAATAATAATAATAATAATAATAATAATAATAATAAGAATAATAATAAAATTAATGATAATAATACAAATAATAATAATAATAATAATAATGCTTTGTTATAGAGAGTGACTCATAACTATTTTTGTTTTATAAAGAAAATGATTTTCTTTCCGTCCTAAACAGTCATTTTTGGTTTGATATGTCTGACATTATCAACTTATTATTAAGAAGATAATGATAAAAGAATTGTACATTTATGTAATAATAATAATGACGTCATTTGCAGTCACAAACGTTATGATGATACACGTGATGAACACTATGGACACAACTCTTAATTTGATTTTATATACTTTATCAATTATTTATTCTTAATACTAGCATGGTTTCCTTTAAATGAGTTCAAGACAAAATGTAAGACTTTCATCTAATAGTTTTGTGTATGTAGATGTCCTCTAGTCACATTAAGACTATTTCATATATATACTGTTACAGTGTGTTATTAAGACTATTTCATATATATACTGTTACAGTGTGTTATTAAGACTATTTCATATATATACTGTTACAGTGTGTTATTAAGACTATTTCATATATATACTGTTACAGTGTGTTATTAAGACTATTTCATATATATACTGTTACAGTGTGTTATTAAGACTATTTCATATATATATACTGTTACAGTGTGTTATTAAGACTATTTTATATATATACTGTTACAGTGTGTTATTAAGACTATTTCATATATATATACTGTTACAGTGTGTTATTAAGACTATTTCATATATATACTGTTACAGTGTGTTATTAAGACTATTTTATATATATACTGTTACAGTGTTATTAAGACTATTTCATATATATACTGTTACAGTGTGTTATTAAGACTATTTCATATATATACTGTTACAGTGTGTTATTAAGACTATTTCATATATATACTGTTACAGTGTGTTATTAAGACTATTTCATATATATACTGTTACAGTGTTATTAAGACTATTTCATATATATACTGTTACAGTGTGTTATTAAGACTATTTCATATATATACTGTTACAGTGTGTTATTAAGACTATTTCATATATATACTGTTACAGTGTGTTATTAAGACTATTTCATATATATACTGTTACAGTGTGTTATTAAGACTATTTCATATATATACTGTTACAGTGTGTTATTAAGACTATTTCATATATATACTGTTACAGTGTGTTATGATTGTTGGGTGTTTAAATAAGCTACAAACGAGAGCTGAAACAAATTGTGTTTAAAACTTCAACAGATAATATACATGTATTTTCCTTTGCACAAATAATTAATCCCAAATAGTCCTAAAATTATATCACACGTCTTATTGTATAAAGTACAAAATAAGTCCCAGTGGTGTACTACTAAATTTCAATTGAATGTGTTTACATCTCAAATTTGACATTATGCCAATACTTGGAATTTGGTACACTGCTAATTCTTGATGTAATACAGTGATATAAATTAAAAAGTTCATTGAAGGAATTTAGAATATTTTCCACACAAAAAATTATTCCAAGAAGTATTAATAACCAGTTTGATATTGCTGTGAATAAGTTAGATGAATAAATAGACCGAAATTAAAAATTGAATATACAGCAATAATATGGATGCCATGATGCGACTTTAGATTTTAACGTAGGAATTAGTAATTTGGAAGTAAACATCATAATATAATACTGACACACAATAATTGAGGAAACATTTGAGTCAGTTTCCTTTCAAAACCATTTAAAATTGTCAACAAGTTTAGGAATTTCTAAAAGCGAGAGACTAAACTAGACTCAGATTCAAGTAGATGTTTACTTTCATTAAATGATCTGAAAATTAAATGAATAGTTAAATAAAAATATTAGCTAAGTTTTAGGTTGTTTGCAAAATAAATGTCTCTACTTTGGAAACTCACCCTCCAAATTTAAATATATTAAAAGGCCATGCAAGCTGTAATGGTACCAGTCAGCAGTACATTTTAAACATATGACTTTTGATACGAAGAGTCCTTTGTCCTGACAGTAAGTAGGGGCTCGAGCTGGCCGAGTGGTGTAATGCACTCATCTTTACCAAACATTGCCATCTCACCTATGTGCATAAATTTGGGTCTCAAGCACAGTGTTGTATCTGATAAACCTCTCAACATTTTTCTTCCCGTCGGTGGCTGATACCAGGGCTGTTCTGGGTTCTTCCTCTGATAGTTATCATGGGCTGGAAAATGGTTTTAAACCCTACAGCTACAATTTGTAAAAATGCATGCTTCTTGTTCTCATTTACACTATAAGTGACAAATGTGACCAAAACATTAAAGTCTATCAAATACGATGCATGTATGCAGGTTTATCACACAAAACATGTACAGCAAGTATTTTTTTCAAATTAAATATAAGCAATGTATTTAGATTTGTAAGATAACACATTTACAGTAAGTCTTTGTCAAATTAAATATAAGTCATGCATGTAGATTTGTAAGATAACACATTTACAGTAAATCTATGTTGAATTAAAACTAATGCATGTATGTACATTTGTAAGATAACACATCTATATTAAGTGTTTGTCACATTAAATACAAGGCATGTATGTACTTTTATTAAATTAAGAAGAGGAACATTGTTTTCACATGTATAAATTGTAATGTTATTGCATATGCTATTAAAGATCATGACATAACAAATTACAAAATTAAAAAACAACATCAAACTTTACAAATACTGATATAAGTCTGAATTATTTTTTCACCCTTGTCTACGGCCGATTGAGCAGAGTGTTGAGGAAGAATTAAACCAGGCAGGAATTAAGATGTCCACAGAGGAGCGGGATTTGTTTATGAAATTTCAGAATGAAATTGGCACAGATATTTACTTCAGGTAAAGTAATAGCATTATTTCTTTACTTTCACTCCCTTAACAAAACAACAATTCTTTTTATTCAGTCTAATTAAAATCGGATTTGTATGTACAAATCTGACAACTAGCACTTAGGGGTCATATTCTGGTGACCTGTTATATTACCACAATTGCTGATTTTACAAGCCAATTAGATAAAGTCTTATATCATTGCATTTGGGAGACTAAGCAGCATGGATGAAGATATTCAATCTAGGACGCATGATTTTGAATCACTATAAAATTTATGCAAGCTGCATTCCCATTGGCTGTTTAAAAGGTAACCAGAACATGATCCCTAAGCAGTCACTGTCAGATCTTTATGTAAAACAGTGGATATCTAATTTTAATTTGAATGCTTTTCACTTTGGGTCCAAGATAATTTTTATATTGAGAATGAAGATGATAATTAAAGGCATGTATTTACATGCATTACACATAGTAGTAAATGAATTAATTTAGAGGTATTATAGATAAGTTCATTTAGTGGCATGCTGGACATGTATAGAAGGATAAATGAGAAAAAGGATGATTTTTTTCCCTTATTTCTTTGAGGACATCAATTGTAAATCTATGCATTCTTTGAACAATTAATATTGCTAAAAGAACATAAAATATTTCGGGTAGGAGTTTTACACCTATTGCTACAAGTGACATCTGTAACCACCTGATGTCGAAACTGGAATATATTCAATTTTGTCCAAGTGGTTTTATGTTGCACCAACTGCAACAATCAAAATGCTTGAATTTGAATTGATAGGGCAAACAAATTAACAGTGAATATAATAATTCGTTATGTTCTTCAAGTGTTGTAAAGTTCCACGCTATTATTAATGTTGTTCCTGCCATTGAAAAATTCTTATCCTGCATGACTGCCCCAATGGCCTTTTTGGTTATAGCACACATGTCTGAGGCGGGAGGTTGCAGGTTTGAACCCATGACCATTAATCCTAAAGAATTACAAAACATAGAGATATTATCTCCGTCGCATGGCACTCAGCATTACATTACATGGGTAATGTTGATGTGTGGAACCGGTTATCCTGGTGTCAGGATACTGTTATTGGGTGGACACAATGCTACATGTCTGCTGCTTGATGTACCAGTGATATATATATATCATTTTAAACTGCTGCCTGATGTCCCAGCGATAGATATCACTTTAAACTGCTACCTTATGCCCCATTGATATACATGACTATAAACTGCTGCCTGATGGTCCAGTGATAGACAACTTTAAACTGCTGCCTGATAACCCATTGGAAGACATGACTATAAACCCCTGCCTGATGTCCCACCGATAGGCATCAAAGAAGGCATTCATCCTGCAAAGAAGCACAATGTAGGATTATTTCTTTCCATATTTTTAAATGACAATTAAGTACTGATGGCAAACTGTCAAATTGTGAACATTGATGTGTACTGATATCTTATTTTTTTTATTTTTTCAGTACTAGAAAACGTGAACATGCCCATATAGGAATATTGTAATCTTTTAGGATTCGTATTATATGTGTCTTATATCTCTGAAAAGCAGTGAGTGAAAGTAAAATTACAGAAAGTCCAGTTCATTAAAGTGAACAGAATCACCATGAAAACATTGCTGATTAAATGTAAGATTTGCTGTAGTGTACATTTAGTTTCAATCAGAGAAATTCAAAAATAATACTGAAATGCATTTGGGTACAGATGGAGTAATGTGCGTAAAGAAATCAAAATAATAACTGATGTTGTAGTTGTGGATTTTACTATCTTTCCTTTGTGTTCCAACAGGTTAGCATTGACTCTGATTGTTTCCATGCACACTGTCAGTATTAAATAGTGTTGAGTATGTGCATATGTGAGCCTACTTATTCCCCTGCAGACTGGTCCAATAGCTTGGACACCCTACTGTGATTATATCAACAGCATACATTGAGCTCAGTCTCTTTTATGATCCCTAGAAAGCCTCATTCTGTCCCCCCCCCCCGCCGACCATTTGGGTTTAACGTTTTGCATCTACACCAATACTATCTATCGAGAGAGAGTCAGTATTGACTGCGGCAACTGGATTACAAGAAACCTTTCATTGTGCAACCCTACATCACAATTATTTAAAACTACACTTCCTGATCTATGTAGTACATGAGAAATAAGTAAGTTTAATTCTGTATGCAGCAGTGAGAAAGAGAGAGAGAGAGAGAGAGAGAGAGAGAGAGAGAGAGAGAGAGAGAGAGAGAGAGAGAGAGAGGAAGTATTGAATGCCGCAACTGTATTACAATAAGTCTTTCATTGTGCCATTCTACATCAAAATTATATAAAACTACAATGCCTGATCTATGTAGTACATGATAAATGAGTAACGTTTATTCTGCATGCAGCAGTGAACCCCCGAATACATTTTTTGTTCATATATAATGCTTTGACATCAAGTACACACATTTCACTGATACAATCTTGTTATTTAAAACCTGAAAATAATTCTGAAAATGAAGGGTCACAAATGCAAATTGATTCTTATAGGTCATCTAAGTTAACAAAATAGCTGGATGATAGCAATAGTATTCCCATTATGATCTTATCAGCATCATCTTGGATAGAGCAAGCATGACCCAAGCTAGGGTATGAGCAGCACTCTCACAGAGTGTTAAAGTGCCACACCAAGTTTAGGGCAGGTGAAAGTTATAGTAGAGTTAGATGAATTTTAATCGGCAACACAAATGGTGTTTCATCTTTTTCAGAATGACTTGTAGAATAAGAGAGCTATAATATCATATTTACTTACAGCATAATGTATTTTAATTTTCAGTAAGGGTACACATAGGTTACTTGATGGCCAGGAAACCCTCAAAGCTACTGAGACATTTATTGAGCAGAGTCGTCCTGATATGAAGGACAAATGCCTTGATTACAGAAGTCAGGGGAAACTTACTCATGAACTGATAGGTACGTAGTTTCTATCTCATTTTACGAACATTCCTCATTCGTTCTTCAACATCTAATATATTTACATTAGTTCAATGTGGTTTGAATCTTCTGACATGATAATGTTGATGATGCTTTGATCGCATTTCAGGTGATTGGATATATTCCCATTGGTTATGTAGAAGTCCTAATTAATTCACGTTATACATAGTGTGGTGTTTGCTAGCATATATTTTGTAAATAAAACTCCATGGAAATAAGTTTTGTAAATAGTTTGATACTTTAGTATTCATTAACTCGCTCAATCTCAGGTTTGCTATTTTCTCTGGAACATATTAGGGGTGTGCTTTCAGACCTAACATAAACTCACTTCTGCCAAACAGTATACTCTTAAATCAAAATATGCTAAATATTAGATGGCTTACTCTTGCTTTGTACATTGTAAATTAAATAAATGTAATGCAATCAACAGTGTTTTGACAATTTTATTATCATCTCTACTCAATTTCTTATAAATTTGAGATTATTAAAATGACGATAGATGTATAAAAGGAACATACAAGTAGACATACCATTTGTTTCCTTGTTTATATTTGTAGCAACTGTATATACTATATTTGCAAGAAAGCCTCTCAGATTTATTATATTGATATGCCAGTTAGACAGACCAGTATGTAGTATTTAATAACATTGCGCCAGATGTTAAGTGAAACTGACTTTGTGAGTTATGGCTGTTATATACGGAAAATGAGCAGATTCATCATTTCAAACTTAAAAACATGTCAGACCAGAAAAAGGACAAATGATCATGGCTTTACAATTTTTAAAAAAAGAGTTGGATAGTAATATAAAAGAGAATTCAGACTGCATCATCCTTATTGCATACTTCAATCTTGACATCAATCTCATGCTCATTCAGCAACATTTACACCTGTGTAATAGTTAAAGTGAGTGCTGAAAATAAAAAGGTGTCAGCATATTTACACGTAGTTACACTTGTTGAATCAAAAGTAAATGTCTCTTTCCCATACATGCTGCATGTATGTATAGCATGTAATATATATATATATATATATATATATATATATATATATATATATATATATATACATATGCAACGTTCCCTCTAGGCGAATGATATATGTGCGGGCAGTGCTCGCTGCACTGCGCAAGCATTACGGTGACGAGCAAATTTTGATGTTGGAATGGGCAAAAGTTGACAATTCAGCTGCGAGGGGATTCCTGAGCAGATGCGCGTGCGCGCACGCGCGCAGCTTAAAGGGAACGTTGTATATATGTATATATAAGAATATGCATACATTAAGATTGTTGAATTTTAATAATAATTATACTCATTATGCTTCCACTTCTTATGGGGTGGCATGTGTGCAGACTTTAAAAGTTAATTAAGACTGGTGAAAGTTGTACACCGTGGATCTTGTTAACACATTATAAACTGGAAAATTCCACATTGTGCATTGGACAGCAACACCTTTACTTTTTTAGGAAACTTGGATTGTTTGTCGGTCAAACAGAATGTTTTCTTTCCTATGAAAGTTGGATTATTTCTTGATGAATTATTATATTACTTTCCTATGAAAGTTTGATTTTTCGTTGGTCAAACAATGTTTACTTTCCTATGAAAGTTGGATTGTTTGTTGGTCAAGCAGAATTTTTACTTTCCTATGAAGTTTTGTTGTTTGTTGGTTAAACAGAATGTTTATTTTATTATAGAAATTAGACTATATGCTGAGATAAATGAATCAGACTTGATTTAACATATATACAGATTATCACTAACTGATACATTATACAGATAATTGAAGATCCATTTTGGATTTTGCATGTAACAGTATTAACGTTCTCGTCATTCTATTTATGTTTAAACTGTTTATGACAGCTTGATACACATGGTATTCGTTTATGTAACGGCTCTAAGATGTGTCATGTCCCTAATTGACGTAATTCGAAACAGAGATTCATTTAAAATTCTCAATCTATCCAATATTTTTTACAAGGTTCTGTATAGATCAATACGTGCAATTTTTTACATATTTTGTAGACAAAATATGTAAATTAATTTTACTCCGCCTTCCGTCTCATTGATATTCATGTAAGCATGACTCAGTCAACTTTGGAGCGTAAACAAGCACTGAGGGTTCGTTTAAGTTTGATGAATTGTATTTATCATGAAAATAGAATGAATGTCAATGATTTAGGAGTCACTGAGCATATACGTTTTCCTAATTCGTTAAAATAATTGGTTTCTAAACTATCTAACAATACATGTGTTATACGAACTATTCGTGTGAATCTAAAATTATGTTCCGTCTTCTTCAGATGTCATCTATGCAAAGAAGAGGAATCCAGAACTACATGCCAAGAAAGTTTAAATATTGGGACAGATGGAAGATTTAAAAATCATTGTAAAGGCACGGATGTTTGATGAAAATGGAGTGAAGGTCAGTTAAAGACAACAAATTCTGTTTTATTTGCAAATATTGTCAGACTCTAAATCGTAAAACATATGACTCGTTTTAAAAACAATACTGCCGCATAATGAATACAAGGTTTGAAAAGATTCAAGCTGGTTGAAAATTAATAAGCATGCAAACAAATTGTAAAGCATACATTAATTTATCATACATTAAAGTGTTTACATTTTGTAATATCTTTACTTCCAAATTGCTTTATCATCTGAGATTCCTGAAAAGGACATTTATGAAAGTTTTTATTTCTTTACATCATTAATGATTAAATAATAAGAACCCTTATTGTGATGCTAAGTGACATAGGTGGCAGTTTGTAAAATTAAATTTATTATGGATATTTGTCCCAGGGTCATTCTGTATTGTGTATGAATGTTTATTTGGCAAAACTTTGTATTGCATTAATGCTTCCTTGACATTAAATCTGGTTAAAGCAGTACATTTTGGCAGAGGATTCAAAAAAAGTGATAATTCATTTTTATTATTTTATTTATCCAAATTCCTATTATGGCCATACAGAAGTGCCAAAATAAAAATAATTCTAGACATAGTCCCAAGGGTAGTGACTTAAAAAAATTCACAAGCCCTGACTTAAATTCCAATATCCTTTACTACAATGCCCACAGTTCCTCTTTTTAATGTTGTGCAACAATATTGCATTAGTTACAGTTAGAATATAAATTAAATGGGGTTAAAAAGGTTTGAAGAAATATACATATCTTTAGTTTGTATCACAACACTCACTAGGGAGTGGATAGTCCTGGTGTGTAAACTTCTAATGCTGGATTATCTGAGTTAATCCTGGTCAGAGCCAAGTTAACGTATGTCGATTGCAGTATGTGTAAATAATTGAGTGCATCCATTTTATTTTTGGCTGGTGTGTTTTACAAAGTAAAGCTCCATCAACTAAGAGTTCTGACAATTAAGTTTGGCATTTGCTGAATACTTCCTAAATCAGGTTCAGAAATAAGATCCACTTGAACACGATTCCTACATCTGAAATATTCATGTTTTGCATTTTAAATATGCAATAGTCTGATTTCAATGAAATAGTACCGCTGTTCACAGACGTTTTAAAAATATGATACATATGGCTTTAACATTCTCATTCAATGTAATGATATGTAATAATTGTCTTGTTCTTGTATAAATATCTTTCATCTTTTTCATTTACGTAAAATGAGTTGTTCTACTTCCTGATCTTACTTATGCGAATTAGCATTATGGGCTCACCTACAACAGCCATCAAAACATCTCAAGTAGCTGTTTTCACCCATTTAAGTAAGATGTGAAAGGGTCATTTGTACATTACCTCTTTGCATTTATGTGCCACTCTATTAACTGCTCCAGTGATATTTTACATCAGCTCCAATCATGACTGTTTAACGTTTATGCATACTACATCTAAGAGGTATATGCTTAAAGCGGTGTTTTTCGTCTAGTTTTTAAGATTATATAACGTAGCGTTTCCTGGAAAATCAACAGTGTCAGGGAGTTTTGTAATACGCAACCATATATTTAGCATGATGCACTATACTTCAGTCTGATTAAATCAAATCTCAATTTAACATAGGAGAGTGGTGATCTGATTCGGATTGTTAATTTTATAGCAGGTATGTCAACATGTTGCAAATATATTTAGGCTTTTCATCAGCATGATTTTACGCTTTATCAGGCAGTATAGTAATGTAGAGAAAACAACTTTTAAACACATTCATTGCAAGTCACAACTCCTTCAAAATTCCAACAAAAGATATTTGACTCATCCTGGCATGACAAGCTTTAGAATTCATACAAATCATACAGATCTGCATTAGTTAAGAGTGTCATGGTTAACATAAAATATATAAAGAGCAAATAAGAAGACCCTGGTAAAATGACTTTGATACAACCTGGAATATTCTGTCGATCCACCAAAATTATATGTGTTGGCATGGATATATATATATATATATATATATATATATATATATATATATATATATATATATATATATATATACAATCGGCTCCGCTTATATGCAGTGCCTCGGGGCCGATGCTATGATATGCAATTAGGCGGAATATGCACTAAATCGGCGTTTATGTTATGGCGTGTATCTGGTGCAGCATGCATACTGATACCCATTATTTCTCAGAAACAAACCCCCTTTTGGCCTAGTTCATTTAAATGTGACGCGATTTGCTCTGGTATTATACGGAGGTCAGTATTGTCGTAGATCGAGGAGCAGACCTGTGGTCAGCGCTCAAGTCTTAATCTTTCGAATTTAGTTACCAGACTCGATCGGGTTTTTAACGAGTGCGATACGAGTTTGTGTTAAACCTCAAGCGTGCTAAAGCCGTCGACCATCCTTGGTTAATTATTATGGTTATCTACTATTGCACCTCCTGGTGATCAACAGAGAATCAGTGCTAATTCCGTCTTGATAATATGTACGATTATCTACTATAGCGCATCCTGGTGACCAATGGAAATCTAATAGCTGTGATGATGGTATTAACATACCTCATTAATCAACCTTGACCGCCAATGTTCGGAATCGATTTATTTTCATTTTGAAAAGGCACAATTTGAACAATGCAATTATCTGAAGCAACATAACACATCATAATGCATGTTTGATATATATATATATATATATATATATATATATATATATATATATATATATATATATATATATGGTCAGAAATAACTATGACTGACTTTAGCTTACAAAGACTAACATATGTACTGTAGTATTATTTGATAGATATATGGTCCGAAATAACTATGATTGACTTTAACTTACAAAGACTAACATTAGTACAGTAGAATTTTTTGATAGATATATGGTCAGAAATAACTATGATTGACTTTAGCTTACAAGCACTAAAGTATGTATAGTAGTATTATTTGATAGATATATAGTCAGAAATAAGAGTTAACTTTATGTCTAGATAGAATAAAATATTTACACATGCCCAATCTTCCATAATGACATAATGGAAACTTAAAATTCGGTTTATAATGAGTGAGTCATAGACAATAACAGTCCATAATGGTCAACGTTAAAATTGATATCTTCTACGTTCCTGCTAATCCAAATGCAATCATACATGAGAATTCTGTTTTACAGACCATTCAGATCGTTTTATGTCAGTCAAGCTTTGCAAAATAATGTAAAAATCTACTGATCATAAAACCTATTGGAAATATTGTTAAGAAAATGATCTATGTTGTAAAGTAATTTCATTGAAATAAAAATAGTATAGAAATGCAAAAATGCTGAAATAATATTCAAATTTGATGATATCTTAAAGAACGGATATTAACGCTGTAAAAATGAATCCGTCACCTGGTAATCAGGCAGCTTAACTGAAACCTTACTGAAGAGAGCCATATGCAGTAGGTTTTGCACATTAAAGATTGAAATATTGTCAAAATGTAATCATCATCAAAGACACAAGAGATATAGCTTTGAAATATTGTCAAAATTGAATAATTATCCAACACACTACATACCAGCCTTATCGTCAAATCAGAACTGTAAGAATGGACTACTGACCAGCCAGCTTTGTCTACAAATTTGAACTGTAAGAATGTACTAATGACCAGCCTTGTCAACAAATTTTAACTATAAGAATGGACTACAGAACAGTCTTGTCATCAAATTTGAACTGTATTAATGGACAAGAGACCAACCTTGTCAAAAAATTTGAATTGTAAAAATGGAATATACAGACCAGCCTTGTCAACAAACTTGAACTGTAATAACTGGCTACAGACCAGACTTATCGTCAAATTGGAACTGTAATAATGGGCTACAGACCAGTCTTGTCATCATATTCGAATTGCAAGAATGGACTCCATACCAGATCGTCAAATCTGAACTGTAAAAATTGACTACAGATCAGCCTTATCAACAAATTTGAACTGTCAGAATTCACTCCACACAATCCTTATTGTCAAATCTGAACTGTAAGAACTGATTACCTTCCTGTCTTATCAAACCTGAACTGTAAGAGTGGACTACAGATTATGGTCATCATCAAATTCATGGAAACATTGTGGTATATTGCTTCACATCAGATTGTATTGATAATATGTGTGGATGATAGTCCAACAGACTGATGGACGGATGGACAAAACTGAGGGATATACCGCTTTTGCATGGGGGAAGACTGGCTCTTTTACTTTACATTGTCATACTCAGTATGCGTCCGAAGCAAGCTATGCTATCATCTCCTCATAGCCCATTTTCATTCTGAGGGATTGTGAGAAATACTGTTTTCATATCAGATAATTTTTATCTGATGTGATTATTGTTTCAAATGTTGAAGTTTCATAGTTGTAGCCAATTTCGGTTCTGAGGGATGGTGAGAAATACACTGTACAGGGAGTTGAGGTTGCGGTGACAGGGGCAGGCATTCTGTTGAGTATTGGTGGGTGAAGATCTAACTAACTCAAAAGTGAATCGTTATTATTATTTTTACCATGCTAGATATCACACCCAATTTTTAAAAAAAAACTATATTTTCCTACATTTTGCAACAATTCTTGCAACAGCACATGTTCATAATTCAAAGATTTGGCACATTCGCCATTACTCCATTGTCAATTCTGGAAATGAAATCATAATAATCGTTTACTATAGACATTGCCATAATCAATCCATGACACAATGTACTTTTAAGAATATATCCGTGTATCACCACAGATCAGACCTTTAGAACCAAATATGTATGCAGGATATTGTGCTGGGGTATAATACGATTTCTTAAATATACAATATAGGGTGTACATGGTATCCAGTATAGATGCTGAAGGAAGAACCCATGAAAATCCCTTCATGAACCACCTATCTTTTGATGCTAATGGCATATTTCTTGATTCGTTACATTGACCGAATCAAACACTCAGACCCATGTGGACAGAGGTGACACAACAATGATGGGTATAGGCTTTAGACCACTTAGACAACAGCAGCCCCAATAAAATATGTTTAATTTAAAAGCCAACAGTTTATATTTATAATCGTCCAATACACAGGTCATTAGAAAACTTTTCCGTCGGACTTAAGTTATATGTAATTGCGATTAGCAATGATAAAAGTGTTTTTTAGTTCCTGACTATTTGGATTTCCGGTAGATAATAACCCATCATGGACTGATCATATCAAACATATCAGTGAAACGGTATATACAAGTTTATGCTTCTCAATAGAATAAGACATTTTCTCCCTGAAAGGCACAGACTATTATTGTATAACAGTTACATACAACCTTATTTAGACTACTGTAATACAGTATGGGGTAATTCAAATGATAAAACCATAGCAAAGCTGGAACATCTCTCGAAAAGAGCATTTGGGCTAATATCAAACCAGAAAAAAAGCAAGGGAAATTTAGCTGGCAAGTTAAAAATATTACCTATTAAAGACCGAATCTGTTTAAGAAAAGCCAAACTAATGTACAGGATATTCAATAATACTGCTCCTGAATATTTGCCATCCCTATTCCAGTATAGGCTACCTGCTGATACACCCCACCTGCGATCCATGTCTACCAAACAGTATAGCATTCCCAAACCAAATAAGGAATTCTTTATAACAAAGTTTCCAATACTCTGGAACTTCGCTCTGGAATAGTATTCCAATTGAGATTAGAAATGCCCACTTTATTTCCATTTTCCAAACCCAATATACCCAGTGGCTTCTGAGATGCTGCTAAAACAAATAAATTACTTGTATGAGGGCCTCAAGGTAGATCAGTTCTTAGCTAATTGTGTTAACCTCTTTAAATAAAGTCATTATTCTTATTATTATAATAATTAATATTATTATTACACATTATCAGTTTCTGAAGAAACATGTAGCTTAGTATGGAAGGATGAAACTAACACTGTAGCATTATCTAATCTGGAACAGAAACTTACAAATTTTCAGGTACATACTAATAAATAATAATTCTAAAATGTCTTTGTTTTTATGCATTTTGTAATGTTTCTACATTTATTTCATAACTTTGTGCTAAGATGAGGCGTATAATAAGACGTAGTTGACTTCTAATATATATATATATATATATATATATATATATATATATATATATATATATATATATATATATATATTAGAAGGACAACTACTTCTTTGCCCCTTGTATGCTTCGTCTGGAATCTGAAGGAGAAGTTGTCGCTCATGAACAAGATCCTCGTATGTTGAGCACATCAGTGTTGTGCTGGGTTTTCACAGGACCATTTGTGCCATCTTCCATCTTTGAAAGACTTCTTGTTGCCTGTATAGCTCGCTTGCCAGTTGCAAAGAAGAAGAATACATCGAGACATCAAATATCTCATGGTTCCACTGATTTTGAACTTGACCTTACTCATAGAATGACTTTGAATTGTGAGAACAGTGCTGTTTTGGCTAGAATAACATTGTCAGTGCTTGATAGCATTAAGACCCCTGATGCAAAGTTATGCACCAGAGTTAGGATGTTCATTTATCGGAAACTCTCCAAAATTACCAATTCCTTGAACTATAACTGAAAATATGAGCTGTGTTTGCAGAGCCAATAATCACAAGATGTCTCTGAAGATAGCAGGATCCGTTTTTCACCATTTCAGATATGGTTTGAGGATGAGGTAAATTGTTTTCAGCATTATAGAGTGTAGGAAGACTATTATGATTATAGTATTGTATTATCATTAGTTTATTAGTCTCAGTTAGTACTGTCTCTTTAGCTATTAACGTCCTTGAGTTGTAATCAAGGTCAATATATCCCAGTATATAATATTATAAGATAATAATTTTCTAGTGAGAAGAAAATAATAAATTTAGTATGTCACACGATATCATGCACCATAATATAATATTGCCATGTGGTACTAATTCCGTTCGATCCAGATTAATGATGGTTGTTGGCAACATATTCCAGAATCGAGAGTTACAGTGTACTATACTAAATTATAATCTCGAAGTTAGCTAATGTGAACCAAAATGTGTCAATCGGATGTACTAAAGTACTAGAGTCACTTCAGTAAGTAGCACTTGAAAAGGGATTACTAACATTGTTTGCTAGTTAAACTAAAATCAGGGGTTAAATGTACATAGCTTCATTGCTTGTTTAACTATAATGCAAATATTTTCTCTTTTGTATCCATTTATTTAAGCATACTTTATTATAACCTGAATTTACCACTTTAATGTTTGATTTCAGTTTAAAGTATGTAGAACATGTCTTACAATACCCTTTTCAGTAAAGGAACATGTAGTTACTTCTATCATTGTTTTTTAAGTCATGTTTAGTCTACTTTGATTTTATCTTAATATTTGGATCATATGGTAATAAGTGAGCTCATGATATGGAGCTGACTGTATCATCCATCCATTGTTATCCATTCATTAACAATTGCTTCTCACTACCCTGGAGTAAATATTTGTGATAATGTTCAGATCTAACTTTAAACATTACTTGATCTCATCAAGATCCTGGACAAGATTTATTCTCAGCTGGAATCGTGCTGTTTAGTTGTGTAATATTGCGTGTGAATGGCTGATTTTGTTACCAGTCTGGGAGTCGTGTCACTGATCTGCTTTGGATCAATCTTCGTATGTAGACTCTTTTAATTAAGTACTTATATACGCGTTTCTAAAATGATAATTCCATGCTAATTAACGTTAGAATCTTAATCTAGTATGAAGTCTCATCATGAAATCAGAACAAATATGATAAGGAGTGAGATCCACATGAGATCAGAAGAATGTGATAAGGAGTAAGATCCGCATGAGATCAAACAAATTTGAGTAGGAGTAAGACCCAAATGAGAGCAAAATAATTTGATAAGGATTGACATCCACATGAGATCAAAAATGTTTGAGACAGAGTGAGATCCAATTAGATCAGAATAATTTGGAAAAAAATGAATGAGATCCACATCAGATCAGAAGATTTTAATATGGAGTGAGATTCACATGAGATCAGAATAATTTGATAAGGTTTGAGATCCATATGAGATCCAAACAAATTGTGTTAGTGAATGATCTTGTATCTAATTGAATGAATAGGTTTATACTTGGATGACAAACTTATGATGATATTGTTTCAATGAAATTTGAATAATGTTCATAGGTCTTCAAATATTTCAATCATTAGCAAACTAAATATGTGCATATTAATGATGTATTTTTCATTTGATCGACTAATCCTTCTACTATTATGGAGTCAATAAAAGATATCTGATTTTTATTTAACTTAAAATGCAAGCTTACCTGATCATAATCTCAGAATACATATGATAAGAAATGATATCGAAAACATATTGATGAAGTGATATTCCACTTTTTATTGGCAGAGCTTTTTGCAACTGTACTGGTCATATTTTGGTTTTGTACTAGATTCTGAACTGGTTTGCAATTAGGAAAAGTCCATTCATTCAAATTGGAAGTAAATTAAATCCTGTTTTATTCTTCTAAACGAACATCTTAGAAGAATATATTCTTGACACTAATGCAATGATAGATGCTATTTGATATTTAGCAGTATGCTTAGCCATTGTTGCCACGCGTGTTGAAAATAATACTGACCTATTTCTTTCTTTAGATACTTTATCCAGAGTCGCCCATTCAGCGTGAGCACATGAATTATGCTCGTCTCTGCATTGCACTTGCAACTGTTTGTGGAAAGGCCCTAAGGGAAATGCTCCTCGACAACTTTCCTGTGTCATATAAAGACATCTACCAAGCAATTCTGGCTAACCAAGCTAAATTAACTGGTGGGCAGGGCATACCTCTTCTTAACCAGGAACAAATTCACCTGGTTTTCCCAGATCCCCTTAGGGGTCAGAAAACAGGAACAGTGGAAACCTTCGACCTTTCATTGCTCTACACATTGATACGAAATGTCAGTACAGTTAATGCTCCATCAACAGGGTGGGGAAATGATCCACAACCATCGGATAAAAGTCTCGGAGCTAGTGTAGAACGAATTCGTTCATACCGGAATGCCATCAGTGGACATTCCCCAGACGCAAAAATTAGCGACAACAACTTCAAGGATTACTGGAAAAAGTTTAAAGATGTGCTGGATGACACTGAAGTTGTCATTAATAGAAAAGTGTACAGCAAAGAGTTAAGAAGGCAGAAGCGACAAGTAATCTCCATATTTGATTCATTTTAGCCACAAATATAGATCAATGGATTTAAAATAAACATATGGGTTTGGTGTGATGGTATAGCATCTTATCATGTAACATAGCAAAAAAATGATGGTTTCAACTTTAATCACCATATTTGTTAATATGAGATTTAAACTTCAGTACCTTCTGGATATTTAATAAGGATATTCCACAGTAGCATATCAATATTTAGTGTTCAGTGGCTTCTGGATACTTAATGAGGATACTTAACAGTGGGATAAAAATATTTAGTGTGTAGTGCAGGACAGTCAAGTAGGACAGTACTGTATATCAAATGGACTCTTCCTCATATGTAAATAATGTTTCATCGTATCATGTGCACATAATAATTACAACACACTTTCTAGTGACAAGAAACTGCATTTTTTAAATTTGTACAACTTCTTTATAAGACTGTTCATTTACCAACTACCTCATACTAGTCATGTTCTATTGAATCATAGGCTACTGCTATATTTGCTAATTTTTTCTGCCAATCAGAGGAATTATTATAAATGTATAAGCGAATTAGATGAATTATAATATATTTTCTAGCCAGTCAGAGGAAGTTTTATATTTTCACATTTGTCAGTTTGAGCAGTGTTGCTGAAAATTAAGACTCATTGGACAATGTGATATAAAATTACAGTGGTTTGGTTTATTCTGATTTGTGAGAAACAAAAGGCAGACCAAGGGCACATATTCGCATGCATTCTGCATCAAAAAGACATGTGTCTCTACTACCAACCAGACATGGCAATGACATACAAGATGGGTATTTCGGTGAACACGATGCTGCCAATTAATGCTTTAAGATGACACCATGAATATATTATTGTACACTGTCCTCTAGTAATGACAATGCAAGACATGTCTGCAGCCTGTTGAATCGTGACATCAAAAAAGCAGGATACATAGGTACGTATATGAGTCTAAATGATTTAGGTTTGTCATTTAGTTGTAGAAATATCATCTAAACTTCAAGGAGGTTACCTGTATACATTTAGAAGAAAAAAAGTATTTTTGATTGAAAGGTTAATCATATATTTGTGTGGGATGAAATATTATTACATCAAAACAACATACAGGTCAACATATACATTTATTGTGCTACAGTGTATACATCGATCCTGATAATTATGTGCAAACCCATAACAAATATTAGGGTAGGCATCTCACATTGTAGGAGTAACCTGTCTACTGGAAATTAATAATAATGATACTACTACTAATAATGTTAATAATAATAATAATAATAATAATAATAATAATAATAATAATAATAATAATAATAATAATCAAATAATAAAGTAATACATCAGTTTAACCTGCTTATTTAGATAACCTCTTTTGCCAGAAGGTGAGGTCTCTGCGTTCTTGTTTTTTTCCCATCACAAGACTGAACAATATAAAGGCAATTCAAGAGTACATGGAGAACATGCAATCTTAATAACTGTGGTCTTACAGGAAAAATAGAAGAATATTAAGAAAAGTAATACAAACGTACAATATTCCAACAAACAAATACGTAACTTACCAGCCACATGCAACAAAATCTATTTTGTTTTTTGAGTAAAATGTGAGGTAAACAACAACAAAGCACGCCATGCTTTTGATGTTATGATGCAGTACTTGTAGCGTCGTAAGCAATTACTGTTATTATTGATATTTCAGCAGTGTACGCATTAACAGACGAGTGCATACAAGAAGGATAAATTGGCATACGTTTCATTGAGCAGAGACAAACTGGGTGAATACCTGATGAATGTGGATGAAGTCAATATACTAGTTGTTACTTAGTAAGTAGCGAACTTGCTTTTTTTTTCCTCAAGATCGCTTACCTGATTATGTTTTTCCAAACTGAAATATATTCAGCAACTTCCACCAAACCATTAACAATGCACTCTCTCTCTCTCTCTCTCTCTCTCTCTCTCTCTCTCTCTCTCTCTCTCTCTCTCTCTCTCTCTCTCTCTCTCTCTCTCTCTCTCTTTATATATTTATACTTTATGATGCTGGTTTCTGTATATCGCTACAATTAATGAGATTGATACCTTTGGAATATTGGTTTCTGTATATGGCCATACTTAATCAAACAACGAAAACCATGTAGAATTAATTGAGAAACACATGTGGTCATGTGACGGGTCATTTCGATGTAAAGACGTCACAAACACAGCATTTGTGTATGGATGAACACGAGACAATTATATTATTGACCAGATGGTTAATATTACTGGTCAACATTATGGAGTTCATTTCACTGAAGAAAATAGTAAGCTTTAAATAATGTAGATTTAAAAATATATATTAGTTGTCATATTATATTAGTTATATTCTAAACTCATTAATGGGGCTTTTACCCAGTAATGTAGTTTTAGCTAATTGCTGAAATGTTATGATTTGTTTAGAAGCACGATTACTCATTTAGTAATCAGCTTAGTTGTATATGATTAACAGATAATCACACTGCTGGTAATTGTATAGACATTGTTTTCAGGGAACTATCCAGCCATGAGCAATATGGAAAGGACTTGAGTGACATTTGTTTCCAGGGAATTAACCAGCTTAATACTTTATTCTAAGCACTTGAGATTATCCAGCCAGGAAAAATGTAAAGAGGACCTTAGTGACATTTGTTTTCAGGGACTTATCCAGCTTTCAACTTTATACTTAACACTTGAGATGTTCAACTTTATACCAAGTACTTGAGTTTTTCAACCTTGTACCAAGTACTTGACATTTGCAACATTGTACCAAGTACTTGAGATTTTCAACAACTTTGTACGAAGTACTTGAGAATTTCAACTCTCTACTAAGTACTTGAGATTTTCAACTTGAATTCGGCCTCCTACTTGTTTGGATTTCTTTCTCTGTTACTTATTGAAACATTATTTGAAATTGTTATACTTATTCATTTTGGATCAGCTGTTCTTTTTTCGTCCGATCACATAATAAATGCGTTAATAAAGTAACAATATCAGCAACTGAATCAAATACCAACACCACCATCTAAAATGAGTGACAGCACCAACAGCTACATAGCTATAATATCAATATTTTTGGCAGTAGCACGTGCCAATTGCAATAAGTCATGTTTTTTTTTCCCAGTGAAAGGGTTGGCAAGGACATAATTCTTCATTATGATAACTATACTTAAAAAGAGACAGTTGAACAATTATGATTTAAACAAAAGAGATTATATACATGGTATCCATTTGTCAACGGCAATTGATCATCTCTACTCCTCTTAAACTACTTGGACAGTTACTATAATGCACTGCACCCAAAGATCTGCTTGTCCTATATGAAACTGGTGACCTTTGGGTATACAATATTCCTCTATGCACATTATTGCAGGTACTATTGATTTATATTTGAACTCCAAAAACAAAAATGGAAATATTTGCTATGCACTTTATAATTTGAGCAAGTTGTATAGGGTGAGGTAGGTGGTTAGATTTTATGTTAGAGCCCATACAGTTTAGAGAATAGTTTAGAACCCACTCAGTTTTGAGGGCAGGTTAGAGCTCACTCAGTTTTGAGGGCAGGGTAGAGCCCACACAGTGTTTGAGGGCAGGTTAGAGCCCACTCAGTTTAGAAGGCAGGTAAGAGCCCACTCAGTTTTGAAGGCAGGTTAGAGCCCACTCATTTTTGAGGGCAGGTTAGGGCCCACTCAGTTCATAGGGCAGGTTAGGGCCCACTCAGTTCATAGGGCAGGTAAGGGCCCATTCAGTTCATAGGGCAGGTTAGAGCCCACTCAGTTTAGAGGGCATGTTAGAGCCCACTCAGTTTAGAGGGCAGGTTAGGGCCCACTCAGTTCATAGGGCAGGTTAGGGCCCACTCAGTTCATAGGGCAGGTTAGAGGCATAATATTTGAGAGGTTGGTGTGATATGATAAGGAGTGCTTGACTGGATCAGAGGTTTCTTCCCTTATCAAATTGTAGTCTTAGCTGAATCAGAAGTTACTTTTATAATCAAATTGTAGTCTTGTCTGAATCAGAGGTTACTCATGTTGTAAAGAGGTGTGTTACTGGATATCACGTACCAGCCGAGTGGCCTCCAAAATGCAAAATTCTACACAAAGGATGTTTTGTCAGACGTACTTAGGTTCGATCATCGTGTATAACAACATATCATGAATCACTCTTGTACCAAGTCATTAAGTTTTTTTTATTTCAACAGGATGTCTTCAAAGTGAACTTTTAATTAATTTTGCCCCATATTAGATTGTATATATGTATATATATATATGTATATATATATATATATATATATATATATATATATATATATATATATATATATATATATATATATATATATATATATATGCTGTAATGAAAAATTGTTTATTTTGACACGTTATTTCATCTATGGCAGGTACACAACCCCATGCCCATAAATGTTTTCTGTCCTGCCCTCGAGGTAAATTACTGCCCTCAAGTATTCTCAGATAATGCAATCTGGCACTTGGCCGAAAAGGATGTGCACCAATGATCTATAGCTTTGTATAATTTCTATTCTTCTTAACACGACAACAGTGGCAGATAAATGTGAATTTTATGTTCACATTTTAGTAGCAGTCATGCTCACTGTTTCCATTTCCCATCAGATCAAATGAACCTCGCAAGCGCAAGACCTCTCATATGTCCATGCACTTTAAGGAAATCAATATAAAACCACATATGTTGATATACAAACCTAATTGATTTCTAATATCATTATAATATTAAAAGCTTTGTTGCAAAAGCAAATGTAAATATTCCTTACAATTATTATTCAGAGAGAATGTATTGCAAGTACAGAATCCTAAGTATACCCAAGACGTGTTTATTTATGTTTCTATCAAAAAGAGCTTATGCAATGGTCTTCTCCATTTTCCATTATCAACGCTTAACATGAGGTTGTTATTCCCATATTACTAGGATAATTGCATGTCTCTATTGCACATCAGTAACATTGCATTATATCATTGGAAAGGAATTTGATTGGTTGTGCCTAAAATACAGATATATATTGATTGTGCCTTTTTAATGCACATATTTCACAACATTGCAAACAAAACGATGGTATACCTGAACTAAATTGTCTGACACAATTGTAGCTGTTACTTTTTTCAAACAATAAATGTTTGTATTGTATATTTTTGGTATTTAAAGTTTAATCCAAATTAAAAAATAACACGGTTAGGCTTTTCTCCTGAAGAAGTTCCATATACAATTTGTGTATAAGTAATAGACACCATATATTGTTATAATTGTACACACTTACTAGTACCTTCATTTTAGGATGAGCTGCTCATTTTACAGAAGAATATGAAATAATAATTCCAAGTTGATAAGATGAGAATGTAGGTTACCAAATACATACACAGCACACATCACGTACTGTAACATATCCAATCTATTGCAATTCTGCTAATCTTGTTAAAGAATTAAATATTACAAACCTCATTATTTTTGATTATGTACATACATTTCACTTATTGTTGTTTTAACTGAAATATATACTAAACATCCACCAGCCCATCCACAACTCTCTCTCTCTCTCTCTCTCTCTCTCTCTCTCTCTCTCTCTCTCTCTCTCTCTCTCTCTCTCTCTCTCACACACACACACACACATAAGGCACTTATTGTAAGATATCCAATCCATTGCAATGCTGCTAATCTTATTATAAAAATAATGTTACAAACATCATTAGTGTTGATATATTTGATCATGTTCTTAAAGTTTATATCCGTTTACATCAATGTTTAGTTTTCTGTTCTGTCTCAACTAGAAGAAATACATGAATATATAATGTAAAGTGTTCTACTATGTCACGTTTACATTAAAGCTACTCAACGTGCAACACTGCAACAGAACAAATATGATTACCATAGTGGTCAAAGTTCAATATTTCACTAGTGTTCATCTTAAAAGATATTCTTTGTTTTAACCTCGTGGAATTTAACCGCTCCAGTAGCCTAGTTTTTATAGCATCCGTCGCGGAAGAGGGAGGCCGTGGGTTCCATCTCCAGCCCAGTCATACCAATGACTTACACAAATGATACTAACAGCTGCCTCGCTTGACCGCTCAGCATTAAGAGGTTAGTGTTAGGACTCGTCAGTCCTGTGTCAGGATAATTGGGACATCTAGTTACATGTCTGTGGCATGATGTAACAATGCAAGACATCATTATAAACTACCTCTATGTAGACATCGTAGCGATATGACTGCAAACATGTTTAAAGCTACGTTAAAAATCATAATTACACACACACACACACCTCATGGCGTAAAATACTAATACAACGTGCAATTCAAACTGTGCTCACATTCCCTCAGTCACATTTAGAACGTTATTGTATGACTGGTTTATTTGTTAATGTAACATTAATACGTGTCTAGAAACAAAACTATAATTTAATATAAGAAATTGGTTATCAGTTTTATTTCTCATTTCGAATCACTTCTTGATATGTGTTTGTATCTCACGGTGGACTTGCAGGGTAATCAGCGACAGTTAAAAGTTCAAAAGAAGAATGCCCAAAGAGCAAAATTTAAATGTTGTAGTAGTTAAAAGTAATCATTCAACATTGATGTTCTTGGGAGAAAGCATTATTAATAATAAACAAATAGCAATATATGTTTAACCCGTCAGCATGTAATGGCAAATATAATAGATAATTGACTTTATTAACAAACAGTTTAATGTTTTTTGAAGAAATAATCATAAATTTGTGTTGGGGGTATTCGTTATATCAGAGTGGCTACAATGCATAGCAGTAAAATCTGATTATGGAGAAATCTAATTTACAATAAAGGAATTACGTAAATTGTATATGCAAAGGAATTTCCTTTGAAAATATTTGTAGGTAGTTATATATATTTACTGATTTGACATATATTCAAACTATCATACATTTATACAAATAATAGGTAGAACATAATTTCAGAGTTTTAGACTGTAGTGTTGACAAATATCTACGCTTGGATGTTATAGATGACACCTTGACAGTTTGAATTTGTTGTGTGATAAATTTGGATTTAACAGGTTAATACTTCCATATGCCCTGTATGGACAGAGACCTTACTCAAAGAATGTCATTGTACAATGTATAAAAATAGAACTCCTAAGAAATCCTTATCTAATATACAATGAATACTAGGGACTCCCGAGAAAGTATAGTAGGGACTCCCGTCATCTTACTAATAAAAGTATACAAATAAACAAAATACATTTATACATATAACAAGTGAATTTGCTAAATAATGTAAAGAAACAACGCAGAAAACAACTTAAGTTTATCATTTTGCAACACTGTCTAATATAGTTGTTGATACTCGAATGAC
Source organism: Unio delphinus (assembly GCA_029339505.1). Taxonomy (NCBI): domain Eukaryota; kingdom Metazoa; phylum Mollusca; class Bivalvia; order Unionida; family Unionidae; genus Unio; species Unio delphinus. Next base: position 7,552,529 of record JAQISU010000184.1, on the reverse strand, counting down.
TTGACTACTTTTGGTTTGTTTCATGCAATGTATACTGGTTTTTGTGTGTTCATAGTTGCTTGTTTTCAGGAGGTACTACTCAACTTTATTTGTTTCTGAGATAAATTACTGAAAAACTATTTTTTTATATACAAAATTAAATAATAGACGAAGTCCAAGTTCAGCACAAAATCTCCCTAATAGTAAAATTGTATCCATTGATATTTAGACATGCAATGGCATACCAATCCCAATTGTCAACAAATTAATAGGCAAAACCCAATTGACATACACTTAAGCAAAACCCAACTGGCATAAAACGGACATATAATTAATAGGCAACACACAACTGACATATAATTACTAGGCAAAACCCAACTGACATTCAATTAATAGGCAACACCCAACTGACATACAATTACTAGGCAAAACCCAACTGACATTCAATTAATAGGCAACACCCAACTGACATACAATTAATAGGCAAAACCCAACTGACATACAATTAATAGGCAAAACCCAAATGAAATACAATAGGCAAAACCCAACTGACATACAATTTATAGGCAAAACCCAACTAAGAGATAAAACCCACCATTAAGCAAAACTCGTTTGACATACTTAAATTCACTGGTATGCACAAATAAGCTGATATAAACTAAATTCACCAAAGGCCGAACCAAACCATGAGACAGAAATATGTAATCGGCAAATATAAACTGATTTATCAAAATTCACTCACAAAGACACAATCCATATTACATTGTTTTTGTTTAAAGCTGTTTTGTTTTCCAAACAGTTATATACATCCTAATTCCTATCCCTATTGTATATACTCATGACTGTAACAAAATTGGAGTACACAAAATAAAGTTATCTCCAGCTCAAAATGATATGAAAGAACATAAAATAAAAGATATTAACTTTAAGTATTGAAACAAAAACAATGGATCACAACTATTTGATTGCGTTTAATATCAACTAATTTTGCATCTGTATTAATATAATTAGACTTTAATTTGATTGCGTTTAATATCAATTAATTTTGCATCTGTATTAATATAATTAGACTCTGAATTGATTGCGTTTAATATCAATTAATTCTGCATCTATATTAATATAATTAGACTCTGAATTGATTGCGTTAAATATCAATTAATTTTGCATCTATATTAATATAATTAGACTCTGAATTGATTGCGTTTAATATCGATTAATTTTGCATCTATATTAATATAATTAGACTTTGAATTGATTGTGTTTAATATCAATTAATTTTGCATCTATATTAATATAATTAGACTCTGAATTGATTGTGTTTAATATCAATTAATTTTGCATCTATATTAATATAATTAGACTTTGAATTGATTGTGTTTAATATCAATTAATTTTGCATCTATATTAATATAATTAAACTTTAATTGGATTGCGTTTAATATCAATTAATTTTGCATATATATTAATATAATTAGACTCTAAATTGATTGCGTTTAATATCAATTAATTTTGCATCTGTATTAATATAATTAGACTCTGAATTGATTGCATTTAATATCAATTAATTTTGCATCTGTATTAATATAATTAGACTCTGAATTGATTGCGTTTAATATCAATTAATTTTGCATCTATATTAATATAATTAGACTCTGAATTGATTGCGTTTAATATCAATTAATTTCGCATCTATATTAATATAATTAGACTCTGAATTGATTGCGTTTAATATCAATTAATTTTGCATCTATATTAATATAATTAGACTCTGAATTGATTGTGCTTAATATCAATTAATTTTGCATCTATATTAATATAATTAGACTCTGAATTGATTGCGTTTAATATCAATTAACTTTGCATCTATATTAATATAATTAGACTTTGAATTGATTGTGTTTAATATCAATTAATTTTGCATCTATATTAATATAAGTAGACTCTGAATTGATTGCGTTTAATATCAAATAATTTTGCATCTATTTTAATATAATTAGACTCTGAATTGATTGCGTTAGCAACAGAGAGGGTGAATCAGACAATGTTTCAGGCAAATATTTGTTAAGCAAATTCCTATTACAAAAAAAAAAATAATAATCTTACAACGATATGCCAGCGTCGTTGTCATTCACCCTCTCTGCTGCTATATGGTTAACAATTGTTATGATGATAGAGGGTGAATCAGACGACTTTTTATAGGCGTCAATTCGGTAATCTAAGGCTTCTTCGTAAATCGTAAAAAAAAGGCGTCGATTCGATAAATTGAGGCCTCCTCGATGAATTCGTCAATGACGCCAACGTCGTTGTCACTCACCCTCTCTGCTGCTATGGGTTAACCGAATATTAGATCGAGTCTTTAGGACTTTACAAACAAACTAATCGCTAACACCTCATCTTGAAGATCAATCAAATTATTTGACTGGTCGGTGAGTCGGAAATTAATTCTCGTTAACGAATTATTATGGCATCGCATGTAGACAGGATTAATTGGGTTTTCAATAATTAGGAATCCCGGAGGAGCTGTTGGTGCAAATTAATAAAGAATATATCCTTGATGAGCTTGATTTGATTGCTCGAGATTTATTTGATAGCTTCCTTCAACTGCATCACATGTTAAATTCAGCGCAATCACCGTTGAAATATTTACATTATGCGGGGCAATATGCCTACCGCCACCATCTGGATCATTATTATATTTGAGGACAGTTGAACCTGATTTTTTTTAGCGCTTTGATATCAGTTTTAACAATTCTTGCTAGTTCATCAACGTTGTATTTGGGAAACTTGAAATTACGCAGATTGTCTTCTGTGATATTGTATTCGGTTAGGAATCGTTGTTTACTGTCGCTGTTGTCATTAATTATTGTTTGAATAATTAGTTCATAGATATATTCCATGTCAGATATAAGTTGATTTATTATTTCAACGTGTTTTTGCGATCTTGTTTTCCGTAGTTGTTCTAGTTGTGTGTCATATAATTGTTTAATTTCATTAAAATAGCCACGGACGTCAGTTAGCGTAAATGAAATAGTAACAGATGAGTCGGCTGTTCTTTTAATGATAAAATCCCATTGCAATGTGTCTTTGTTGGTAAATATAAATCTATCGGCGATTTTTCCTTTTCTTATATCAGATAAATTATCTCGATAACTGGGATTAATTTCATGATATGATTGTACGTCTGTGGTTAAGTCGGCGGTGGATTTTTCCGGTGGTTTTTCAGGCCATCCTAACACTGTTCTTAACGAGCTCTTATAGATATCTACAATGTATCCCTCTGTGCTTATTTCGATCGACTACGAGAGCGTCGGTTCATGAAGTTTAATAGCTATTTTGATTCTTTTTCAGTAATTGATTTTATTCTACGCTGAATTTCAGCATCGATTTGCTCAATTTGGTACGACCCAGTTGGTAACAAAACAGTTTCCCACGCTGGAGTACCATCGGGCTTATTCTTATACGAGAACACCAGTGTGTTTTTGGGTTGCTGACCGCCAAATGCAACCGATCTGATATTAGGCCAGCTATGATATACTCGTAATTTTGCCAGCGCGATCTCACGCACTGGAATCGGAGAAGGGAAATTCACACTAAATTCAGGGGTTGTTGATGTTATTGATATCATGCTTGTTCGTATCGGAGTGGTATTCTCCGCGATTCGTTGAAGCAGTTGCAATTCGTTGAATTGTAGTGACATTATTGTTAACGCTGTCTTCAATTTCTAATTTCAACATCGTGGAGTTATACAACTGGGTCATCGTGGAAAATTCAACATCGGATATGAACGAATTCTCTATCGACAGCGAGATCAACTAGGATAATTTCCAGTACGCGTCAAATACCACCCTGTACCGAGCTGTATAATTACTGAGTTTTTTCTGAGAACACGATGATAACTTTTTAGTTATCGCGGTGGCGACTGCCGCAATTGTTGTTGCCGCGGAGATAGCGATTGGAACTGCAATCGGAGCCATCATGGTCACCGTCGACAAAATAACCCCGGCGCTGGCCATCACACCGGATACCGAGTACACGGTGATGTCGATGATTGCTACGCTGCGTCGGTATTTTTTCATTTTTTCACGATAGCGCTCAGAAAGTGATTTCAAGTTCGCGGAAAACTCTTTCAATGTGTCGAATCGATATCTATGCGATTGTGATACCTCTGGGACTATTATCGGTTCAATTGATTTCATTGACATTGTTATTTTAAACCCGCTAGTGTTTTCAATTATTCATCATCATCAGGGTAGTAGATCAGGGGGATGTCTATTTCACCTACGAATTCTAAACACCAGGCGATATGTTTTCTAATGGTGTTATCAACCGCGACAATCTCAAATTCTTCTTTCCCCCCCCCCCCCCGCGATAATTGCTGTCGCGTTGCCACCAAAGTAGGTTTTACCTTTCACGATGATATCAAATTGCTTGTTAGAGATTAACGTCATCCTGTAGATACCATGGGGCCACTTCACGTTAGTGAGTTTCAATTTAGCATTAGAGCTTTTTACCCAATCAAAAGGTCCCATGATCGACCTTATGCACGATATTTTTAACGCCTATATCTGGATGCGGAATTTTTACCTTTTCAAAATTTTCTCGTAGTTTAGCAATATCGTCGATGACGTCGAGATAGGTGTTTTTGATTTCGGTATCTTTCATTATCGTTCTATCGCGTCTTTCGAAAAATAAAGTCAAAAGGAGGTCAATTTTCAAATCTTTTTGGGTGGCATAATACCTGCTGAGTTGAGAATATGTCGTCGTGATATTATGTCTTTCAGAACCCTCAAAGAAATTTTTAACCATTTCGCTGGTGAGCTTTTGTTCTTCAAGCGCGTACTTAATTTTATTGACGTTTATGGTTGCCAACATTTCGCGAGTACTCGGGCTGTGGAGGATTCCAAAGAACTGAACAACTGCATCATTGATTGGTTTTTGTACCAATTCGAACGTTGAGTCTCAATTAACAAACTCGTTGAGGACATCGAGATAGGTTTTTTCGATTTCGTTTTTTTTTAGCATTTTTTTATCATGGCCTATAAAAAATGAAGTCAAAAGGTCGTTAAATCCAGAACTTGTTTGGACGCCATAATGCTCGACGATACGACTATATGTCGTATCGACGCTGTTACTTTCAGACCCCTTAAAGAAATTTTTAACAAACTCGTTAGTGGATTTTTGTTCGTCAAACGCGCTTTTAATTTCCGCGAGAGTCATGCCTGTCAACGATGTTGTTTCAGATTCGCGTGTTCTCCCTAAAAATTTATCAACGATGGTATTAAGTGTTGCTTGTCTCACCATAAAACTAATAATATCTTTGAGAGTCATCGTAGATGTAGCTGGGACACCAAAGAAATTATTAGCAACGTAGGCATTGTGAGTATGCCTGATAATAAACTCGCTAATTTCAGCGAGAGTCGAGTTTGCCACAGGTGGGGATCCAAAAAACTTACTAACGACGTCGTTGGTGGGTTTTTGTACCTTTTCAAGATTTTCTATTATTTTAGAAATATCATTGTAAATATCGAGATAATTTGCCTTGATTTCATTTTCATTCATCATCCTTCCCGCCTCCTTGTTAAAAAAGAATAGCGATAGATAGTTTTTAATTTCAGCGAGAGTCATGCTAACCACAAGCGGGGTTCCAAAGAACTTATGTACGACATTTTTGCGAAAACTATTATAACCTCGTATATAATCATCCAGCTCACGGCCGCGGGTGGCAATCATGCTGTCGTGGGCGTCAATTTTGTCGGTGATCGTAGACACAAGTGCGCCGGGTTTAAGTTGTCCACCGTTGGAATACATCGCAATAGAGTTTTCAGCGGCGTCGTGTTGTCGTATTAAAATGTCATCCAATGACACATCACTGCTTTTCAATTTACCCTGTTTGTCTTGAAATACAACTATTTCGTTCGGGTCAACATTTACTAAATTTAACGTCTCAGCGATTTCATCTTTAATTATTTTTTTTTACATCCTTGATAGAATCCGCAGATGTTTTCGCGGTGGGTTTCGACATTGACAGAGATTGTCCCCAAATATTAATCATTATTGTAAAGACTCTAGTATTTTTAATTTATTAATTCTCTAAAATTACCTTGTAATTTCCCACTCGTGTATTTATTTACAACCAGATGAGGTGGTTTCTGTGACGATGAAATCTCCGCGAGGACATTTAATACTTCACGGCCGCATATCGGTGGATCATTTAATTGTTGTGTTGGCAGCGTGGAATAAAAAATCGGAAACTCTTTGAGTTTCATCGAAGAATTTATATACCGCATAAACTCGCTTGGCGGAGCTAACCCATATGAATCGAAATAGACAATTCCACGCGGATCAATCGCGTATGCAACCCAGTGAGTTCCCAAACCGCTGCTGTTATCAAGATTGATGATACCGGTTTCAACGCGTATAGGTTTTCTCGGTAATTGATCTCTCATAAAAACCCCTCTGAAGTTTTTTATCGCTAGTTTTTTAGCAGCATCAATTAAAACAAAATTGGACATAGGAAGAATTGGGTTTTCAACTAATAAACCGTTCCTGGTATTCTCAGGCCGGATCCGTGAACGGATCTCCCGCTGTACCATGAATACGGTGTTCCTGGTAGTCTTAGACCCTTTCCCTTTTTTTTATATCCTCGTCCCTTCTTCGGTTCATATGATTGAGCAATGCCTTCTACCGCTTTTGTTCCCAAGGCTCCAGCTGCCCCCAAAGCGACCGCTTTTGCAACTGCTGATGCGGCCGCTGCAATTAATCCTGGAATCTCAGCAAACAACGGGAATATACCACTTGATTTTATCATGTTCGCGACTGCGGCTTTTGAAAATACAATTTGAACCCCTCGCCGTTTCTTTAGCGCATCATTGAAATCTTTTATTTGACGATCAGTCAGTGATATTTTATGTGTACCGCCGGACATCTGCGCTGGTTTTAACGTTATTGTTGTTCCACATTCTTTAGCGGATTTTGATCGCAATTTCTTGACCTGACCATCAGTCAGATTGACACTAACAACACAATATGTCATTTTATTGTAAAACACATTTATGCTTTCAATTGATCTAATTGGAAACTCTTCAAGTTTCATTTACATATTTTCCACTGGTGCATCAACGATTCTCATTCGTCCGCCAGCTCCTTCTAACAACATTGATTTGTCGCTGAGAATAACAGCAACCGCTCCATAATCAACACCACCAGGATTTATACGAGCCCTAAAATGTATGTCAACGACGGATTGTCTCATTAAATCAAGATGCTCCAGCGAAAAGTAATAAATCGGATACAAGTTCTTAAAATCGAGTTGCGATATTTGTTAACCAGTATCAACATTTTGATCACGACCCATATATGACAGCATCCGATGATACACACGTGCTATGTGGTTAGTGTCGTAATCAAGCTGAATATCCTCAGATGGTTCTTGTTGTCCGTTTATTCTCAGCAAAACCTCATTTACTCCTAATTGATCGAATATCATATGACTGCGTTCTTGGGAACCTAATCGATTCCGATTCTGCAGCGCTATAAATATATGACGTGGAGCTGAAACCCCTTGTTTTGATGCCAAATGCCATGTAAATGTACCAGCGACACTATCCTGTTTGACATCAGTTGTTGTTGTTAGCCAATTTAGCAATGATTTGCCTCATGCGTCCATAAATGAAATCAGTCGCTCTTCTCTGGTAATTGATGGGGTCATTACTGGCATCCATAGTACCAATTTAGTTAAAACAACTTTACCATCAACAGAACCAGTACGCCAAATTGCATCATTGTCATCGCCTTTTCGTACTAATGCGATTGTGTGCTTAGCTCCATAAATAACTTTTCTAACATTTCTGCAGAATCCAAATATGTGATGGAGTGGAATCGCACATGAAAACCGTCGGCGTTGTCCTTGTAACATTGCTACTCGTGTTGCAAACCCTAGATTGAAATTGCGATTAATGTCTACGACATCAAAGGTACCAGCTGGTCTAGTATATCCGGCTGGTGCTGGATCAACTGCGGTATCTCGTGCTGCTTTTACCCTAGTATGATTAATGTGATCAGCGTGATTATTAATATCCTTTGCAAACATCATAGATGGACCAGCCGACCTTGTATAATCATCGGAGTATCTTGCTAGCCCGATTATTGTTGTTGCAACATCAACATCACGGTCTATTGATTCAATTTCTTTTCCATCAATGAGATATCTTGCACTTTCAAATAACGCCATTATGCCATTGTTGACGAAACCAACACGGATATTGGGATCATCTGCATATGGTGGATCATTATGAACGGTATCATTTGTTACGAGTTCTCCTTCTACTTCAATAAATGCTTCACATGGCAAAAAGTATTTACTGGTATCTTGAACTTGAAGTTCAACTCGCGATCGTAGGTCGGGTTGTATTGCATGATAGGAATAAAATTGATAATCGCGGATGGAATTGTCATTGGGTACTGGGGCTTCTATATCAAGAGCGGGATCAGCCTGTTGTTTAAACATTGTATTAATATACTAGTGTTTTCAATTGTGAAACTCTTTGTAATCATCGTCGTTTTTGTTTTCGTTTCAAACCACTTCCTGCTATCGCGTTCATGATAGCGCTATCTGTTACCGGTGAAGTCGGAGTCACCGAAGCAGTCAACGACGCTAGTTTTTCTTCCACTGCGCTATTTATTGCTTTGCTGATTTTTGCAGGCATCACTGTAGTTGATGGCAGCACTAATGACGAAGTCATTCCTGGTTTCTTTCGCACTAATGATGCTATTTTATCTTTCGCGGCAGAAAAGGCCTTTCCTGCAAGATTTCCAACAGCGCTTATTCCCTTATCGCGAATAATATCAATGGCTTTCATTGATAATTGTTTAGCTAACGGCGCCACCTTGGGAGCCATTCTTGTAAATAGCCCCGCAATGGTATTGCCGAAACCATCTCCATAATATGCTCTATAAACAGGCAATCGTGAGTTCACCACGTAGACGCTTACGGGTTTATCATGGTTGTAGTGTATAATCATCTTGTTATAAAACTAGTAGTTTTTTAATTAGTGATCAATCGCTGTAATAACCATGGGCATCTTTGTGATTTTCAACTAATTCAGCAATGAGTTCTCGATATACATTAATGTCCATGATACCACCGACAAATAATCGTCTACAGATATCAGCTGCCTCATTAATTATTTCCGGTGAGATGTTTCCGGCTCGTTTCCCCCCAATGAGAACCTCCAGTCGTGATATATCACTGAGAATGTTACCAGGACAAGTAACGCTAGTGTTTTCAACTATGCCGCTACCTAAATATCCATCTCCAGTTGACTCCTCTTCATCCTCTTCAACTGGATACATTTTTTATATTCTATTCCATACTTCGTCTTTAAAACTCTCAAAATCATTGCGGTTACTTTCTGTGATTCTAAATCTACCACGGTTTGCCAGGTATACTTTTTTTATCCAATTCTCGTCGTTTTTTATATACTCTTTATACCCTTTGTTTGCAACTCTCGTTCTTCTATCGTGTGAAAAATTCTGCGCGGTAAAGTCAATTAAATCATTGTCATTATAATGTTTAATTATGTTGTATATATAGTGTATAAATATATTTTGCTGTGAATACATTTTTTCTATAGTAACGTCTTCTTCTTCTTTTGGTTTTCTTGCAGTAGCACATAGTTCTTCTAGTACTTGCTCTTTTTTTTGTTGTTGCCGTGAAGTAGCTGCTATATCTACTGGAAGTGTTTCTAAAGACTTTTTTGTTTGTTCGGTCTCTGCTGCAATTTTTTCAAGCACACCAAGAACGGGCACTTCTCGTCGCTTGCCTTCCTCAGGAATATCTCCAAATATTGCTCGTTCAGTTGCTGTTTTCACATCGCTGGTCGCCTTAGTTACCGGGGCGAACAGTTGTTCACTTGACACAGAAAAGTCAGTCTGCGCTTGTTGTCGTTGTTGAAGTTTCTCACGAAGTCTGTCTCGAACCGGTATAAACTTTTTAATTGCTGCTAGCCGCTCTCGGGCTAATCTAGTTGTAAGCGATTCACCTACCATATAGTGTTTGTGAACTGAGTTTTCAAATGTGAAACTATCACAATTAAAAGATGATTTATTAAATAATGTACCATCAAGCTAACGTATCCATCTTCGACAGGGTTAAACTGTACGACGCTATCCGCGAGTGTTTCAGAAATAACATCGATGGGGGTTTCAGAATTGTAATATCTGAGAACGGAAATGAACGATTTGTGTTAACGACGCGGCAACAATAACAACTACGTGAAAATGGAGGCGTCGCGGTGATTACTTGCTACCACGACCAGATCATACATTATGCACATAACTGCATGGGCAGGTCCAGACTGCTGAGTATCCTTTCAGGAGAAAATCCTATGTAGTTACAAAAAAACGCTAAAAGAAATAATTATTTTTTAATAAAATTTACCGAAAGCCTAACGCTCACGTGGTTAAAATACTGGTTTTTCCTCGTTTAATATTTTTCTAAGATCACGAACTTTAGAACTAATTTCAGCCCGTTTTTTTTTTTTTTTTAGTAACGCTCACGTGGTTAAAATACTGGTTTTTCCTCGTTTCATATTTTTCTAAGATCACGAACTTTAGAACTAATTTCAGCTCGTTTTTGATACTCTTGGCCGAGCTTTTGACGTATTGCTTCAACGGTGCTAACTAGCGTTATAAATACATCAATATCGTTACCGTACAATTGTACAAACAAGCATAGATGGACTTTTGAATTCCTTTCACGAGTCTGTACATCTTAGGTAAAACATAACGACCCTTACTAGACTGATACTCAGTGTCTTCATATTCCGAGGTAATCCTGTCACAGTCGAGATCTTTAGATAATATTATCCCTCTATTTTTTAAAATTAAAATTTTAGCAATTATAGAATTTACATCTTTGATATCCATTATTTATATAATATATTTTATCTTTAATTATTAAAAAAAAATGCAAAATAAATAGTATAAATTATGAGCGGTCATTCATGAGTCCCTTATTCAGGCCTTTGTGTCTTTGTTAGGGTCTTTTCTTTTGGCTATCCATTCCGGATGCTCTTTTCTTTTGGCTATCCATTTCGGATGCTTTTTTCTTTTGGCTATCCATTCCAGATGCCCTTTTGTGACCCTAACACCGTTTCTATTAGCCGGTAGCCCATTCTGAGCTACCCTGTGGGGTTCCTCATGTGAATGTAGAGCTTTTTGCATCAATTTATACCATTTATTTTACACCCAATTTTACTTTGACACAAACACATAATCTCCGGCGAGGGGTCTAACTCAGCAAAGGCTGAATTAGATCTCTCAGAAGGTATATGTTTGATTGGATGTTATTGTGGCGTGGGCGTGGTAAACCAAACCAACATGGCAACCATGAAATTAAATTCATGGTTGCATGAGTTGGAAAAAACACCAATCCACGCTACCGAGAATGCGATAGCATGAGTTACAATGTTGGTTTGGCTGAGGGGGACCGCCCCTTCCCACCAATTAATAGAAAAGTATCTTCCGTTTCGCCATCAAATAATGTATCTGCTATGGGGACCGAACACGTAGTAGTTGATAGATCTGTGTTTACAAGACAATCACCCTACCATTACACCACGGAGCTGTCATACAGAATAGAGATTTTTTAATATATATATATATCTTCTGATTATACCTAACAATAAGAGATTTTTAAAATAGACAATTAGCAGCAGAGAGGGTGAATCCTACAACGTTTTTAGACAAAATTTTGATTGAATCATTAAAACGAGCCTTCCTACGATCTCATTTTAACCAAAAAAAATGTCTCAGGGGCAAACCCTACAACGTTTTTAGACAAAAACTTTATTGAAATCTTAATGAGCTTTCCCAACGAAATCTCATTTTAACTAAAAAAATGAAAACGGAGACTTTTACGATTTTTTAATTAATTTTGGTCGCAACTTGTTGTCATCCACCCTCTCTGCTGCTAAAGTTTTCAGTTCTGGGTTAATAATTCTTTTACGATTTCAACCGAATATTTGATCAAGTCCGATACGATATCGTGTCCGAGGATCATGCAAATTTATTGTTGCGAATCCGTGCGGAGTCGACTGAGCATGACTAAAGAAATCTCGAAATTGATTGAAGTCCATATCAGAACACCATGTCTGCCAAATATTTCTAAGAGTATGAGTATCAACTCCGTTGAATACAGACAATAAATTGCAGTTATCTCTGATCACTTTTGGAACCTGAGTGTAGCGTTGAGTGTCATATATCACGTCAGTGTTTTTGTGACGCCCACGGGAAAATATTCTAGCAGGATTTTTTTGTTTATCCAACATTATATCGTCGTATACGACTAAATTGTTAATAGCTCCATCAATATCATCAATGCTCGGTGCTTCATCGATATCGGTTATAAAATCAATGGCGTTCTCACCCTTAATTTCTGATGCATTCTCGTTAAAATCTTTTAGCACTTCATAACATCGTTGATCATCTACGCTAGGGGCAATTAAATACAACTTATCCCACTTCATCCATCTCATTATTAAATTGAGCAACAATTGCGTTTTACCGGATCCAGATGGCCCGATTATAATCATCCGGATAGAGTTTGGTAGCGCTGCATGATGCTTAACTGGTTCTTTTGTTTTAGTCGCTGAAAAATCAATTATATCCATATTTCTATACATAAATTATGGATCTATATTGTATGAAGTGTAAAACGCGTACTGGCACAGATGACTTGACGACGATTACAACTAAAAATAACCGATCAGCGCTTTCTGGTAAATGCGTGCAATGTGGTACAAAGAAATTTAGATTTGTGTCTATGAGATCTGATTTAAAAAAAAACGAGGAGGTGATATCGCAGCCAAATTGGCAAAGCTCCCTGGAACCCCATGGGCAAAGTACCCCGGAGAAAAGCACCTTCCAGGATATAGCTACTGTGGACCGGGAACCAGACTTGATATCAGACTCAATGATCAAAATCAGTCCCGACCCGGTGAAGAACCAATAAACGCCATTGATAAGGCCTGTCACCTTCATGATGTTGCTTATAAAAGCAGCAATCTGCAACACAGGCATCTCGCAGATGTGAAATTAATTCATGCGTTAAATGCTATTCCTGATAAATCCTTCAAAGGAAAATTGGCTTCATTTTTGATAAAATCGGCTATGAAAAGCAAATTGATGTTAGGTGCCGGTAATTAATAATATGGAATCAATTTATTATTCTCCGAGGGGATACTGGAGGGGTAACGCTGCAATCAATAAACTCGCTAGCGCTGCAAAAGTGAAAAAAACCACTGCGGCTAATTGGTTATCCAAACAGGCACTATGGCAAATTTATTTACCACCGCCTAAACAAATTCAATTCTCGCATTTTGATGTGACCGCTCCTAATGAAGTTCATCAGGCTGATATATTATTTCTGCCACATGATCGTGGTTACAAATATGCGCTAACCGTAGTTGATATTGCAAGTCGATACAAAGAAGCAGAACCGTTAAAAACAAAATCAGCCACTGAAGTCGCTTCTGCATTTGAAAGGATTTATCGACGAGGTCCTCTGTACTGGCCAAATCTATTGCAGGTTGATCCTGGCAAGGAATTTCAGGGTGCAGTGTTATCTACAATGGAACATCATAATGTCACCATACGACGAGGGCATACTGCGCTACATCGCGATCAGGCCATTGTAGAACGATTTAATCGGACGATTGCTGAGCGGTTATTTGGATATCAATACGCAAAAGAATTCATTCAAGAAAAGCGATCCAGTGAATGGGTTAAAAGATTACCATCTGTAATTACTGCACTGAATAACGAGATTACTAGAACAATCAACATGAAACCTATCAACGCGATTAAAAAGAAGTCAATACCCGTACAACCACAAAAAGATTTCAAAGAACCAATTCTTGGTAGTAGTGTCATTGTGAGGTACTTATACGAACCAGGAGAGCTGGAAGGTGGCACAAAAAGGGCTACTGATCCTATTTGGAGCGTCACTACGCATAAGATATCTAGTATAACACGATCAACTGGTAGACCTCCAGTCTATAAACTGGATTCAACTGCCCCTCAACGAGGATTTACTCGACAACAACTACAAGTGATTCCCGGGGATACTCAATTGCCACCGCATGGTCTTAACTAGCACCGTTGCGTCTATTGCACTCAAGACAAGTCAACATCACATTATTTCTGACATGACCGAGATTGTTATTTTTTCTGTCTACGGTGAATTGGCGAGGATCCTTATCCGAATACTGCCAACGCATTATACAATTGCAATTTGCGCAGTGATTATTCTGTTGTTTCTTCAAAGTGATTATTAGTTCAGCATCAATATCAAATTCTCGTTGTTTTTTTTTGTCCTGTTGTTTGTAACCGGAGAGTTTTTTATTAATGATGCTAACATCAATATCACTTATTGTTGTGTCATTATCATCGAAAACAACTCTTCGGAGTTGATTTATGCTTCGTACTCTGGATACTGCGAGATAGACTAAATTTGACCATTCGATGTGATTATCCACCATCCAAACAATTGTATTCGATATAGTCAATCTCTGTGAAGAGTGTATTGTTGCTGCGTATCCTAGCGTCCACGGGGATTTATTAGCACGCAATGCATCTTCAACGACATTGATATCAACCAGCACAATATCATTTAATACGAGAATTTGTTTTTCACTCTGTCCTGGAATATCAACTTCAATATTCTGTTTTCGTGTATCCGATGGCCTATAACAAAGGGGTACTGGAAGCGTTGCAAATTTTTCTTTATGCAATTCAAATAACTTCATCTGAAGTGTATCCCTGACTATTTTTCTACTTGCAATGATCAAATCGTTTGGTCTCCACGCTTCCCAGAAATCATTCATTGGGGTTTCTGAAATCACTTCACGCGCTATTTCGCATTGGATTCTATCCGGTTGTAATCTAATTAGCGCTTTGAACTCGCGTAATCGTTCATCAAGTGATCTATAATCAGTGGTGATTTCTTCATAGTAGTCTACAAAACCCTTTAGCCATTCATGTGGAGATGCACCGACAAATGGTGGTGGTTGGCCTTGATCACCGCACATGACGACTTTTGTGTTTTTGTTTAACAACCACTCAAGAAATGTTTTTAATACATCTAATGACACTGTGCATATTTCATCCCAAATTAAGATTTCAGGAATGAATTTATCACCCATACGCTCAGGAGTCCATTTGTCACCCTTCCATCGAAAGAAACTATGGTAAGTGCAAGCATTTACCCCTCGTTGTATCATCTCTCTGGCGAGTCTGTGAGTCGGTGTTAGCACAATCATATTAGAAACGCTAGCGTTTCCACGACGAAATAATTCAATCGCACGAGTTGTCTTTCCTGACCCACCACAACCGTTTAAATACACTGTCTTATATCTACATACTGGATCAGATACCGGTGGTGCATTAGAAAGTTCTGATTGAATTTCAATACGGTTACAACAAGGATATTTATCATCCATGGCAACGTCTGCGGATTCACAATACTCATGTAGCATCTCCTTTTTAAATCGCCAACGCCCCCAATTTTCTTCGGGATCTGTGAATGCCGCTACAGCTGATTTGTACTTATTGTGTATATACATCGAATCAGTGGCCACTCTAACCGCGGTATTAGGAAATCTATTTATAATCGAAAATAGATTAATAGAAGCATAGGCTAACATTGAACTTCTCAAATGTGTGTACTGGGAATTATATCCATCAGAGTAGGTAACAACCGTACCTAATTTCTCACCATTGGATAGAAAAGCATCCTTACTTGATACAAGTTTTCCCTGTTTCATTAAATCCGCTACAATAAAATCGTATTCAGCGACATCTATGATCAACCGCGAAGAGTATTTTGCGTTGTCGTATCGTCCACCCTGGGTAAATTTACCGATTATTCTTCTTCCGAGATCTTTTGCTTGTTCTTTTTTAATTTCAAATAACTTCTTAGACCAATTTAGGATTTCTTCTTCACTGAAATCTGGAAACTGTTTTCGTAGTTCGTTGATTATTCTATCTAGATCGGGTTGTGGTAGCCAAACTTCTTTCTGAGCTCGATAGCATATAATAGCCTCGGAAACAATCAACGATATTAGCATACCACAATCAATCATATATCTCAATAGCACTATTGGCATCCAGTGTTTTTCAGATAGGTGTCTACCGAGCCAAACATAACTACACGGATGTAACCCTGTAGCTAATTCAAATGATATCACACGAGCGAATCCGGTTAAATCAAAATCAGGCAATGGTCCATTAATCGCAACACGAGTCATTTCATGCGTGGGGTGTCCAAATCGTTTGAAGTACTCAGCGCATTCCCCATACCCGAGAAAACTTCCGGGATAACACGCGGCTATATCAATTGAAATCATACCATCACGTGAGTATTTCGTATTCCACAGTCCTCCATGACCGAATTCGACGCAACTCAATTTAACATCCTCGAGAAAATCACTTCGTGTTGGACGCCATGAGTTTTTTCTCTTGCGAAGTGAGCTACCACTGATGGAATAGTAAAACTATCCGTGAGTAGTTTTTCATGGGAATTCTCCGGTGAAAAATCACTAGCGATTTTTCTCATTCTGTTATCTAATTCTTCAATGCGATATAATTCACCATTTGGTTTTACAAATTGATCGAATTCTTCATCACTTCTAAGTAACCACACTGACACAGGATCATCCTTACACAACGCATGAATAGCATCGAATAATTTCTCTTCATAGAAAACATCCCCGACGAACTCCTTAGGGATATATTTCACGGTTCGTTCTCGTGGAAATATTGTTACCGCAGGTGTCCACGCGTGTTTGTTATGATCAATAATCTGTATTGGGGCTCCATTTTTGTTATATTTCGGTTCGTATAAAACCTCTCCGGTTATCGTCATAACGGTTATTGGGAATCGTAATGATGTTTCTAATTTAGCTATATCAGAAATCTTTGCACCATGCTGTTTCACTGTCAGTTCCCATTCGGTTATTTTCCTACGTCGCAGATCAGTTAGTTTATTTCCTCGGGATGCATTTGTGAAGTGTTCTATTATTCGTTCTGCTACACAATTAAGCCCTGACGAATATTTCATAGGAGCTAGTTTTGCGATATCGGGTTTATCATTTAACGGATATATCCCATAAACCATTGCTGTTACGGGATAAGATCTTTCGTAGTATGGTTTGTCAATGCCGGTTAGAATCCCTGGTTTGGAATCTCTACTCACAATGACAGCTTTTTTATTCTTGAGGATTGGTTCAAATTTATCCCTAATAATCCATTTGCCATCGACTTCGATAATGAATTTGATTCGGAAAAAATGTCTTTTTTCCCCAACACGTGAAATTATCACTGCTGCTTTTTCATCATTCATGGTAGCATCAACAACACCATCAATTCGAAATGTTGACCAACAATAAGATGCTCCATCACGCTTGATTTCATTAAAACAGTCTCTGATTTTACTAATCATGGCTTTATCAAGAATTGTATTCTTTGGTGTATTAGAAACTATATCGAGATTGAATTGAGCATCTTTCCAGGGGTAATCTCTCTTGGACGTTTTTTTTGGTTTATCGAGATTAAATCTAGGACTAATTTTTAATAATCTCTTAAACTCTTTCATGTTTCCGTCTCTTGGACGTTTTTGGGGTTTATCGAGATTAAATCTAGGATTGATTTTCAATAATCTCTTAAACTCTTTCATGTTTCCGTCTATTGGACGTTTGTTACGTTTTTTGGGTCTATCGAGATTAAATCTAGGATTGATTTTCAATAATCTCTTAAACTCTTTCATGTTTCCGTCTATTGGACGTTTGTTACGTTTTTTGGGTCTATCGAGATTAAATCTAGGATTGATTTTCAATAATCTCTTAAACTCTTTCATGTTTCCGTCTATTGGACGTTTTTTGGGTCTATCGAGATTAAATCTAGGATTGATTTTTAATAATCTCTTAAACTCTTTATCAGCATTTTTCGAAGGCGTTCTCCCTAATTCCCTCATGCTATAATTAAAACAAGCATTTAAATGAAAGATTTTTATATAATGAATCACTGCAAGTGGCTTATGATTGGATCAATAACCCCGTGTAACAAATCATGCAGAAATGAGTTCTGTGGGTATCATATGCAAAGCTATCGTCGTGGAAGCCTTGGTCCGTTACCTTGTATTCTATGTGGAGTTGGGGTCAGGGGAAAATCTCAGTTGTGTCTAAATTGCGGTGGTAAGCGATACAGGGAGTTGAAGCGATATTATGATAAAAGAATAAAAAATGGACAATCAATCAGAAATTATGACCCTGACGCTGACAAAGTCAGTATTCTTGACGCTGACAAAGTCAGTATCAAGGATAAAATCATAAGAACTCCTCAAGACTACATCGAAAGATTTTCCAAAGATGTAATCATTAGACCAAACAATGAATTAGACAAACAATAGTATTATGTATACGAATGAACCAAGAATTCAGACTACACCCTCTGATTACAAATTATGAAGCATCCAGTGATGGTACTGTCAGAAACCGTAGACTGAAGAACCCAGTTGGTGCTGACAATGGTATGGGGTATTTGGTGTTCACTATTAATGGAAAGAAAACTTATCTCAATCATCGTTTCGTGTACGAATGTTTCCATGGATTGATCGAGGATGATTCTGTCATTGATCATATTGATTCTAATCCAATGAACAATTCCTTATCAAATCTGCAGGCTATCACACAAAGTGAGAATACCAAACGAGGAAAGAGTGGAAAATGCAAAACGGTTGGGAAGAGACCTGTGAAATCTTTGAATACGATAACTAACGAAGAAAAAATATTTCAATCAATAACCAGCGCCGGTAGGCACTTCGATATTTGTCCACCCTCAGTACGAAAAGTTGCAGAGGGGATTTATCGATCGGCTATTTCAAAAAGGACGGGACAAAAAGTTCAATTTAGTTATGTCTGATGCGTCATATTTTTCATTTAGAAATATATAATTGTTATAGAATAATGGATTCTGAAAACATGAATAGCATTTTATCCGAGATTTCAAAATTGAAAAGTTGGGATATTGAACTATCAGATGGGTTAAATTCTGATCAAATCATGTCTGATTTTCAGGATATAGAATACGGAGTTAACAACAATAAATATATGCTACCAAAGAAGTATGCGCTAATCAAAAGAATTCAGAATTCTATTAAGGACTCTCTCGCATTCTCCAGTGACGTAAGTGTGTTCGCTCCGTTGTATACCATCGTAGAACGAATACGAAAAGAATTGGGGTACGAATACGAATTGAAAAAGGAGGTTAATTCTAAAGTTAGAAACCTACGGGCGTTAATTCAAGAAAATGAACAATTTTGATTGACCGACCATTTATCATTATTTGATTGACCGACTATTTATCATTATTTGATTGCCCGACCATTAATCATTTTTTTTAGCCGACCCTCAAGGGATGTCAAAAATCGATGGTGTTAGGTCAGGTTCGGGAAAATTGTTTTGCAATTGAAAAATTGTTTCTGATTTTAAATAATGGTCAATGAAGCATTAACAACCCGATTGACTCGTGAACGACTGGATGCAATTAAGAGATTTGTACCAATTCGTGACTCTGTACGGAATAAACTACAACAACGACAGAGTCTTCAGACTGATTTTGCTGCGGATCTGAAGAATTGTTTAAACCAGTAACCACAGCAACGAAGGAGATAGAGCGTGCTATACTGGGAGTTGATCCTGACGGTAAAAGAAAAGAAGAGGGTCTTATTCCTGTGTTAGAAAAAATAGCAAAAAGAACTAAACAAACAAAAAAATCCTTGCGATCACTTCCTCAGGCTATATCAACCGCTTCAGAACGAAAATTTAAAGGATTTCAGGAAGAACTAGTTAGTGGACTACCTAAATCAATTATATTTACCGAGACCGCTAAACAACAAATTCTCAACGAGGATTTAGACAATTTAGGTGAATTCGCTGCTAACAGCTATGATTCACAAGAGAAGTTTTTCACGGACAATTATTCGGATTATAGAATGTCACATAATGAATGGGCTGATATAGTGTATGAAATAAATACTGGGAGTTTAGATAGAAGGATGAAGGAATACAGAGACTTCAACAGAAAATTTCAACTCCAAATAAGACGGCCATACGATGAGAAGAAATTTTCGGGGAGTGGTCTAGTTGGAAACGCTAGCGTTTCATGTCCTGGTAGTGTTCTCAGTGATATATCACGATTAGAGGTTCTTTTAGGAGGGTTCCGAGCCGGAAATAACTCACCGGAAATAATTAATGAAGCAGCTGATATCTGTAGACGGATATTTCAAGGCGGTATCATGGATATCAAAACATATCGAGATTTCATTGGCGAGTTAGCGGAAAGTGGGTATCATAGTGACTGAATTGAAAAGTCAATTGAAAAATTGTTTCTGATTTCAAATAATGATCATACACTACAATCATGATAAACCAACCCCCGTCTATGTAGTTAATTCACGGTTTCCGGTTTATAGAGCATACTACGGAGATGGTTTAGGCAATACCATTGCAGGGTTATTTGCGAGAATGGCTCCAAAAGTGATGCCGTTAGCTAAACAACTAGGAATGAAAGCAATTGAAGTTATTCGTGATAAGGGTATTGGTGCTGTTGGAGATCTTGCTGGAAAAGCATTTTCAACTGCGAAGAATAAATTAACATCATTAGTGAGACGAAAAAAGAAACCGTTACCATCTACAGCGGAAATGCCTGCAAGTGTTAGTAGAATTATAAATAACGCAGTAGACGAAAAATTAGCGTCGATGGCTTTAACCCCCGACCAAAGCAATATTGCAAATATGATAGCAGGAAGTGGCTTTAAAAAAACACGACGATGAAATGGAAAATCGCGATTTAGACTCTGATAAATACAATAAAATGTTCAAACAGTCACCTGATCCAGCGTTTGATATAGATGCCCCAGTTCGCAAGGATGATTCTGTACGCGATTATCAATATTACGCCTATCATGCCATAGACTCAAATAGTCGAGCAAGAATTGAACTTCAAGTCCATGATACCAGTAAATACTTTTTGCCCTGTGAAGCGTTTATTGAAGTAGAAGGGGAACTTGTAACAGCTGCTGATACTACTGCTGTACCAGCACCGTTTCCAGCTGGTACTCAAGTCGGTTTTGTCAATAATGGTATCATGGCGTTATTTGAGAGTGCAAAATATCTCATTGATGGAAAAGAAATCGAGTCGATAGATCGCGATGTTGATGTGGCTACAACAATAATCGGGTTAGCGAGATATTCCGATGATTATACAAGATCAGCAGGACCTTCTATGATGTTTGCAAAAGATGCTACAAATACCGCTGGAGGAAAACAATTCGTTGTAAGACGACCAAATGATCGTGCTGCTAACCCTGCTCCTGCTGGTATCGAAGATATGATTATAATCAACGATGTTAATTTCAATCTAGGGGCTGCAACACGTATTTCAATGTTGCAAGGAGCGCGTAAATCATTTTCATGCGCGATTCCACTGCATCACATACTTGGATTCTGTAGAAACGTCCGAAAAGTTATTTATGGAGCGAAGCATACAGTATCGCTTGTACGAAAGAGTGATGATAGTGACGCAATCTGGAGGATTCCAGCAGACAATGCAAATCCCAATGCTGATGCTGGTAAAGTCAATTTAACAAAAATATCATTGTGGATGCCAGTGTTTACTCCAGCAATCACCGAAGAAGAACGATTACTATCATTTATGGACCAAGGAGGAAAGTCGTTGTTGAGTTGGCTAACCGTGAGTACAGATGTGAAGCAATCAAATCTGAACGGGTTATTCACGTGGAATCTAGCATCAAAACAAGGTGTTGCTGCGCCACGTCATATATTTATTGCGTTACAGGATAACACACGAGTTGGCAATCAACTCTCCAGCCATATGATATTTGATCAGTTAGGTGTGAAAGACGTCTCACTGAGAATAAACGGCCAACAGGAACCATCCGAGGATATACAACTGAATTACACAGAAAATCATATTGCACGAGTTTATCATCGTCTGTTGTCATTTATGGCACGCGATCAAAATGTCGATACTGGTTTGCAAATATCACAATATGATTTTAAAAATCTGTATCCGATCTATTACTTCTCACTGGAACATCTCGATTTGATGAGACAATCTGTTGTTGATATACACTTTAGAGCTAATGTGACTCGTGGTGCTATTGCTGATT
The DNA here is from genome assembly GCA_029339505.1 of Unio delphinus. NCBI lineage: Eukaryota > Metazoa > Mollusca > Bivalvia > Unionida > Unionidae > Unio > Unio delphinus. The sequence goes on along the minus strand of JAQISU010000184.1, from coordinate 7,530,301 downwards.
ATAGAGCGGTTGCTGTCATTCTCAGTGATAAATCAATGCTACTTGAAGGTGTTGGTGGAAGAATGAGAGTGATAGATGCACCAGTGGAAAATCTTTGATTGATTTTCTCGATTTTTCATTGAATTAGAATCAATCAATTATGTATAATGTCATATAGTGTTATTAGTGTTACGTTAACTCCCAGTCAATTAAAAAAATTGCAATCGGAATCAGCTAAAAAATGTGGAACCACAATCACGTTGAAACCCAACCAAATGACTGGTGGTGCAAATAAATTATCACTGACAACTCGTCAAATAAAACATTTCAATGATGCACTTGCAGCCAAAAAAGGTGTTCAGATTACTCTCTCTGCAGCTGCTATCAAAAATATGATTAAAACAGGCGGTATATTTCCGTTGTTAGCTGCGATTCCAGCATTGATTGCAGCAGCAGCCCCAGCGGTGGCTAAAGCGGCAGCGTTAGGAGCCGTTGGTACTGCAGCAGGAATGGCACTAAAGAAAGCAACTGGGAAAGGATATAAAAAAGGGAAAGGGTCTAAGACTACCAGGAACCCCGTATTCGTGGTACAGCGGAAAGGGTCTAAGACTACCAGGAACCCCGTATTCGTGGTACAGCGGAAAGGGTCTAAGACTACCAGGAACGATTTATTAATTCAGGAATCGAAGATTCCTATGTCCAATTTTGATTTAATGGATGCGGCTAAAAAACTAGCGATTAAAAACTTTAGAGGTGTCTTTATGAAAGATCAATTACCACATCAACCGAACAGCGTTGAAACCGGAATCATTAATTTAGATAACAGCACCGGACCTGGTACTCACTGGGTTGCATACGCTATTGATCCACGTGGGATTGTCTATTTTGATTCATATGGATTAGCCCCACCAAAAGAGTTTATGCGGTATATAAAAACCCTTCCAATGAAGACTTGGTATTCTACGCTACCAACACAAACGATGATTGACCCACCAATATGTGGCAGCGAAGTATTAAATGTCCTTAACGCTATTTCTAACTCCTTGAGTAACCCAAGCGGAAGACCACCACATGTTGTCGTTAATGAATACACTAGTAATCGCTGGAGAAAATCGAAGATTTTTCAACGAAGTCGTCAAAAACGATTTTAGAGAGAGAAAGAGTTTTACAATAACATGATTGATATTTGGGGGAGATCTTTGAAACCCAAACCCGATGGCACTGCACCACCTGATTATGTCAAGGATATAAAAAAAATAATTGAAGATGAAATCGCTGAGACGTTGAACTTAACAAATGTTGATCCTAATGAAATAGTTGTATTTCAAGACAAACAGGGTAAATTGAAATCCAGTGATGTGTCATTGAATGACATTTTGATACGGCAGCGCGACGCCGCTGAAAACTCTATTGCGCTATATTCCAACGGTGGACAGCTTAAACCAGGCGCACTTGTGTCTACGATCACCGACGCGATTGCTACCAACGAACGTGAGCTGAATGATCTTATACGAGGTTATAATAATTTTCGCAAAAATGTCGTAAATAAATTCGTTGGAACCCCGCTTGTGGTTGGCATGACTCTCGCTGAAATCAAAAACTATCTATCGCTATTCTTTTTTAACAAGGACGCGGGAAGGATGATGAATGAAAATGAAATCAAGGCAAATTATCTCGATATTTACAATGATATTTCTAAAATAGAAGAAAATGTTGAGCGGGTACAAAAACCCACTAACGACGTCATTGTTAGGTTTTTTGGATCCCCACCTGTGGCAGACTCGACTCTCGCTGAAATCAGTGAGTTTATTATCAGGCATACTCACAATGCCTACGCTGCTAATAATTTCTTTGGTGTCCCGGCTACATCTACGATGACTCTCAAAGATATTAATATGTTTATGGTGAGACAAACAACACTTAATACCATCGTTGATAGATTTCTAGGGAGAACACCTGTTTCTGAAACCACATCGTTGACAGGCCCGACCCTCGCTGAAATTAAAAGCGCTATTGACGAACAAAAATCCACCAACAAAATGGTTAAAAATTTCTTTGGAATCTATAACGATAGCAATATCACGACGACATATTTTGACCTCGTTACTGATTATCAAACCCGAACAACTATGGCATTTAACATCCTTTTATTTACATTTTATCAACGCCGCGATGGAACGATAATGAAAAATACCGAAATCAAAAAAACCTATCTCGACGTTTACGACGATATTCTTAAACTAAAAGAAACCTCTGAAAGGGTAAAGTATGGGACCTTTGATTGGGTAAAAGAATCTAATGCTAAATTGAAAGTCAATATCGAGAAGTGGCCTCATGGTATCTACAGGATGACGTTAATCTCTGAAAAGCAATTTGATATCATCGTAAGCGGTAAAACCTATTTTGGTGGCACCGCAACAGTAATTATCCGGGGTGAAGAAGAATTTGAGATTGTCGCGGTTGATAGTACGATTAGATCAAAAATATCCTGGTGCTTAGAATTCATATGCGAAGTAAATAACTAAATCGTTCGGATTTCACAATTGAAAACGCTAGTATTTTTAAAATAACAATGATTTCATCAACTCAATGTCGCTATGATCAGGTCAGAGAATTTCAGAATAGACTCAAAACCCTCACTGAGGAGTATCAAATAAAAATAAAAAAATACCGACGAAGAATCACCGCAATTGATGTTATTATGTACTCGGTGTCAAGCGTTCTCGCTGGCGCCGGAATAATACTTGCATCGGTTACAATGATTGCCCCGGTCGTAGTTCCAATTTGCATTTCTGCGGTGGCTACAATCGGGGGTATATCAACCGGGATAGCAAAAATGATATCATCATGCAGCCAGAGTAAACTGCAGAATTACTTACTTCAATTTCATATTGCATCAACCGCATACTCGCAATTATCATTGATGATATCGTCGTCACTCGATAATACAATTATATCAGATAGTGAATTCTCAGCGATGGTCAGTATTTTTGATTCCGCGATATCGAAATTAGAGCGACAACATGAATATAATAACAATGACAACACCGATGGAATCAGAAAACACGAACCCAAAAAACAAAATGATCTCAATAATATCAACATTACCAGATTGTGAATTCTCAGTGATGGTCAGTATTTATGATTCCTCGGTGTCAAAATTAGAAATACAACATGACTATAATAACAATGACGACACCGATGGAATTACTTCAACAAATAGTGGAGAACACGAACCCAGTACAAACAAGCATGATATCAATAACATCAACGAATCCAGAATTCAGTGTGAATTTCCCCTCTCCGGTCCCAGTGAAGGAGATAGCGCTAGCAAAACTACGAATGTATCACAGTTGGCCTAATATCAGATCAAAATCATTTGGTGGTCAACAACCGAATAATTCACTGGTGTTTGCAAATAAGAATAAACCCGACGGAACACCAGACTGGAATGTTGTTTCCATACCAACCGGATCATACCAAATCGAACAAATCAATAATGAATTCGCGCGTAGAATAAAATCGATTACTGGAAAAGAATCAAAAATCGCTATAACAGTTCATGAGCCGACACTATCATCCGCAATTGAGATAAGCACAGAAGGATGCGTCGTAGATATCTATCAAAGTTCTATTAGAACCGTACTAGGATGGCCTGAATTACCACCGGAAAAATCCACCACCGACTTAACCACGGATGTACAATCATATCATGAAATCAATCCCAGTTATCGAGATGATTTATCTGATATAAGAAAAGGAAAAATCGCCGATAGATTTATATTCACCAACAAAGACACATTGCAATGGGATTTTATCATTAAAAGAACAGCCGACTCATCTGTTACTATTTCATTTACGCTAACTGACGTCCGTGGTTATTTTAATGAGATTAAACAATTATATGACACACAACTAGAACAACTACGGAAAACAAGATCGCAAAAACACGTTGAAATAATAAATCAACTTATATCTGACATGAAATATATCTATGAACTAATTATTCAAACAATAATTAATGACAACAGCGACAATAAACAACGATTCCTAACCGATTACAATATCACAGAGGACAATCTGCGTAATTTCAAGTTTCCCAAATACAACGCTGATGAACTAGCAAGAATTGTTAAAACCGATATCAAGGCGCTACAAAAATCAGATTTAACTGTCCTCCTCAAATATAATAATGATCCAGATGGTGGCGGTAGGCATATCGCTCCGTTCAACGTGAATATTTCATCGGTGATTGCGCTTAATTTAGTATGCGATGTTATCGAATGAAGCTATCAAATTAATCTCGAACGATCAAATCAAGCTCAGCAAGGATATATTCTTTATTCGTTTGCACCAACAGCTCCTCCAGGATTCCTAATTATTGAAAACCCAATTAATCCTGTCTACATGCGATGCCATAATAATTCATTAACGAGAATTAATTTCAAACTCACAGACCAATCTAATAATCTGATTGATTTACAAGAAGAGGTGTTAGCGATTAGTCTGTTTGTAAAATCATAAATGATTTTCGTCCTAAGGACTGGATCAAATATTCGGTTAAAATCATTTCTTATTTTTTGTTAACCCAGAACTGAAAACTTTAGCAGCAGAGAGGGTGGATGACAACAAGTTGCGACCAAAATTAATTAAAAAATCGTAAAAGTCTCCGTTTTCATTTTTTTAGTTAAAATGAGATTTCGTAGGGAAAGCTCATTAAGATTTCAATAATTTTTTTGTCTAAAAACGTTGTAGGGTTTGCCCCTGAGACATTTTTTTCGGTTAAAATGAGATCGTAGGAAGGCTCGTTTTAATGATTCAATCAAAATTTTGTCTAAAAACGTTGTAGGATTCACCCTCTCTGCTGCTCAATTTGTATTCATCGTATTTAGGAAATAAAATACTAAGTACACAAAACGAATAATATAATCTAACTGTTGTTTAAAATATAATGTAAATATCAGTCACGCATGCCTGCGTCAGTGACTGATCATACAGTGTGGGAAACAATTTATATATACTTAATTAAGGGTGGTATATTTCCCTGAATTACTTTAATGCTGCAACATTTAAATGAGAAATATTTTAAATAATTGTAATTTACTGTAGATACCACATGTGTACCATATATATTTCCTGTTCTAATTCTCTTGACAAAATGCCCATATCGATTAAATCACAAAGAGCTGTATACAGAGGAATTTTAACCACGCCCACCTACTTCAATGAATGGAAACCACTCGCGTTCCGCCCGAGCGAACATATATATTGCGCTGGATTATAAAACGTCTGTACTGAAAGTGTATTAATAGATGGTCTAAATAAATACAACTGTTTAAATTGCAGTTTTAGCCAAGCGACAATAAAACGTTTTAGAAATTGCTAAAAAATAAGATTCTACCGAAACTATGTATCTACAGTCACGTGTGCGCGCCTAGTTAACAGACGACAAATTCCTTTTACGTCATAATACAAGGGAACTTAGTAGGTAGAGTGTAAGTTACGGCGGATTTATCCATAAAGGATTTATCTCCCTTGAATCTTTTCAGATGTATACGAATTTTATTTTATGACTATTGTTCTTTGACAGAGCAGTTTTAATTATATTTTCTGCAACAAATCGAATTGAGGTCCTACGAATATCGAAATATTTTCCAGCCGCATTTATTGATTGAAATATTTTCTTCTCTTTGGCTTCTAAATCAAACGATTTGACCCCCCTAGGGCGTTTTGCGTGTCTACCAGAGTTGCTTTTTAAAAGGTTATCGCGCTGCGAGACGGTTTGAAGATTCTCAAGACAATTATCAGTCTTCATGCCATTTATGTGATCAATCACAAAGCCATCTTCGATTAGTCCGTAAAATGCTTCATAGATGGCTCTGTGACAGAGACACTTCTTCCCCCCGACTGTGAACATCAAGTATCCCATATTATTTACCCATCCAACCGTTTTTTTTTAGTCTGCGGTGCCTGACAACACCATCACTGGAGGCTTCGTAATTAACAAGCACTGGATGAGGTCTGAAATCTTGGCTCATTTGTATAATAATACTACTTATCTAATTTATTATCTGCTTTAATTATAAACCTCTTGATATAATCTTGAGGGTTTTTTATGATTTTGTCCTTGATTTTATCAAGGTCGTTAGGGTCAATGACTGCATTTTTTATTCGTTTGTCATAATAGCGTTTTAGTTCCCTGTATCGTTTACCCCCACAAGCAAGACACAACTGCGATTTTTCCCTTACCCCAGCCCCACATTGAAGGCATGGAAGAGGACCGAAAGAACCGTTGCGAACGCTTTGTAAATGATACCCACAGAATTCGCTTCTGCATGATTTGTTACACGGGGTTGTTGATCCAATCATTAGCCACTTGCAGTGATTCATTATACTATATTTTTCTATTTAAATGCTTGTTTTAATTATAACATGGAAGAGTTCAAGAGATTATCGAAAATTAAGCCTTGGAAAAATCCTAAATTCATTGATTATAACATGGAGGAGTTCAAGAGATTATCGAAAATTAAGCCTTGGAGAAATACTAAATTCAATCTCGATGAGGAGTTCAACAGATTATCGAAAGTTAAGCCCTGGAGAAATACTAAATTCAATCTCGATAGAGTCTCTGATACACCAAAACGTCTAATCGGTGATAGAACTATACTAAGTAAAATCAGGGAGTGTTTTAATGAATTCTACCGAGACGGTGCAGCATACTGTTGGTCGACATTTCGAATTATTGATGAGGATGTCAATCTACCCAACATCGATGCTACTATGAACGATGAAAGAGCAGCTGAGATAATTTCACACCTTGGCCCGCCAAGGAGCTGGAAATTCAAGGATGTAAAATCCAAAGGATTTTCATGGAAAATCAAAGACTTTCAACAAAGCAATTCCCAACAGAAGTATTTTTTCAGAATAAAATTCATTATCGAAGTCGAAGGCAAATGGATTATTAGGGATAAATTTGAACCAATCCTCAAGGATAAAAAACTGTCATTGTGAGTAGAGATTCCAAACCAGGAATTCTAACTGGAATTGACAAACCATACTACGAGAGATCGTATCCAGTAACAGCAATTGTGTATGGGATATATCCGTTAAATGATAAACCCGATATTGCAAAACTAGCTCCTATGAAATATTCTAGTTCACTGAATTGTGTAGCAACACGGGTACTGTAACACTTCACAAATGCATCACGAGGAAATAAACTAACTGATCTGCGACGTAGAAAAATAACCGAATGGGAACTGACAATGAAACAGCACGGTGCAAAGATTTCTGATATAGCTAAATTAGAAACACTATTAAGATTCCCAATATCAGTAACGACAATAACCGGAGAAGTATTATACGAACCGAAATATCAATCACAAGGAGCGCCAATACAAATTATTGATCATAACAAACACGCGTGGACACCTGCAGTAACAATATTTCCACGAGAACGAACCGTGAGATATATCCCTAAGGAGTTCGTCGGGGATGTTTTTTATAATGAGAAATTATTCGATGCTATTAACACGCTGTGTGAAGATGATCCTGTGTCAGTCTGGTTACTTAGAAGTGATGAAGATCCCGAAATAGGATTTGATCAATTTGTAAGACCAAATGGTGAATTATATCGCGTTGAAGAATCAGATAACAGAATGAGAGAAATCGCTAGTGATTTTTCACCGGAGAGTTCCCATGAAAAACTACTCACGGATAGTTTTACTATTCCCTCTGTGGTAGCTCACTTCGCGAGAGAAAAAAACTCATGGCGTCCAACACGAAGTGATTTTCTCGAGGACGTTAAATTGAGTTGCGTCGAATTTAGTCATGGAGGACTGTGGAATACAAAATACCATCGTGGCGGTATGATTTCAATTGATATATCCGCGTGTTATCCTGGAAGTTTCCTCGGGTATGGAGAATGTAGTAACTATTTTAAACGATTTGGACACCCCACGCACGAAATGACTCGTGTTGCGATTAATGGTCCATTGCCTGATTTTGATTTAACCGGATTCGCTCGTGTGATATCATTCGAATTCGCTACAGGGTTACATCCGTGTAGTTATGCTTGGCTTGGTAGACATATATCTGAAAAGGCCTGGATGCCAATAGTGTTACTACGATATATGATTGATTGTGGTATGCTAATATCGTTGATTTTTTCCGAAGCTATTATATGCTATCGAGCTCAAAAAGAAGTTTGGCTACCACAACCCGATCTAGATCGTATAATTAGCGAACAGCGAAAACAGTTTCCAGATGGAAAATCAGAGATTTTCAATGAAGAACAAATCATGAATTGGTCTAAGAAGTTATTTGAATTTAAAAAAGAACAAGCAAAAGATTTTGGACGAAGAATAATCGGTAAATTTACCCAGGGTGGAAAATACGACAATGCAAAATATTCTTCGCGGTTGATCATAGACATCGCTGAAAACGATTTTATTGTAACGAATTTAACGAAACAGGGAAAACTTGTAAATCGTAAAGACGCTTTCCTATCCAATGGAAGACGATTAGATACAGTTGTTACCTATTGTGATGGATATATTAAACAATATACGCATTTGAGAAGTTCTATGCTACCTTATGCTTCTATCAATTTATTTTCGATGATAAATAGATTTCCTAATACCGCAGTTAGAGTAGCCACTGATTCGATGTATATCCACGAGAAATACAAATCAGATGTAGCTAAATTCACAGATCCGTAGGCAAATTGGGGATGTTGGAGATTTAAAAAGGAAACGCTACATGAGTATTGTGAATCGGCAGATATTACCATGGATGAAAGGTATTTAAAGTGTGATGAGATTCAATCAGAATTTTCTAATGCACCACCGGTTTCTGATCCAATAATTAGATACAAGACAGTTTATTTAAACGGTTGTGGTGGGTCAGGAAAGACAACTCGTGCAATTGAATTATATCGTCGGTCAACCAAGATTGTGTTAACACCAACTCACAGACTCGCCAGAGAGATAAAACAACGAGGGGTAAATGCCCGTACCTATCACAGTTCTTTTCGATGGAAGGGTGACAAATGGACTCCTGATCGAATGGGTGATAAATTCATTCCTGAAATCATAATCTGGGATGAAATATGCACAGTGTCATTAGATGTATTACAAACATTTCTCGAGTGGTTGTTAAACAAAAACACAAAAGTCGTCATGTGCGGTGATCACGGCCAACCACCACCATTTGTCGGTGCATCTCCACATAAATGGCTAAAGGGTTTTGTAGACTACTATGAAGAAATTAATACCGACCATAGATCACTTATTGAACAATTACGCGAGTTTAAAACGCTAATTAGATTACAGCCGGATAAAATCCAATGTGAAATAGCGCGTGAAATAATTTCAGAAACTCCCATGAATGATTTTTGGGAAACGTGGAGACCAAATGATTTGATAGTAGCAAGTAGAAAAATAGTCAGAGACACACTTCAGATGAAGTTATTTGAAACGCATAAAGAAAAATTTGCAACACTTCCAGTACCGTTGTCTTATAGGCCTTCGGATACACGAAAACAGAATATTGAAGTTAATATTCCAGGGAAAAGTGAAAAACAGATTCTCGTGTTAAATGATATTGTGCTGGTTGATATCAGCGTCGTCGAAGATGCATTGCGTGCTGATAAATCCCCATGGACGTTAGGTTACGCAGCGACAATACACTCTTCACATGGATTGACTATATCAGATACAATTGTTTGGATGGTGGATAATCACATCGAATGGTCGAATTTAGTCTATCTTGCAGTATCCAGAGTACGAAGAATAAATCAACTTCGAAGAATTATTTTCGATGATTGCACCACAATGGATGATGCTAGCATCGTTGATGTTAAAATTATTGATAAAAAACTCTCCGGTTACAAACAACAAGACAAAAAAAACCAAGAATTTGACATTGATGCTGAATTAATAATTTCGCTGAAGCAACAACAGAATAATCACTGCGCGAGTTGCAATTGTATAATGCGTTGGCAGTATTCGGATAAAGATCCTCGCCAATTTACCGTAGACAGAAAGAATAGCAGCATTGGTCATATCAGAGATAACGTTATGCTGACTTGTCTTGAGTGCAACAGACGAAGGGGGTGCTAGTTAAGACCCCGCGGTAGTAACTGAGTATCCTCGGGTATCACTTGTAATTGTTGTCGAGTAAATCCTTGCTGAGGAGCAGTTGAATCCAGTTTATAGATTGGAGGTCTACCAGTAGATCGTGTTATACCGGATATCTTATGCGTAGTGACGCTCCAAATAGGATCGGTAGCTCTTTTTTTACCACCCTCAAGCTCTCCTGGTTCGTATAAATACCTAACAGTGACATTACTACCAAGAATTGGTTCTTTGAAATCTTTTTGTGAAATTCCTTGGATTTACATTTTTGGTATAGACGCTTTCTTAATCGCGTTGACAGGTTTCATGTTAATTGTTCTAGTAATCTCGTTATTGAGCGTGGTAATCACAGCTGGTAATCTCTTAACCCATTCACGGGATCTTTTATCCTGAATAAACTCCTTCGCGTATTGATATCCAAATAACCGTTCAGCAAGAGTCCGATTAAATCCTTCAACAATTGCCTGATCGCGATGTAGCGCAGTATGCCCTCGTCTGATGGTGACATTGTGATGTTTCATCGCTGATAAAACAGCGCCTTGAAATTCCTTGCCAGGATCAACTTGTAACAGATTTGGCCAGCGTAGTGGGCCTCGTCGATAAATCTTTTCAAATGCAGAAGCAACTTCAGGTGATGATTTTGTTTTTAGCGGTTCTGCTTGTTTGTATCGACTCGCAACGTCAACTACGGTTAGCGCGTATTTGTAACCTTTGTCATGTGGTAAAAATAATACATCAGCTTGATGAACTTCATTGGGTCCGGATGGTGGATAATAACATCGAATGGTCGAATTTAGTCTATCTTGCAGTATCCAGAGTACGAAGAATAAATCAACTTCGAAGAATTATTTTCGATGATGACACCACAATGGATAACGGTAACATCAAAATGCGAGAGATTTGTTTAGGGCGCGGTAGATAAATTTGCCATATAGCCTGTTTGGATAAACAATTAGCCGCAGTGGCCTTTTTCACTTTTGCGGCGTTAGCGAGTTTATTGATTGCAGCGTTACCCCTCCAGTATCCTTTTGGAGAATAATAAATAGATTCCATCTTATTAATTACCAGCGCCCATCATCAATTTGCTTTTCATAGCCGATTTTACCAACCACGAAGCCAATTTTTCTTTCAAAGATTTATCAGGAACAGCATTTAACTCATGAATTAATTTCACATCCGCGAGATGCCTGTTTTGCAGATCACTGCTTTTATATGCAACATCATGAGCATGACACGCCTTATCAATAGCGTTTATCGGATACTCGCCAGGTCGGGGCTGATTTTGATCATCAAGTCTGATATCTAATCGTGTTCCGGGGCCACAGTAGCTATATCCTGGAAGGTGCTTTTCTCCGGGGTACTTTGCCCATGGGGTTCCAGGGAGCTTTGCCAATTTGGCTGCGATATCACCTCCTCGTTTTTTTTTAAAAACATTTCCGGATTTCATTGAAATAAATCTAAATGTTTTTGTACCACATGTTGCACATCTACCAGTAAGTGCAGATCTGTTATTTTTAGTTGTAATCGTCGTCACATCATTTGTGCTAGTACGCGTTTTACACTTCACACAATATAGATCCATAATTTATGTATAGAGATATGGATATAATTGATTTTTCAGCGACTAAAACAAGAGAACCAGTTAAGCATCATGCAGCGCTACCAAACTCTAACCGCGCAATTATAATCGGGCCATCTGGATCCGGCAAGACGCAATTGTTGCTCAATTTAATAATGAGATGGATGAAGTGAGATAAATTGTATTTAGTTGCTCCTAGCGTAGATGATCAACGATGCTATTAAATGCTAAAGGATTTTAATGAAAACGCTTCAGAAATTGCCGGCGAGGGTATTATTGAACTTATTACAGATATTGACGAGGCACCATCCGTGGAACAACTTGATGGGAACATTAACAATTTAGTTGTATACGACGATGTGATGTTAGACAATCAAAAAAAAAACGGCTAGGATCTTTTCCAGAGGCAGGCATAAAAGCACTGATGTGATATATGTCACTCAACGCTACACTCAGATTACAAAAGTGATCAGAGATAACTGTAATATTCTTGCTGTGTTTAACGGCGTTGATACACATACGTTACGAAATATTTAGCAGACATGGTGCTCTGATATGGACTTCAATCAATTTAAAAATTTCTTTAGTAACGCTCAGTCAATCCCGCATGGATTTATAACAATAAATTTACGTGATCCTCGGACACGATATCGTATCGGACTGGATCAAATATTCGGTTAACCCATAGCAGCAGAGAGGGTGAGTGACAACGACGTTGGCGTCATTGACGAATTCATCGAGGAGGCCTCAATTTATCGAATCGACGCCTTTTTTTTACGATTTACGAAGAAGCCTTAGATTACCGAATTGACGCCTATAAAAAGTCGTCTGATTCACCCTCTCTACTGCTGCGTTTAATATCGATTAATTTTGCATCTATATTAAGATAATTAGACTTAAAATGTTCACGCATTATAATAAAATAAAATAATTATTAGCGCATTGATATAAAAAAAAGAAAATAAATGGAAACTATCGCATTTAGATTATTTTAACCAGTCAGTGAAATGTAGCATACATACCAACATATGTGCTTCATTCTGGACCCAAGGGATAGCCAGTGAAGCTTACAAAGGAGGTGAGAGATGTGCTCAGTTCTTTCTACTCTAACGATCATTCGAACATCCGTGTTTTTAACCTTTAGAAATTCCTGTAGATGATACCGGTACAAGAAGCATTATAATAGTTCAGTATTAAAACTACGAACACTTGTGTTTTCGTGGCATAAACAGAAGGAAAATTGGAAATAAAGCATAAAAAATAAATAAATGAAATAAAGTTGCTTTCTTGATTTGAGATTTTACTCCAAGGAAACCAATAAAACAACAATATGTTGTAGACTTAATATAAGTCTACTACCAAAGCTGGCGTTCTGACAAAAAAAATCACTTTGATGGTTATAACATTAAGGATATTATTTATTAAACGAAGTAAACAAACATATTACAAAACACAAACAAGGAAATAAAAAAAAAATAATAATTTAATTTAAGATCGTACCCGAGGGAAAGCTTTGTAAATACCAACGTAAATAAACAAAATGCCAGATATAATTGATCCATATAGGATGGATGGTTCTGTGTACGTCCTATGGTTTAGATCAATTCTAGACCAGCCATCTGATGCAGTTACATGCCTATATCTATGACGCATACAGTTTTCCTGGTTTTGTATATAACAAATATGAAATTATTTTAAATAATAGAGTTCATATATTTTATATTAGATGAGCTACAGTATCCATTTAAATAATAATATGAATACATTTAAAATACATTACAAATTAAGGTAATGAAAATCACATTTGCTGGTCCTCGTTCTCTTTTTTATAAATTGTTTTAGTTTCATCAAATAATCTACATAATCTACTTGTAAAATAAAGTCATTGAGAGTATCAGACTTGTATACATTTTATGTATGTGTACTGACACACACACACACACACACACACATAACTAAACAGAATAAACTAAGTGTAAAAAAGGCGTATGTGGCATATTCGAAGCAAAGATGTCACATTTAAATCTGATATGAAAAATATTTCCCGTGGCTTGGATCGGCCGATACTCTGGTCCAAATTAGCCCGGAAGATGGACTAATTCGCTCTGTAGCTTGGGCCAAATAAGTCCTGAATAGGGACTAAATAAGTCCTGAATAGGGACTAAATCGGTCTGTACTTTGGGCCAAATAGGCCCTGAATATAGACTAAATCGGCCTTTAGTTTAGGCCAAATATGCCCAGAATATGGACTTACTATCGGCAGTTTGGGCCAAATTAATCCTGAATATGGACTATATCAGTCTGTAGTTTGGGCCAAATTAACCCTGACTATGGACATTATCGGTGTCACAGAATTGTAAATGAGTGGGTATTGGATTAAATGAATAACTCAAACACAATGTGTAAAAGAAGAAAATGTATTAACTTTATTAGTAAAGAAAACTGTATGATGAAAATATACAATGATTATCACACACTCTCAATATACAATTGATCGAATCACTCTATACTAACAGTCACACATTGAAAATAAGCAAATAATATATTTTATGATATACAGCTTCACAAAATATCAGTTTAAAAAAATAGTACACATACACACTAAGATATTCACATAATTTCACGTATAGACATGGCTTGGGATTCAAACAATCTCAAGTTTTCAAATACGTTAAAAATGTTCTGCACCGTCTGTAAGATTCACAAATCTCCATGAATTCAATTAACATTAAAAAATAATCTCATGTAAATACAAATGTACCGATTTAAACAACAATTAGAATAAATATATGCTTCTTGACCCTTGTGCAGTCGCACGATTCATCCACCGATAAACCGCACATTTTCACAAATAGCCTTAAATTTGGACTAAATCGGTCTGTAGTTTGGGCCAAATAGGCCAAGAATATGGATATAATCTGTCGGCAGTTTGGGCCAAATTAGCCCTGAATATGGACTAAATTGGTCCATAACTTGGGCCAAAACCAAAATGGGTTTGTATACCTATACCAAGCTACCACCCCCGCCAATAGAGATTGCTTAATTTCATGTGCTACACTCCCATTCCTATAGAGATTACCTAAATTTATATGCTAACCCCCTCCCGTCCAATAGAGATTACCTAACATTCTATGCTACACCACTAGTTCATTTGAGACCTGGGTTAATACCTATGCTAACCCCCTCCCTTCCAATAGAGATTGCCTAGATTTGTATGCTAACCCCTTCCCTTCCAATAGAGATTGCCTAAATTTCTATGATACACCACTAGTTCATTTGAGACCTGCGTAAACACCTATGTTGCTCCCCAATTAAAATAGCGACTGTATTCATACCTATGCTACATCCCCAATCTTGCATACATACCTATGAGATCTGCATACATACCTATGAGATCTGCATACATACCTATGAGATCTGCATACATACCTATGAGATCTGCGTAAATACCTATGAGATCTGCATACATACATATGAGATCTGCATACATACCTATGAGATCTGCATAAATACCTATGAGATCTGCGTAAATACCTATGTTACACTCTGCCATGCCAGTATAGAATCTCTCTATACCTATATAACACTAAATACTTGTATTACACTGTCCGTATTCCAATAAAGATTGTCTAATTAATTATGTCACAACAGAAAAGAGAATTTTTAAATGAAATACATAAATATATATATTCCTTATCAATATCAACAGAGAAGTATACAAATCAAACACAGTTCTTGAAAACACATTTTCTCTAGCTTTTGAAGTCCGCTTGTTGACAATTGGATGAAATGAATGATAGGCATAGGATTGTGATTATTATAGCACTCCACATATTTCATCAAGCAAGGCTTTAATGTAAACCTTGCCTTAAATTTTACACAATATTAACAGTGTAATCTTGGACAGCTATGATATGATTTTATCAAGCGAGGCTATAACTAAAATATATATATAAATTCTACAAAGTGCATTAACTGCCATCTTAGGCAATTATAATATAGTGATTGTACCCAATGAGGCTGTAATTACCTTTTTTTTTTGGGGGGGGGGGGGGCAGAAGTGAATTCTTCACAAGGAACAACACAGCAATATTAGGGAGCCATGATATGGTGATTTCATCAACCAAGGTTGAACTGATGTTGAAATTGTTTTGCGTAAAACACCATTTCTCAAACGATGATCTCAAAATCACCCACCACCCCTGTGAGGCCCTTTATGAAGGCAATTTTGATGGCCCAAAAACCGCACCGCCTGTATTTTCTTTCATGACAGCGTGTTACGCCAATCATATCGAGGGTCACAGTATGCTTGCGGGCCGCATGTTTGAGACCCCATCGTTAGAATATCAGCATCGGATATGGGAGATCGTGGGGTGGAACCCGGGCCGATTTATACCAAAAATTGTCCATCAGTGTAATCAGCATTAAAGGTTAGTGTTAGGACTGCCAGGATAATGTGACTGGGTGAGACATCTTGCTACCTGTCTGCGCCATGATGACCCAGTCTAGACATCACTATAAACTGTCACACTGCATCATTTTAGCGATATGACCGAAACAATTGTTAAAGCTACGTTAAAAATTCAAACCACACACACAATCTTAAATATGTTTACTTTTAACACTGAGATTGGATGGTGTTTGTGTTGTGAATGGTGGTGGTAAAAAGTTGATATTTTACACGTGCACAAAAAAACTTAAATACTATTACACCTTACACTGATATTTGTTGGTAGTCTTGTTAATGTTGGTGGTGGAATAAGTCCTTAAATATGATCAATATTATATGAGCAAGAAAAGAAAGAATAAATAAAAACTTAAAGAGGGTTCATTTTTATTAAAGTTAAAATATTCATTAACATTCGGTTATTTCCAACGATATGTCGAAAAGATCTCATCCTCCATGATTTATGCATGGAATGACTGATTTTAATCACCAATCTCTCTCTCTCTCTCTATCTCTCTCTCTCTCTCTCTCTCTCTCTCTCTCTCTCTGAGTGATATTACAGTTAAAATATAACCATATTACATAAGTAATCTCTTTCATTGGCTTGTGCTGCGTTCAAATCAAATTAAGATACGTTCGTTTATATTAGTGCTCAATAATTTCAACTGCAACTTGTGTGTGTTTGATTTTGTTTTAATTTGTTTCCAACTATTGACATAATCATTTCAGCATGTTTATTACTGCCCTTTTTCTAGTTAAACCGTTTTCGACATGTCCCCCCCCCCCCCAAATTTAAATATTATTCATGATTTTTAATGCATTCTTTAAATTATATTTAGTACATTAACTGGTCTTGATCTGTTTCGTGAACAACCCAAAACACATTAAGAACATTGCATGTTCCATTCGAGAATAGTTTATAAAGTTACTGAACTATTCAACATTTCAAAAAATCGATTTCCTGATGCTCTCATTTCCCCCTCTCACTCCACTTTCTCTCTTTCTCTCTCTCTCTCTCTCTCTCTCTCTCTCTCTCTCTCTCTCTCTCTCTCTCAGCAACAAAACTACTTTGCTTCTTTATTTTGTACAATTAGATGAGACAACACATATACAAATATATATCCAGAGAACAATATAGGTTTCGATGTTGACACTAATTGACATGTTCCAATACTTTGATTGTTCTGACAAGACTTACTTTTAACCCAAATTGACATTTTACCTATTGAAGTGTTAAGATAAATTTGAGAAGACGTACTTTTGACCCAAATTGACATTTTACCTATTGAAGTGTTAAGATAAATTTGAGAAGACTTACTTTTGACCCAAATTGACATTTTACCTATTGAAGTGTTAAGATAAATTTGAGAAGACTTACTTTTGACCCAAATTGACATTTTACCTATTGAAGTGTTAAGATAAATTTGAGAAGCCTTAAGGTAATCTAATAAACTGTTCAGATAGATCCGAGGATGCCTAATATTTACGCCATTTGACCTATTGACATATTAAGATAGATCCGAGGATGCCTAATATTTACGCCATTTGACCTATTGACATATTAAGATAGATCCGAGGATGCCTAATATTTACGCCATTTGACCTATTGACATATTAGGATAGATCCGAGGATGCCTAATATTTACGCCATTTGACCTATTGACATATTAAGATAGATCCGAGGATGCCTAATATTTACGCCATTTGACCCATTGACATATTAAGATAGATCCGAGGATGCCTAATATTTACGCCATTTGACCTATTGACATATTAAGATAGATCCGAGGATGCATAATATTTACGCCATTTGACCTATTGACATATTAAGATAGATCTGGATAGACGTAATATTGACCCAAACAGACCTATTGAAGTAGTCAGATAGAGTTGGGAAGACGTAATATTGACCCAAACTAACCTATTGAAGTAGTCAGATAGAATTGGGAAGACGTAATATTGACCCAAACTGACCTATTGAAGTATTCAGATAGAATTGTGAAGACGTAATATTGACCCAAACTGACCTATTGAAGTATTCAGATTGAATTGGGAAGACGTAATATTGACCCAAACTGACTTATTGAAGTAGTCAGATTGATTTGGGAAGACGTAATATTGACCCAAACTAACCTATTAAAGTAGTCAGATAGATTTGGGAAGACGTAATATTGACCCAAACTGACCTATTGAAGTTGTCAGATAGATTTTGGAAGACGTAATATTGACCCAAACTGACCTATTGAAGTAGTCAGATAGAATTGGGAAGACGTAATATTGACCAAAACTGACCTATTGAAGTATTCAGATAGAATTGGGAAGACGTAATATTGACCCAAACTGACCTATTGAAGTATTCAGATTGAATTGGGAAGACGTAATATTGACCCAAACTGACTTATTGAAGTAGTCAGATAGATTTGGGAAGACGTAATATTGACCCAAACTGACCTATTGAAGTAGTCAGATAGATTTGGGAAGACGTAATATTGACCCAAACAGACCTATTGAAGTAGTCAGATAGATATGAGAATGCTTGATATTGATCCAGGTTGATTCATTTCAGTATTCAGACTGGTTTATACAAGTTTATTCATTTCAGTATTCAGACTGGTTTGTCCAAGTTTATTCATTCCAGTATTTGGACTGGTTCATCGAAGTTGACTCATTCCAGTATTCAGATTGGTTTTTTCAAGTTTATTCATTCCAGTATTTAGACTGGTTTATTCACGTTTATTCATTCCAGTATTTAGACTGGTTTATTCAAGTTTATTCATTCCAGTATTTAGACTGGTTTATCCAAGTTGACACATTCCAGTGTTCAGACTGGTTTATTCAAGTTTATTCATTCCAGTATTTAAACTGGTTTATTCAAGTTTATTAATTCCAGTATTTAGAATCGTTTATCCAAGTGTATTCATTCCAGTATTCAGACTGGGTTTATTCAAGTTTATTCATTCCAGTATTTAGAATGGTTTATCCAAGTTGACTCATTCCAGTATTCAGACTGGTTTATTTAAGTTTATTCATTCCATTTTTTAGACTGGTTTATTCAAGTTTATTCATTCCATTATTTAGACTGGTTTATTCAAGTTTATTCATTACAGTAAGCAGACTGGTTTATTCAAGTTTATTCATTACAGTAAGCAGACTGGATGATCTTAGTTGGGATATCATATTAAGTAATAAGAAGAATTCATGTCAACCCAAGTTGACCTATCGCAGTGTTCTCATTGATCTGTTAGGCTGATGCAAGTTGACCTATCGCAGTGTTCTCATTGATCTGTTAGGCTGATGCAAGTTGACCTATCGCAGTGTTCTCATTGATCTGTTAGGCTGATGCAAGTTGACCTATCGCAGTGTTCTCATTGATCTGTTAGGCTGATGCAAGTTGACCTATCGCAGTGTTCTCATTGATCTGTTAGGCTGATGCAAGTTGACCTATCGCAGTGTTCTCATTGATCTGTAAGGTTGATGCAAGTTGACCTATCGCAGTGTTCTCATTGATCTGTAAGGTTGATGCAAGTTGACCTATCGCAGTGTTCTCATTGATCTGTTAGGCTGATGCAAGTTGACCTATCGCAGTGTTCTCATTGATCTGTTAGGCTGATGCAAGTTGACCTATCGCAGTGTTCTCATTGATCTGTTAGGCTGATGCAAGTTGACCTATCGCAGTGTTCTCATTGATCTGTTAGGCTGATGCAAGTTGACCTATCGCAGTGTTCTCATTGATCTGTTAGGCTGATGCAAGTTGACCTATCGCAGTGTTCTCATTGATCTGTTAGGCTGATGCAAGTTGACCTATCGCAGTGTTCTCATTGATCTGTTAGGCTGATGCAAGTTGACCTATCGCAGTGTTCTCATTGATCTGTTAGGCTGATGCAAGTTGACCTATCGCAGTGTTCTCATTGATCTGTTAGGCTGATGCAAGTTGACCTATCGCAGTGTTCTCATTGATCTGTTAGGCTGATGCAAGTTGACCTATCGCAGTGTTCTCATTGATCTGTTAGGCTGATGCAAGTTGACCTATCGCAGTGTTCTCATTGATCTGTTAGGCTGATGCAAGTTGACCTATCGCAGTGTTCTCATTGATCTGTTAGGCTGATGCAAGTTGACCTATCGCAGTGTTCTCATTGATCTGTTAGGCTGATGCAAGTTGACCTATCGCAGTGTTCTCATTGATCTGTTAGGCTGATGCAAGTTGACCTATCGCAGTGTTCTCATTGATCTGTTAGGCTGATGCAAGTTGACCTATCGCAGTGTTTTCATTGATCTGTTAGGTTGATGCAAGTTGACCTATCGCAGTGTTCTCATTGATCTGTTAGGTTGATGCAAGTTGACCTATCGCAGTGTTCTCATTGATCTGTTAGGCTGATGCAAGTTGACCTATCGCAGTGTTCTCATTGATCTGTTAGGCTGATGCAAGTTGACCTATCGCAGTGTTCTCATTGATCTGTTAGGCTGATGCAAGTTGACCTATCGCAGTGTTCTCATTGATCTGTTAGGTTGATGCAAGTTGACCTATCGCAGTGTTCTCATTGATCTGTTAGGCTGATGCAAGTTGACCTATCGCAGTGTTCTCATTGATCTGTTAGGTTGATGCAAGTTGACCTATCGCAGTGTTCTCATTGATCTGTTAGGTTGATGCAAGTTGACCTATCGCAGTGTTCTCATTGATCTGTTAGGCTGATGCAAGTTGACCTATCGCAGTGTTCTCATTGATCTGTTAGGCTGATGCAAGTTGACCTATCGCAGTGTTCTCATTGATCTGTTAGGTTGATGCAAGTTGACCTGTCGCAGTGTTCTCATTGATCTGTTAGGCTGATGCAAGTTGACCTATCGCAGTGTTCTCATTGATCTGTTAGGCTGATGCAAGTTGACCTATCGCAGTGTTCTCATTGATCTGTTAGGCTGATGCAAGTTGACCTATCGCAGTGTTCTCATTGATCTGTTAGGCTGATGCAAGTTGACCTATCGCAGTGTTCTCATTGATATGTTAGGCTGATGCAAGTTGACCTATCGCAGTGTTCTCATTGATCTGTTAGGCTGATGCAAGTTGACCTATCGCAGTGTTCTCATTGATCTGTTAGGCTGATGCAAGTTGACCTATCGCAGTGTTCTCATTGATCTGTTAGGCTGATGCAAGTTGACCTATCGCAGTGTTCTCATTGATCTGTTAGGCTGATGTAAGTTGACCTATCGCAGTGTTCTCATTGATCTGTTAGGCTGATGCAAGTTGACCTATCGCAGTGTTCTCATTGATCTGTTAGGCTGATGCAAGTTGACCTATCGCAGTGTTCTCATTGATCTGTTAGGCTGATGCAAGTTGACCTATCGCAGTGTTCTCATTGATATGTTAGGCTGATGCAAGTTGACCTATCGCAGTGTTCTCATTGATATGTTAGGCTGATGCAAGTTGACCTATCGCAGTGTTCTCATTGATCTGTTAGGCTGATGCAAGTTGACCTATCGCAGTGTTCTCATTGATCTGTTAGGCTGATGCAAGTTGACCTATCGCAGTGTTCTCATTGATATGTTAGGCTGATGCAAGTTGACCTATCGCAGTGTTCTCATTGATCTGTTAGGCTGATGCAAGTTGACCTATCGCAGTGTTCTCATTGATCTGTTAGGCTGATGCAAGTTGACCTATCGCAGTGTTCTCATTGATATGTTAGGCTGATGCAAGTTGACCTATCGCAGTGTTCTCATTGATCTGTTAGGCTGATGCAAGTTGACCTATCGCAGTGTTCTCATTGATATGTTAGGCTGATGCAAGTTGACCTATCGCAGTGTTCTCATTGATCTGTTAGGTTGATGCAAGTTGACATATCCCAGTACTTTCTATGATCTGATTGGCTGATCACAATGATATATTCCAATATGCCCTTTGATATGATTGGTTGACACAATATCCCATTATTCTCATTGATATGATTCGTTGATCTAAAGTGACATATTTAAGTATTCTCATTGATACGATATCGCCACTGACCAGAAATATAACATGTAAAATATCAACGAAATACATACTAGCGAAAATCTTCTCTTAAACATTTTGCAGCACACACTTTAAATACATTGCGCTTCTATTTTTTTCACCTTTATATTAAATTCCATATAAACCCTTCTGATTGAAACATACAGATGGCATGCACTCTTAAAAGGTTTAATTAAAATTGATTTTTGTCCATTTAGCCGTGAATGAATAATCCATGTACATCGTACGAATTAATTTGTTTTGGCTCCTTCCGTCATATACAAGTGTATAATAAACATGTATAGTGTTTATAATTTATTAACGTTTAGCTATTCCGTCATATACAACTGTCTCACAAACATGTATAGTGTGCAATATTTATTAACATCTAGTCATTCTATCATGTACAACTGTATAATACACCTGATAGTGTACATTATTTATTAACGTGTAGCCATTCTATTATGTACAACTGTATAACACACCTGTATAGTGTGTAATATTTATTAACGTGTAGCCATTATATTATGTACAACTGTATAACACACCTGTATAGTGCGTACTATTTATTAACGTGTAGCCATTCCATCCTGTACAACTGTATAACACACCTGTATAGCGTGTAATATTTATTAACGTGTAGCCATTATATTATGTACAACTGTATAACACACCTGTATAGTGTGTAATATTTATTAATGTTTAGCCACTCTATCATGTACAACTGTATCACACACCTGTATAGTGTGTATTATTTATTAACTTGTAGACATTCTATCATGTACAACTGTATAACACACCTGTATAGTGTGTATTATTTATTAACGTGTAGCCATTATATCATGTACAACTGTATAACACACCTGTATAGTGTGTATTATTTATTAACGTGTAGCCATTCTATCATGTACAACTGTATAACACACCTGTATAGTGTGTATTATTTATTAACGTGTAGCCATTCAGCCATGAATTACTGCATAATTAAGGAATCCGTACTGTATTATTTAATTAATTTTCATCCACTGGAGGCCATGTTGGAAAACTGCATATCCAAGAAAAGCAAAACCATGAATTGTAATGCCACTTATGATATCTGATTCCACTACAGCCCATGTATTTAAGTCTGGCTGTCCCTATCGATGATTTATGCATTTAAGTCACGTATTGTAATTGTTACAATTATTTCTAGCTGAAATTGCCTTCATTCAATCAAATTCAAAATGTAGTGCGACGAGTGTGCTTAATATATTCAAAAGTTTAAGTCAATACAGGTTACAGGTTACTTTCAATAATGTATCGATGATGGTACAAGTTCTGTTATTATTATTGTTTTGATTTAGAAAAGACAACCAACTTTTGGATTCAATCTAAGCTTAAAATAAGTAATTAAAAACAAGAGATTAGTATTATAACCTGACTTCTTGTAAGGACAGAACAAGAAGAGAGACCCAGCAAAATGTGTATGGGTGTATGGATGGATTTGGCCATCCTTTCAATCATCCATCCATACATCCATCCATCCGTCCATCCAATCCCATAAATAACACATACACATATATTTGCTACTCATTATCATTTTTCTTTCTTTTCCTGATACTGCTTTACCTATACACTTTGTACTCCCCCTCAAGAATTTTTTTCCATCTACGATACGTTTATAGTGTGATGCTGAACACATCTTCAAAGTACATCGATATGATAGATCCCTGTCCAAAAAGATGCTTATTATACACATATACAGCCTAGAAGATCAATTATGGCAAAGTTAAAGAGAGATAACTCATAAATAATTGAAGACATCAGAGCAAGTCAGAGGGTAGTTATGACTATTGTTATCCTGTAGCAGTTTCATGCATTATATATATATATATATATATATATATATATATATATATATATATATATATATATATATATATATATAGAGAGAGAGAGAGAGAGAGAGAGAGAGAGAGAGAGAGAGAGAGAGAGAGAGAGAGAAAGAGATTGATACGTATATAGATAGATACGTAAAAATGAATATGTAAATAAATCTTTTTAATCAAAATTCATATTGATTTTGAAGGTTAACATACACTAACAAATCAGAGAGGAAAACAGCCAGATATACAAAGCATTCGGACGCTATGGTCGGGGACACATCATGGCTGATAGCTTATCATATTTACAGGTAGGACAAATGCCCACAAATAACATAGGGTTTCAAACCTATCCCCGAAAGACTTATGTTGTAATCTGCTGTTCTTGCGGAGTTCGTAACAATCATAATAAAGAAAACGACAACGTAACAAGACTCGGTAGTGTTATCCCCTGTGTATATTTAAAAGTACATTATTTTCCAACATAAATTCGTAAAGTATCATTAATGTTATGCACTTTGCTAACACTCAGACATTTTGAATAAGTATTCTTTTGTTTGTACCCCCTCCCTCCACCGATTAAAATAACGAAAACAATTGTTTTGTGAAAATAAATGGCATAACTTAATCATCACATTCACTGATTTATAATGTCTAACCTGTGACCAGGTAGCTATAACACTGCGATGTTTATTTTTAAAATCAACAATGAATGTATATTTGAGAGAGAAATACAAAATGTAACTGTGACCAGGTTAGCCCTAGCAATGCATTATATGTTTTCGTTAAAATCAACAATGAAAATTTTTGAGGGAGGATCACAAAATCTAACTGTGACCAGAGTATCCCTAACAATGCATACTATGTTTTCTTTAAAATCAACAATGAAAATATTTTTGAGGGAGGAATACAAAACATAACTGTGATCAGGGTAGCCCTAACACTGCACAACCTATTTTCCTTAAAATCAAAAACGAAAATGATTTTGAGGGAGGAATGCTAAACCTAACTAACCAGGGTAGCCCTAACACTGCAAACAAAGAATAAGTTTCCAATTTAATTGCAGCCTTAAGTTACTTCGATAAATATGTTTAGTGTGTATTATGCAATTATTTACTAAGAAGTTGAATTTGACTAGTTGCAAAAAATGATGATCTATAATTTTACTAACAGAATTTAGGATTTTTAATTTTCGTAATATTCTGAAACTTAGTAATTTCTTTATATGCATATTTCACCTCAAATCCATTTTTGTTTTGAGCAATTATTTATCTCTTTATGACTGTGGTTATGTTGATATATCTGATACATTGAAGTTATGCAACTTTATTCGAGTGATTTGTTTTGATATTGTCACATCACATGTCACCTCTTCCTTGATTTGCTCAGTGTGGGCATTGTATCCTTTGTCTCATCTGCATCTACCTTTATCACCCCAACTCCATTATATAATCGTGTGATCATTGAATGTGTTGTTTTCAAACGTTACAGTTACATACATACATACACACACAAACACACACACACACACACACACACACATATATATATATATATTACCTCTGCATTGTCCTATTTATACAATGGCGTAAACAGCTCAGTTGGCCTAATTCGTTAGAGCGCGTCCGTCCGAGACACAGGACGTCTGGGGTTCGATGTTCGGCCGCGTCATACCAAATACCTATACAAATGGTACTAACAGTTGCCTCGGTTGGCACTCAGCATTAACAGGTTAATGTCAACTGGTCATCTTGTTGTTAGGAGAAACTTTAGTGTATGAATGATTCGACTGGGAAAAGAATGTATGATATACCGCAGTGATAACATTAATACTAGGAATAATGAGGACTTTCTATAGCGCCTAATCTTTAGAAGCTCTAACCGATTTACAACACCAATAATGCTATGACTACAAAAGAAAGAAGAAAGAAACATAGAACCCAAAACACCATGAAAACATAAACAATGCTGAAAATATTTAGTAAACATTATTATTAGGTCTTTACGTTTGTTCTTACAGTCGATAAAGGTGGCTTTTAAGAGCACTCTTGAATGAGTTAACTGTATCTTTGTGTTTAATGTCAATGGGCAATTCATTCCACCTTATTGAGCCCTTGTATGCTAAAGAACATTGTCCATATGACTTCGTTTTAATAGTGAGAGTAATGAGTCTACGAGTGCCAGAAGTGGAGCGTAAGTATATTGCTGGTGTGTTCACAAGTGTTCTCTGATTGTAGTACTCTAAGGATGATCCATACAGCTGTATTTGGGACTTTTTGTATGGAGCTGATGCGTCACAATTCAAGATGTGCAGCCTTGCATGTTTATGATATGGTTTTGCAATTTGAGAGTATTGTGCAGAGTCAAACCATGGTTTCCTACTGACTGTGTGAATTTAATGTTGGTATTGCATTTATTTATTGTCTGTGGTAAAGGATGTGAATGATAAAGTCTTTGTCTTGTGATCAGAATAACCTCAGTTTTATCATCATTCATATACAGCTTGTTACATAGCATCCATGATTTAAAATATTCAGTCTGAACAAAATATAACTGTGTGCATTCCTTTCTTTCATCTTCGTCTGCCAGTAACATATTTATAATATCTATTATAAACTGTTGCTTAAGTTTGAACAGAAGATAACGAATAATATAGATCAAACCAAATCAATTCATCAAGATTGTCTTGTTTCACTTACGAACAGAACATTAAGGAAATACAATTTTACACGGTTCAATTACCTGTATCTTTCCAAAAGCGGTCGCCTTGTCTTGGACACGGGGATAATGGTGTTGGCGTTCACGTGATCTCGTACTATGGAGTGCAAGGCAGGGATCATATGAAGATTATTCTAGAAATCATCTCTCACACATGATATGTCACATGACCTCGTATATTGGAGTGCAAGGCAATGATCATTTGAAG
Source organism: Unio delphinus (assembly GCA_029339505.1). Lineage (NCBI taxonomy): Eukaryota > Metazoa > Mollusca > Bivalvia > Unionida > Unionidae > Unio > Unio delphinus. Next base: position 7,503,395 of record JAQISU010000184.1, on the reverse strand, counting down.
ATTACTCTATAAATCATCACACTCATAATATGTGTCACATGACCTCGTACATTGGAGTGCTAGTGAATGGATCATATGATGTCTATACATGTCTATATAATCTGACATGATTATACGACTTCTATAAAGGTATATGCAACCTGATACGACATAATGACCTCTATATCTGTCTATACAACCTGACACGACCCAATGACCTCTATAGATGTCTATATAATCATATGCGATTCAATGACTTCTATAAAGGTCGTATTAAAATGACACGATTCAATGACTCATTTAAAGGTTTATTTAATCTAACACGATTTAATCACTCATTAATATGTCTATTTAATCTGACACGATTAAATCAATCAGTCGATTTAATCTGACACGAATAAATGACTCATTTATAGGTCTAATAATCTGGCACGATTCAATAACTTATATATCTTTCTGTATAACTTGATATGAGTCAATGACTCTTACATAGGTCTATATAATGACAGCTAAGGATAGGACAATTATTATTTTAATATAAATCAAGCTAGCATGTCTAAAATAACATGGAATTTTGTTTTGGAAACTGCACTTATCTTTACTAAAACATCTATATTTCCATGTTCACACTGTTTAGGGAGAAGATCTATTCGTTCTTGCAATAAGATCTATTTACAGAGGTTAACGCAGTTTCCTCGAGGAGACGTACTATTACTAATACTGCCCTTATGATATGAAAGATACAAAAAAGTCATCCAAATTTACGAGGACCATCAATATCGTCCTTATAGACATTGCACTTATCATCCTAATGTACAAGGACCATCTATATCGTCCTTATAGACATTGCACTTAACATCCTAATGTACAAGGACCATCTATATCGTCCATGCAAATTATATACCACGGCTGTTATCATCCGAATTTACGAGGACCATCTATATCGTCCTTATAGACATTGCACTTATCATCCGAATGTACAAGGACCATTTGTATCGTCCAAGCATATTATATATCACGGATGCTATCTTCCAAATCTACAAGGACCATCTATATCGTCCATGCAAATTATATAGCACGGCTGCTATCATCCAAATCTACAATGACCATCTATATCATCGATGCAAATTATATATCATGGTTATTATCATCCAAATGTGCAAGACCATCGATATCGTCCTTATCATCCGAATTTACAGGGACAATCCATATTGTCATTACACATTTTATATTGTGGCTGGAATCATCCAAATCTACAGGGACTACGATTACTACTACTGCCTTTATGATATGAAAGATACAAAAAGTCTTGACTGTTATCATCCAAGTTTACGAGGACCATCAATGTCGTCCTTATAGACACTGCACTTATCATCCGAATGTACAAGGACCATCTGTATCGTCCAACAAATTATATAACACGGCTGTTATCATCCAAATCTACGAGGACCATCTATATTGTCCTTATAGACGTTGCACTTATCATTCGAATGTACAAGGACCATCTGTATCGTCAAAGCAAATTATATATCACGGTTGCTATCATCCAAATCTACAAGGACCATCTATATCGTCCATGCAAATTATATAGCACGGTTGCTATCATGCAAATCTACAAGAACCATCTATATCGTCCATGCAAATTATATATCATGGTTGTTATCATCAAAATGTACAAAAACATCGATATTGTCATTACACATTTTATATTCTGGCTGATATCATCCAAATCTGCAAGGACCATCAATATCGTCCATGCAAATTATATGCCATGGCTGATATCATCCAAATCTACAAGGACCATCAATATCGTCCATGTAAATTATATGTCATGGCTGTTATCATCCGAATTCACATGGACCATTTTCTCATCATTACTCTTTTTATAATATGTCCAGTCTACGAGGACAATCTGCAAATTATATTTCCTCGATTTTAGAAATGAAGTATTGATGGAGATCATATTAACATTTAATAGGAAAGTTGTGATGCTGTTGGTGGTGGAAATAGTGATATTGTTTCATTTATTCTGAACCAATAGTGATGTATCACTTGAAGAGCTGTCTAATATGTTATCGTAATCACATATATTACAGAAGACAGCCCATAAGTTATGTACACTAAGACTGATACACCACGTGGTCTCAAGCCGCGAGCAGAGAATGCTCGATACACCATGAGGTTTATGGCTTGTTAAATAGGCCCGCTAAACCCTCGTGCATCTTTTTAGGAGACGTATAATGAAGGCTACATACAAGATGGTTCAATGACACACGATATTAATGTTCATACATTTTGTATCGTTTTTTTTAAAACTAATTAGGTTTGAATATTGAATAAGTACAATTGTATATGTCACGTGTTAGGTATTCCGGCAACTTTAAATTTCAAAAAAAAATGTCATCATTTTTTAATTATTTAGTAGGTATGCTAATTTGTTAAGAACATTCATTTATTTGTAAGACTTTGAATCATCAAGAGAACGGACTATTTATGTTTGTTATTTTTTTTCATGTCTTCTAAATATTTTCTAGTTTTTGAGCAATTGTTTTTAATATTTACCCCCCACACCCTGATATTGAGCATATATTCTCTTTTCCTCTTTCTCTCTCTTTCTCTATCCTTGACTACACTGACAACCCCACATACTATTAGATCAAATAGATAATGCCGACAGAGAAACGAATAGTATATTCACGTAAAAGTTGCCATGTTATTCAACTCTTAGATCATATGAAACATATATATATATATATATATATATATATATATATATATATATATATATATATATATATATATATATATATATATATATTACCTCTGCATTATACAATCATGTACGTAAGTAAACTGACTTGAAGAGCATTGGTTTGGAATTTTCTGGCACCGCATACCAGCACAATCAACATTTAGCAACCCACCTACCCCCGATGACTCGATTAGTTGCATTTTGCATTCGATGTGGGAGTTTAATATCATCTATGTATGTGGATGTTTCATATGATCTAAGCGTTGAATAACAAAGAATGGTGTGTGTTTGTTAATATCATATATGTATGTATATGTTTCATATGATCTAAGGGATGAATAATAACGAATATGGAGGTGTGTTTGGGCATTTCTATAATTTAACATTTGCATGTAAGTTGTGTATTTTGGATTAAAGGTGCGCGGTCTTAGTATACATATACTTTCCACCTGTGAATAATGTATTGAGTTTTCCAGGTAACCTGTTTACGAAGTTAATGATATCATCTGCGTGTTATAATGTTTTATCCAAATGAAAGATCATACATTTTATGTCGTGTACTTTACACAAATTAGGTCTGAATATTACATAAATACAATTGTACATGTTACGTGTTAGGTATTCCGGCAACTTTAAGTTTGACAAACAAATGTCATAACTTTTTTAGCTATTTAGAATGTATGTTAATTTGTTAAGAACATTCATTTCTTTGTAAGACTTTGCATCATCTTACGATTTTCAAGAGAACGGCCTTTTTAAATTGTTCTCATGTCTTCCAAATATTTCTGAGTTCTTGAGCAATATATTTAATATTTACCGGCCATACCCTGATCTTCAGCATATACTCTCTCTCTCTCTCTCTCTCTCTCTCTCTCTCTCTCTCTCTCTCTCTCTCTCTCTCTCTCTCTCTCTCTCTCTCTCTCTCTCCCCCTCCTTAATTACACTGACGACCCCACATACTTGTAATTTAGATGAAATAAATAACGCCGACACAGAAAATAATAGTATATTCACGTAAAAACTGCCATCTCAAACCTTGCGTAGAAAACTGATAAGCAATGTGACTAAAGACAATCGAATACCAATATCTGTTAATTCGATTGGTTACGTGCTTATTCAAAACTAACAGACGGTACCATTAAATGGCAGATTAATCTTTCTGCTCGTTTAGGTTTGAAATTGAATTGTAGTTGTTAATGAATTGAATTCGTGTTCCTCGACGAAGTTTCAAAAGACGGTAAGAAGGTAACTGATAAAAGTTTAAGGGACTATGGTTTTTTGTTGTTTCTTATTTAAAAAATACATAACATGAAGCATTGTTAAAATTTAAATATTGCAAATACGTGTTTAGTCTTATCATTGTCGATATATTTATCTTTATAATATTTAGTTCGGTAATAATGGTCCCTTTCACTTATGAATAGTTTATTCAATGTCTAACATCAGGATTAATGGCCAAAATAAAATAAATGATTCAAACGTGTTCTATGTTAAATTTAACATAATATTTAAATAAACTGAAATAATGTTTGAGTTAATCAGACAATTATGAAACACAAATAAAAAAATTAGATAATGAATTAAAAATATTGTCATGTTTCAATTTCTCAGATTCTACAACTCGTGGTAGGTTGTACACCACTATGGTAGCTTACTCAGATATGGGAGGTCGCGGGTTTGAACCCCAATTAATCATACTAAAGAAAAATACAAAATGGAGGAGCAGCCTCGCTAGACGCTCAGCATTAAGTAGTTAGTGTTCGGGCTCGTCGGTTTGGTGTCAGGATAATGTAACTGGGTGGGACATCATGCTATATGTATGCTGTATAATACCTCTGTGCTAGACATCACACTGCCACACAGCTTACATCGTAGCGAGGGCTATGATTTAATGTGTTTTAAAGCCACATTTAAAATCAAAATACACACACAAACACACACACACACACACACACGTATACACTATGGTTACATAAGGAATTAAGCAACATGGGGACGCAAGGTATTGACAAGGATAAATTAACACGGTAATATAAAGAATTAAAAAGCACGGTAACGTAAGGAACTAACTAAAACGGTAACGTAAATAATTAAGCAGCATGGTAATGTAAAGAATTAAACAACACGTTAACATAAGGAATGAACCAACACGTTAACGCAAACAATTAACCTGCTGGTCACTAGAGAAGTTCTGAAATAAGTAAGTAGTCTTACTGTTTTAAATAACTCATAATGCTTACAATTAAATCTTGTGATGTACCATGGCCAACCGGAAAACCACCAAGCCCTATATCGCATCTTATTCATCCAATGATTTTTCTGTTAATCATCTGAATATTACATGTAAGCATGAATGACGTGTAAGCTTGACCCGTACATATTATAACATTTTAAACCAATTCTGCTAGAGACATATATATGATGAGTGTATGTATTGTCCATATTATAACATTTTATACCAATTCTGCTAGAGACATATATATGATGGTGTGTATGCATTAACCTTATTACTAGGGTATGGTCTCACTGAGTCTTCGATAATGGGGTCTGAGACCTGGTCTACTGGAGTTATTGTTTTTTACCAGATTCCTTATAATTAGGGCCTTTTATACCTTAATCTGTATTGATAGGGCCTCTTCGACCATAGTCTCAATTGTAAGGGTCTGGTCTAACTGAGTTCTTATTATCAGGGCCTGTTCTACCTGAGTCACATTCATTAGGGTCTCGTCTACCTGAGTCTTTATTATAAGGGCCTGATATTCCTCAGTCCTTATTTATAGAGCCTGTTGTACGAAATCCCTTATCGATAGGGCCTGTTCTACCGGATTCCTTATTATTTGGGCCTGGTCTACCTAATTTTTTATTTATAGGGCCTGTTCTACCTAAATCCTTATTGATATGGCTTGTTCTACCGAAACTCTTTTTGATAGGGCCTGTCCTACTGGAGTCCTTATTAATATGGTCTTTTCCCTTTTACATCATACTTAAAGCTATGTATTTCTTGAGGTCAATCAAAATTAATGTAGTATTGTATGGCGGTAAATAGCCTAAAAGTGCTGGTGCGCCGTTAAAATTCAAACAAGCAAGCGAAGTACGCTCGCACACACACACACACAAACACACACAAACACACACACACTCGTCCGCTGCTGCCAAAATAGCTTTAAGCAGAGCAAATGTCAACCTGCCAGAGCCAAATGGTTTACACAATGTTTCTCTCTCACTTTCTCTCTCTCTCTCTCTCTCTCTCTCTCTCTCTCTCTCTCTCTCTCTCTCTCTCTCTCTCTCTCTCTCTCGTTTCGACGTAAGCAATGTCATGATAGTGTAAATACCATTTATATCGCAGTAGAAGCAAAGTAAGATATCCATGTTGAAAATTGTCAATCTTGTATTCAAAATTTATCTGCGGTGCGTTATAAGACAATGAAAAATCGAAAATCTTATGGCTAATCCATTCCACTGAGTCTTTTGAAATTCATCAGACGTAAATATAGCCAGTCTTTTAATAAAATACACAACTCAGCCAGTCTTCTAAATTATATATATATATATATATATATATATATATATAAATACCCAAACACACCTCCATATTCTTTGTTATTCAACTCATAGATCATATGAAAATTCTCATATATATATATATATATATATATATATATATATATATATATATATATATATATATATATATATATATTACCTCTGCATTGTCCTATTTATACAATCATATAAATAAATAAGTTCACTTGAAGAGTATTGGTTTGGAATTTTCTAGCACCACATGCCAGCACAATCAACATTTAGCAAGCCACCCACCCCTGATGACTCGATTAGCTGCCTTTTTCATTCGATGTGGGAGTTTAATATCATCTATGTATGTGTATGTTTCATATGATCTAAGCGTTGAATAACAAGGAATGATGTGTGTGTTAATATCATCTATGAATGTGTATATTTCATATGATCTAAGAGATGAATAACGAAGAATATGGAGGTGTGTTTGGGCATTTCTATAATTTAACATTTGCATGTAAGTGCTGTATTTTGGATTAAAGGTGCGCGGTCTTAGTATACATATACTTTCCAACTGTGTATAATGTATTGAGTTTTCCAGGTAACCTGTTTACGAAGTTAATGATATCATCTGCGTGTTATAATGTTTTATCCAAATGAAAGATCATACATGTTATGTCGTGTACTTTACACAAATTAGGTCTGAATATTACATAAATACAATTGTACATTTCACGTATTAGGTATTCCGGGAACTTTAAGTTTGACAAACAAATGTAATTATATTTTTAGCTATTTAGTACGTATGCTGATTTGTTAAGAACATTCATTTCTTTGTAAGACTTTGAATCATCTTACGATTTTCAAGAGACCGGCCTTTATCTATTTTTCTCATGTCTTCTAAATATTTTCAAGTTTTTGATCAATTGTTTTTAATATTTACCGGCCATACCCTGATCTTCAGCATATACTCTCTCTCTCTCTCTCTCTCTCTCTCTCTCTCTCTCTCTCTCTCTCTCTCTCTCTCTCTCTCCTTAATTACACTGACGACCCCACATACTTGTAATTTAGATGAAATAGATAACGCCGACAGAGAAAAGAATAGTATATCCACGTAAACGTTGACATGGCAATCCTTGTGTAGAAAAGTGATAAGCAATGCGACTAAAGACAATATAATACCAATATCTGTTAATTCGATTCGTTAAGCGCCTATTCAAAACTAACAGACGGCACCATTAAATTGCAGTTTAATCTTTCTGCTCGTTCAGGTCTGACATTTAATTGTAGTTGTTAATGAATTGAATTCGTATTCCTCGACGAAGTTTCAAAAGACGGTAAGAAGGTAATTGATAAATGATTAATGTTATGGTTTCTTATTGTTTCTCATTTAACAAATACATAACATGAAGCATTGTTAAAATTTAAAATTGCAAATACGTGTTTAGTAATATCATTGTCGATATCATTATCTTTATAATATTTAATTCGGTAATAATGGTCCCTTTCACTTATGAATACTTTATTCAAGGTCTAACATCAGGATTCGTGGCCAAAATAAAATAAATAGTTCAAACGTGTTCTATGTTAAAATTAATATAATATCTAAATAAACTGAAATGATGTTTGAGTTAATAAGACAATCATAAAATAAAAATAAAAAATTTTGATAATGAATTAAACATATTGTCTTGTTTCAATTTCTCAGATTCTAGAAATCATGGTAGGTTGTACACCACTATGGTAGCATACTCAGATATGAGAGGTCGCGGGTTCGAACCCCAGCGAGTCACACTAAAGAATAATACAAAAATGGAGGAGCTGCTTCGCTTGACGCTCAGCATTAAGAGGTTAGTGTACAGGCTCGTCGGTCTGGTGTCAGGAAAATGTAATTGGGTGGGACATCATGCTACATGTATGCTTTATGATGCCACTGTGCTAGACATAACAAACACTGCCACACAGCAGACATCGTAGCGAGCGATATGATTTAAGGTTACGTTTAAAATCCAAATACACACACAGACAAAATCACATACATACACACTATAGTAACATAAGGAATTAAGCAACATGGGGACGTAAGGTATTCACAAGGATAAGAAAAACGGTAAGATAAAGAAATAAACAATAAGGTAACGTAAAAGATTTAAACAACACGGTAACGTAAAGAACTATATACAACATGGTAACGTAAATAATTAAACAACACGGTAACGTAATCAATTCAACAACACATTAACGAAAAGAATTAACCAACACGTTAACGTACAAAGTGAACCTGCTGGTCACTACAGAAGTTACGAATTCTAAAAGTAGTAATACTTTTTTAAATAACTCATAAGGCTTACAATTATAACTAGTGATGTACCGTGGCCAACCGGAAAACCACCAAGCCTCATATCGCATCTCTTCCACCCAATGATTTTTCTGTTATAAATCTGTATAGTACATGTTAGGAAGAATTACTTGTCAGCTTGATCCCTAAATATTAACTCTTTTTAGACTAATTTTACTAGAGACATATATATGATGGTGTGTTAAATATTGTCAATTTTATTAGGGCATGGTCTCTATGAGTCCTCGATAATGTGGGCTGGTATACCTGGGTCCTATTTATTAGAGACAAGTCTGTCTGAGTTGTTTCTATGGTCCTGGCCTATTTGACACATATATCATGGCATTATTGTTCTTTTTGTTATGGCATGGAATACCTGTGTCATTATAATTAGAGCCTGTCGTACTAGAATCATTTTCTATTCATGCCAGTTCTACCGGAGTACTTATTATACATACCTGTTCCATCTAGGTCTTTATTGATAGGATCTTTTCAAACGGAGTCCTTTTGACAGGGCCTGATCTACCTGATTCATTTTTTATTGAGACCTGGTCTACTGGAGTTATTATTTTTACCAGATTCCTTATAATTAGGGCCTTTTCTACCGGAGTCTGTATTGATTGGTCCTGTTCTACCCCAGTCTCAATTATAAGGGTCTGATCTACTTGAGTTCTTATTTATAGAATTTGTTTTACTAAAGCCCTGGGCCTGTTCTACCGGAGTCATTATTTATAGAGCCTGTTCTATGAAAGCCATTATTGATAGGGCCTTTTCTAACGGAGTCCTTATTATTAGGGTCTGGACAACCTGAGTCCTTATTATCAAGGCCTGTTCTACCTTAGTCTCATTTATTAGGGTCTAACCTACCTGAGTCCTTATTATCAGGGCCTGTTCTACCTGAGTCTCATTTATTATGGTCTCGTCTACCTGAGTCCATTTTATATGGGCCTATTCTACCTGAATCCTTATTTATAGAACCTGTTCTACGAAAGACCTTATTGATAGGGCCTTTTCTATCGGAGTCCTTATTATAATGGCCTGTTCTACCTAAATCCTTATGTATATGGCTTGTTCTACCTAAATCCTTTTTTTTATACTGGAGACCTTATTGATAGGGTCTTTTCCTTTTTGCATCATGCTTTAAGCTGTGTATTTCTTTAGGTCAATCAAAAAGAATGTAGTTCAGGGTTTGACGCTGATATTTAGCCATTTACGTGTATCATGTTTATCATCGTGTTATTAGTCTAGAATTATGTTAAGTTATACTAGAGCAATGGACGGCATTACAAAGGCAATACAATGAAAGATAACAGTATATTGGTATAATTTGAAAACGAATATCTAAATAGAGATAATTAGTGTTAAATACAACTACTCCCCATATATAACTTTTAACATAAGGGGTCACTGGAAAACTATGGCGTATTTGTGTCAGCCTTTTAACTTTTCATGTATTTTCTTTTCGCGTTTCAAAAAGTTCATAACATATTAGAATCAAACAGAATGCATGCAGACAATGTAACGCGCGTTTTCCCAATTTGCTTAATCTTAGTTGAACGATTACTGACGTTATGAATTCTCACATTTAACCTGAAAAAGTATTTTTAAAAATGTTGTATAATTTGTGTTCGTTTCCATAAATGCAAACGGCCTTCATATATTACTTATCCAAGCGATAATATAAATATATGCACATCATTCAATATTGACTTCAGCTGACAGTGTTACAATATAATATATTTATATCTGTAATTTAGAGAGAAAAATATAAGTCAATGGAATTGTTATCTTGGATAATGTAATGCTTCAGACAATATGTTTTGTCTAATGTTTATAAACAAATATACCTGACTTAGTTCAGGAGAGTATTTAATAAGTCATGCTAAAAGTTTCATATTACATATTACATTACCAATTGCCACCATCAAAGCAAACTACAACTTCAGGGAGGTATGAAATTATTTTTCATTTAACAATGTGTGTATTTGTGTGTGCATGGTCAAAATCGTTAAATGCACATAGTAATAGAAGCTTGAATGTATACCTTATGTGTGTGCTAATGGTATTTATATCCTTGTCAATGATCACCTGGTTTGCAATGAATTTCAGTTATCACTAGTCTTTTGCCAGTGACGTGTTGTACATATGGCATACTAGTGTATTAAATGAGAATTATTTTATGGCGTGCTAGCATTTAAATACCAGAGTTCCTCACGTAGTTGTTACAAGAGACGCTCATGGTGCATCATCGCATTGTGCCAGTTAGTGCAATCATCAATATAATTTACGCCAGCGATAAGCCTTTCATGTATGTCTTTGGATTCAGTGCACGCAAGATTCTCTTAATATTTCGCACAATGCACATGATCCATGGATGCCTAATCTTCATCCGCCAACGTGATCGGTATTTCATGTATGTTTCATGCTCGTGAAGTACATTGTATACAGCATGAGTATACTCCATGACATAATCAATTTGTCTACATTGTATACAGCATGAGTATACTCCATGACATAATCAATTTTTCCATTGAATCATAACAACTAAAAATTAGATTGCATAATGCTCTCGCTGAAAACAATTTTTCAACACGAATAACGACATCGCCGAAAGGCCAACACACCGAGTATCCAAATAGCGTGCGATCATTTATTATCGGTCAGTTTATGTCAGTAAAGATTTTATTGTTATTAAATATTAGCATGGACTGGTTTACTTGGAATACAGAGTATTTGGTCACGCAATTCCCAGAAGAGGAATTGTTTTACGACGTCCGTCGTGATTTTAGCGCGTTGCTAGCTAAATGAAAGAAAGCAATGACCCCAGTCAGAAAGTGAACATTTACTCGACTCAAATAATGATATCGCCAAATAGACATCACGTCGCGTTTTTGACTACTTTGTTGTCGAATCTTAATAGGGATTTCATCATCTGGAATTTTAAAAAAAAATATTTCTTCGCGCAATCTGGAGATAAGTCATTGCCTTACAATGTACGTCGCATTTTGAACGACGGTATTAGCTCTTTAAAAGAAAACAATGATTCCAATCTCATAGCAAATCAAGCGAATTAGGAACCAGCATAAATATCATTGACATCGATGACGCAACAGGTCTTCGGCGATTTATATTTGTCGTTGAGTAAACTCGTATCCAATGAAATCATGCTTTCACAACAAAATGTCTTTAATGACAATTGTAAATATTTTTTTTTTAAATTCCATTCTGTAAAATTGTACGTGTGATACGCGAACCATTCCAACGTGTCAGACTAATCAGTGTACCGTTAGCTAATTCTCACGTTTTGTTCGATTATATCTTTGATCATAGCCACGCCAGAGTGAAACCAACCAGATTGAAACTTCTCAACGTTATCAATTGGATACAATATGTATTGGTGATGTCACTCAAGGATTAATCAGACGATCTGGAGATATGCTGACAAAATTAACGAAAACAAGCTGTGATGTGTGTCGCAGATATAGTAAACTCATACCAACATTACCCAACCTCTTCCTCTAGAGCACGGGGGTGTTAAGCCACTCCACAGGCATATAATAAATGCACTATATATTTGTTTTTCTTCCTTTCGAAATGAGGACCGACATTTGCTTGTGTTTCGTGTTATGTTGGAAAGTCCAGCTTAATCCGAAAACCAATGTTTAAATCCTACCCCTCATTTAAACTGTTCTCCACCCATCACTACCCCTCCCCTCCAATACGCCCTGTCAGTGAATGCATCCTTCTGTTAGTAACCATCTTGATTGTCTTTAAATTGAAATTCCAGCGAAAGAGTTTTGTATAGTAAAAATTATTTTTTACTGAGCGCCCTTTGAGAAACTCCTCAATGTAGTACCTTACTAAAATGTTCAGAGATAAAGTTTGTACGCGTCATTTTTAATCAAACCATCATCAACCATGTTATATAGTTGTTGTCTACTGTCCAAGTTACAAAATTTATATTAGCAATACATTTGTGTGCACATCGTATACTGTATACATGACCAGTGCCAAACATTTACTAGGGTTACATTTTCTTTAGAGATTTACCGTGTTTTCCACAAAAGTTTGCATCGATCTGCACGTTGTATTAAAAGTGTCGACGATACAGTTAATACTAAATAATTTAACAAACCGCTGAAAGAACTGGTAAAAGCTAAATTCGCTATTAAATGTCTGGTATCACTGTACACACAGTCTGATAGTGAACAATCAATATTGTATCACTATGCACCATGTCACGCGATCTGAATCTGCAATTATAACACCGATGTCACTATGACACACATTCTGCAATTAAAAACACCGATGTCACTATGCCACACATTCTGCAATAGGTTATAATCACTTTAATTAGTTTATATCTACAAAAAGAGACATTAGAAAGAGAGGGAGGGAAGGAGGGAGGGAGGGAGGGGGAAAACAAAACTACATATAGTGTAGGCATGAATCAACCTCTCTGTCTGTATGTCTGTCCCGTATGTAAACCGACATAAATCATGCGAGTGTCAATAAAATATATGATACATTTGAAGGGAAATATGAAATCCAAGTTGTTTCTAGATTTAAAAGCAAGGGATGAAACGTATTGTAATGAAATTTAATCCAATAGTATTCTCATTTCAAGCGACTGATTTGAAAATTACCAAACGTAAACATTTTAATGTATTTTGGTCTGTGTGCTCAGCCAGTGTTTTTCGCAACTATTTATTCTTAAAAAGATGATGATAGTTGTGAGCAGGAATCGTTCAAATGGATGCATAGGCCTGATATGTCATTAGTATCAACACTCATTTGTAGAGGGAGGCATTGATTCATCGGACTAATGTACAATAGGCCCAATACCCCATACGGTTTCAATACATTAAAATGACGTTCTAGTGGAAGCTTCGATAACTTTCTAAATTAACTTTTAGTTCTATATTCAAGTGAAAATGAAATGCGTTGATAGTACAATAGTGAGAAAGGGAATTTTAGTTTTCATACCGAGTGAACGTGCAACACTTAGATAACTGATTTCAATAAATAAAGATGGAATTTGAGTTTACTTGACGAGTCAAATAGAGACAGATTTTAATTTTTGTTTTTATATATTGTGATCAAAAAACAATGTTCTCTCTCTCTCTCTCTCTCTCTCTCTCTCTCTCTCTCTCTCTCTCTCTCTGGTGTATTATGATTTTAATTTAGATAAAATTAATCATGAAGCCAAATAAAGAAATATGATATCCAGGTTATAACTCTAGTATAAAATGTTATTTAAAATGTTATACACAGTTTGGATATAGACAATGAAATATTTTGAAGTTTGATACCAAATAATCCAATTTCAAAAGCAACTAGTGTGAACATTTAAACAATTTGAAATCCTTTTACGTATTCAGGTTTGATACTGAATTGTTATTGTTTGACTTTGGTCCTTTTCCTTTCATACAAATTTCGACGACGTCATAAACGAAGGTTTAAGTCACTGTTTGTTATTGCTCTATCTTTTTAAAAAAAATAGTTAGAAGTAAGCATTTATAAAATGTTAAAATTACAAATGTGGCCGATATAAAATTCAATTAAATGTTAAAATTACAAATATGACCTATATAAAATTCAATTAAATTTTTGTCTGATACCTAGGTATTAAGTGTTTCACGTTCTACATAAGTAGGTATGCTTTCATATTGTTAATAAACGATTATAAATAATAGAATAAAAGCATTTTTTTTTATAAATAAGTATACTTTCATGTTGTCAAAAAAAAATTAGAAATACATACAATAAGAAATTTTACATAAATAAGTATACTTTCATTTTGTTAAATAGCAATTAGAAATACAAGCAGTAAGAAAGTTTTCATAAGTATGTATGCTTTCGTATTGTTAGTTAGCAATTATAAATGCAAGCAATAAGAATTTCCACATAAATATGTACTTTTTTCATATTGTTAAATAACGATAATAAATTATAGACCAATAGGCATTTCTTTATAATTAGGTATACTTTCATATTGTTAAATAGCAATTAGAAATACAAGCAATACTTAAGTTTACATAAATATGTATACTTTCATAATGTTCAATAACAACTCGAAATACAATCAACAATAAATTCCACATAAATAGGTGTACTTTGATATTTTTAAATAGCAATAGTGAAATAAAAGCAATAAGAAATTTTACAGAAATAGTTATACGTAGATGTTGTTAAATAGCAATTAGAAATACAAGCAATAATACATTTTACATAAATTGGTATACCTTCATAATGTTCAGTAACAATTTGAAATACAAACGACAAGAAATTATACAGAAATAGGTATACTTTCATATGTTTCAATAGCAATTAAGAACACAAGCGATAGGAAATTTTTTACAGATATAGGTATACTTCCATAATGTTATATAACAATGACAAATACAAGCAATAAGAAATTAGACATAAATAGGTGTACTTCCATATAGCGATTCGACATGCAAGCAGTAAGACATTTTTCATGAATAGGTATACTTTCAAATTATTCAAAAACAATGAGAAATACAAGCAGTAAGAAAGTTTACATAAATAGGTATACTTTTAAATTATTCAAAAACAATTAGAAATACAACCAAAAAGAAACTGTACATAAATAGGTATACTTTCAAATTGTTAAATATCAATTAGAAATACAAGCCATAAAACACTTTACATCAATATATTTACTTTCATCTTGTTAAATAGAAATAATAATTACAGCAATACTAAATTTTACATTAATAGGTATACTTTCATATTGTTAAATAACAATTAGACCTACAAGCATTAAGAAATTTTACATAAAAAGGTATACTTTCATATTGTCAAAGAGCAATTAGAAATACGAGGAACGATAAATTTTACATAAATAGCTATATTTTCGTATTGTTAAAAATCAATTAGAAAAATAGCAGTAAGAAATTTCACAGAAATAGGTATACTTTCATAATTTTAAATAATAATTAGAAATACAAGCAACAAGAAAATCTACATAAATAGGTATACTTTCATACTTTTAAATAGCAGCTAGAAATACAAGGAACAAGAAATTCTACATAAATTGGTATACGTTCATATATATAAATAGCAATTATAAATACAGACAATAAGACATTCTACAGAAATAGGTATACTTTCATATTGTTAAACAGCAATTAGAAATATACACAATAAGAAATTTTACATAAATAGGTATATTTTCATATTGATGAAGAGCAATTAGACATGAATCATTTAGAGATTTTACATAAATTGGTACATGTTCAAATTTTTCAATAGCAATTATAAATACAAGCAATAGGAAATTTTATATAGAGAGGTATCCTTTCATAATGTTAAATAACAATTAAAAATACAAACAACAAGAAAATCTACATAAATAGGAATGCTTTCATATTTTTAAATAGCAATTAGAAACACAAGCGATCAGAAATTTTACAGAAATAGGTTTACTTTCATAATGTTAAATAACAATGATAAAAACAAGCAATAAGAAATTTTACATAAATAGATATAACTTTTTTTTTAAAAAATAGCAGTTATAAATACAGACAATAAGAAATTCTACAGAAATATCTACTTTCATATTGTTAAATAACAATTAGAAATTCAGGCATTATTTTTTAAATACATAATGAGGTACACATTCATATTGTTAAGTAGCAATTAGAAATACAAGCAATAAGAAATTTTACAAAAGTATACTTTCATATTGTTAAATAGCAATGAGAATTACAAGCAATATTCAATTTTACATAAGTAAGTATATTTTCATATTTTAAATAGCAATTAGAAATACAGAAAATAAGCAATTCTACGTAAATAGGAATAGTTTCATAATGTTAAATAACACAGACAATACGAAATTCTTCTAACCTTAAAGTAATCGAGATCAACTGTGGCTCAGTTGGTATGGCTTCAGATTCATAATCTTGAGATCGGAGGTTCGATACCCACATAAGCCTGATCGGTTCCCTTAGTGTGTTGCTGGGCAAGCCAATTACCTTCCATTCCTAACATGTTTCGACTATTATCTTGAAAATCGATACTGAATCCGGGCTCGAACGCTGCACATTATTGAATATAGATGAAGTCCTACCACGTGATGTACTTTAGTCAGCGATACCGTTCGGTTCCATCGTGTCCGTCCGTCCGTCAGTTCGTAACGCATTGTCCTTAAGTTTCAAGTCAAAGAAGCTCTGGATAGAAAAGAAATACATGTTGCATAAACTCTTTTCTAGTTACACCTATGAGTATCATCTGATAATCATGGGTTATGTAATATATTTCCATACAAGCATGTGCTAATTATTCAATATATATCAATACAAGCATGTGATAATTACGTAATAGATCTCGATACAATTATGTACTGATTATGCAATATATATCGATACAAGTATAAACTGATTATGTAATATATATATATATATATATATATATATATATATATATATATATATATATATATATATATAAAGAATACAAATCATATGGCATATAACAGTCCTTTCAAATGCACTGGATCCAGCAAGGGATCACGTGTGTCAGGGATTGAACAAGATAAATGCAATAAACTGACAAGCAACAGTGCAAAAACTAGTATCACTCTAGCCTTGGCGCTTTCGACTCTCAATGAGTCTTTATCAAAGGCAAATACAGAACATGGACAAGACAAACAATTAAAATACAAAAACCGTGTTTACAGAACTTTACAAGCCTGTTTCTACAGGAATTAAGCCTTGAAATTTATTATGTTACAACTAGTCGGGGATGCTGTAAAATGTGAAATCGATGAGCAAAAGCGACACATATGTTTTTGTATGTAAATTTATGTACGCGCAAATTATATCCCGAATATTTTATATTAGTAATTAGAGGCTATTAAGCAAATTTAGAGAATTATTTAAAAGAAAATGTGTCAGCTGGAAAAGATAATTAAATTTGTGCATGGCTGTCTTTTTCTAATATTCTTGGTTTAAACCGCTTGGTTTTAATGTTCGAAGGCGTCGTATCCAGTAAGATTCCTTTCCTTTCCTGGTTTCGGAACTCCAGTTGTGGTTGTGAGCAATTGCAATAAGTGTTATATCACTGAAGGTGTGGTCAGGGGAAGAGAAGTGTTCTGCGACCGGACTTCTGTATAGCTTCTTTGTTATCCAATCAGATCTATGAAGGTTGATCCTTTTGTGTAGCCTCTCAGTTTCTCCGACATACTGCAGGCTACAGATCTTACATGTGATGAGATAAATTACATTCTCTGTTTTGCACGTTTTGTTTGGACCATGTATGTTTAGTTTTTCTCTCGTCACTGTGCTAAAAAAAGTCCTGGTTTCTATCATGTGTTGACAAGTTTTGCACCTTTTATCGCGACAGGGGCCAGATTGACTAAGGTGGTCTTGATTAGTGATTGGCGCTAGCTTCGCCCTGACTAGGATGTCCTTGAGGTTTTTTGGTCTCCGGTAGGCTACTACAGGTTTGTTCGGGAGGATTAACTTTAGTGCATCCGATGATTCTACGATGGGCCAGTGTTTCCCGATGATTTTACCTATTTTGGGGTTGTCTGGATGGTAGGTCAGGATAAATGGTATCCTATCAGCCTTTTCCTTCTTTCCATATTTTAGTAGGTCATCGCGGTTTGTTTGCTTAGCCCTTTGGGTTGCCTCAGTAATTAGGTCCTTGTCGTAGCCTCGGCAAATTAAATGTTTAGATAGCTCTTCAGACCTTTTTAGGAATGTGTCATCGTCGGAGCGAATTCTGCGTATCCTCAGTGCCTGGCTATATGGGATGTTCCTAATGCAATGTTTTGGGTGACAGCTGGTTGGGAGGAGATATTGGTGTTTGTCAGTTGGTTTCGAGTAGATGTATGCAAAAGAACTTTGTCCATATGACATCGTTTTCGTAATGGGAGTAATGAGTATATGATTGTCTGAAGAGGAGCGTAAGTATCTTGCTGGTGTATACACATGGGTGAGGTAAATAGGTTTGTTAAACAGGAGTCCGTCAAAGAACCGTAGCACAGAGAACACATTTATATTTGATTCTGGATCGATTGAATAACCAGTATAGGGTACAAAGTAGCGGGAGGCGTGCTCTGATCGAGATACTCTAAGTATGATCATCGAAGCTGTTTTGAACTTTTTGAAGTTTGAAATGAGATGCATTTGCGAAGTATGTTTTTGACTATTATGTTAACTAATCACAAGTGATGTCGTTCATATAGTAAGGTTCTTTCAATCATCTTTGAAAGAGGGTGGATGTGTTACAAAATGAGTAAAATACGAGACATATGACATCGACATCGTTATATTGAGTGGGTATATCTTCGAGTGAGATGGCACATACATGAAAAGCTCATGTTACTGTGTATTGCTATATAAATGAAGCTTATCATAAACATTATCAGACTGGTCCTTGAAGTATTAACATTTAATACAGTATCTCCTTGGTCCTTGAAGTATTAATATTTAATATTTGGATACCTTTCCTTTTTATATTAAATAGGAATACATACATAATGTTGATTCTCTAGTTTTGGACATTCCGCCTATGTCGTTCAATCCACAATAACTGTGGTTCTGTGGGTTCTTCATTCTAGCCGAACACACACACACACACACACACACACACACACACACACACAATCACACACAGGCAGACACAGACAGACAGACACACAGATAGATAGATAGATAGATACATAGATATATAAATAGATAGAAAGATAGATAGACATAGGTAGATACAGACAGATACATAGACAGACATACACACACAC
This sequence comes from Unio delphinus, assembly GCA_029339505.1. Classification (NCBI taxonomy): domain Eukaryota; kingdom Metazoa; phylum Mollusca; class Bivalvia; order Unionida; family Unionidae; genus Unio; species Unio delphinus. The sequence goes on along the minus strand of JAQISU010000184.1, from coordinate 7,484,036 downwards.
AAACATATATATATATATATATATATATATATATATATATATATATATATATATATATATATATATATATATATATATATATATATATATATATATATGCATATATAGGCACAGACACAGAGAGACAAACATATATAGACAGAGACACATACAGGCACGTAAATAGAGACAGATACATACAATGACAGACACAGTCAGACAGACACATATAAAAAGGTGTATTACTCATCCAATCTAGACCCTGTCTAACGCTTAATCAAACTGTTACAAGTAAATAATGGTATGTACCCTTCTTACTCACCCATCCGCTACACAGTCACATCTTTAAATAATTACCAAGAATAACGTGCCATTTGATCTTTATTTGTTATCGATATTAATACTTCGTAAGGAATTGATTTGATGGTGAGCGTGAAATGTTCCTGTTTAAAATTTACTTCATGTACAGAATTCATACACCGCAATCCTTAATTTTCAAGTGGATCTTACCGTAAGGTATATTTTGCTGATGGACCCTACCCTAAGAAATATTCGACTAAGTGGACCGAACCCTAAGAAATGTTTTATTCATACTCCAAGAAATATGACAATGTGTGGACCTTACAATAGGACATATTCCACTGAAACGTCAAAATTATTGGTCGTTACTGTTGAATTATACCTCTTATTTCAAAGCTAAGCATCTAAGTTGGTACTGTGTTTGAACACGATCGGCGTACTGTCTTCCTATATCCTATTCATTCAAACAAACTTCCATATTTGTATATTTAGTTCTTCAGTGTAAAAGTGAGATTAGGCCTTGCTTTAGACGAGTGAGAATGGAACATGACGGATGTCTTATAAAAAAATGCAGTTTTATGTTACACTATGCGCCATTAGCATTTGTATTAGCAAAGCCATGTGTCATCTTGCATTACCACAACTAATGATGGATATCACGATACAAAATTGGGTTCCTAAAAGAAACCTTTTAGGCACACATCCACATACGAAACTATCGGTAAGATCGTTAAAACATTGCATAATGCACCATTAATAGCAAAGTCTTGAGGGTCATTATTCCAAAATACTCTCAGTAGGGGAGAGTTTTAAATTACACTAAAACTATGTCTTGAATGACTCCAATCTACCTCATCAAAAACAAAGTCTTGATGGCATTGTTCCAACATTACTCTCAGTAGGGGAGTGTTTTAAATCATACTAAAACTATGTTTAGAATGAACTCAATTTACTAGAAATTGAAGTCAAGGCTCGTCGTGACATCAAACAATACCAATATTTTCGATATTGTTTTCTTCTTTGTCTAAAATTGTGTTAAGCTATCTAGAAACATTAGACTGTATTGAAGAAAACAAGATAATGTAATATAATTGGGCTAATGACATAATCAGAAAAGGAGTTCATGAATAGAGTAGTCCATTCATGCTAAAAACAATCACTTGCCCCGGATAATCGTTTTTTTTTCCACTGGAATACCATTGTTCAGTCTTCTCGCTTTGTTTGTATTGAATGTGTCCACTTTAATCATTCCATACAATGTCTGAACAGCAGAGATCACCACAAAAAACTAACATTTTAAATTTGTTTTTTTCTGTCGTTCATCCGCAATTGGATTACTTTCCTTATTAAATCAAGATTAAGAACTCTTGATGTAATGACATATATTGAAGACATGAAAAGTGTTTTAAACCTTGAGTCATGGCACTTACTTTTTTCTTAGTTGTTTAACTCAAGTTTCTTCTAGTCCATAAAATCGCGCAGCATACATGAATTGCTACTTAGAGCCGTGTGTTCTGATATGAAATACGACGTTACATTGACTGCAGTAGGTAGCTTAGTTACATTATAATGTACAGCTCTACATTGACTGCAATAGACAGTTATACATTATAATGTATAATTCCTGCTGCAGTCACTATAGAGTTTAACATTATAATTTATAACTGTCTACTGCAGCCAATATAGAGTTGTACATTAAAATGTATAACTGTCTATTACAGTCGAAGATAACATTACTTGAAAACATTTCACATGATTGTTTGAAGTAACCTTTTTAGAGTCAAAAGTAATTACTCTCTCTTGAAATAATAATAATAATAATAATAATAATAATAATAATAATAATAATAATAATAAAAATGAGGACTTTGTATAGCGCCTAATATATAAAAGCTCTAAGCGAATTACACCTTCAATAATGATATGACTACACTAAATAAAAACAATTGACAAAAGCAATGAAATTGGAAAACATAAAAACATGCTGAAAACATATAAGATATAAAACATTTGGTTTCTAAGTTTGGTCCTGCATTTGAAAAAGGTGAGTTTTAAGAGCACTCTTAAAATGGACCACTGTGTCTTTGTGTTTAATTTCAATGGGTAATTCGTTCCACATAGCCAAGCCCTGGTCTGCAACAGAACGTTGTCCGTATGACGTCGTTTTCATAGTGGGAATAATGAGTATATTATTCTCACAAGAAAAGCGTAAGTATCTTGCTGGTGTATACACATGTGTGAAGCCAAATAGGTATGTTGGACTGGAGTCTGTCAGTGAAATATAGCACACAGAACATATTTTGTGTTTGATTTTGTATCGAATTGATAGCCAGTGTAGGGTACAGAGCAGTGGTGATGTGTGCTCTCATCGAAGTACTCTAAAGATGATCAGAGCAGCTATGTTTTTAACTTTTTAAAGATTGTGGAGTAAATAGTGTGACGAACCAGACATAATTGAGATACAGCAGTCCAGTCTTGAAAGTACTAATGAACACACAAGTGTTTTAGTGGCATCAACTGAAATATATTTACGAATGGAACTGATGCGTCTCAGTTAAAGATATGCAGTCTTGCACATGTTCATGACTTGATTCTGCAATGTGAGAGTACTGTCTAGAGTAACACTTAGGTTTCGTACTGACAGTGAGAAATTAATGTTGATGTTGCTGATATTTATTATCTGAGATAAAGGATGTGAATGAGAACGTCTTTGTGTTGTGATAAGAATAGCCTCAGTTTTATCATTATTCATCTACTGCTTGTTACATGTCATCCATGATTGCACATCCGAAATGCACTTCTCTACTCCATGGATGGTAGCATCAACTTCAGTTGGGTGGCTAGACTTGTATATTTGGGTGTCATCAGCGTACAATTGGTGCGACATTGGGTGATGATCTATAACACTTGAGAGCGGCTGAGTGTACAGATTTAAGAGAACAGTTCCAAGAACAGATAGCCGTGGAACACCACAACATACGTCAACTGGGCTGGAGTGTATTCCATTAGCAGATATACGTTGTGTCCTGTTTAATAACTAGGACTTGAACTACTGTAAGGCTATATTCAGAATGCCAATTACATGCTGGAGACGCTGAATTAATATAGCATGGTCTATTGTGTCAAATGCTGCCGATAAATCCAGGAGAGTGAGGACTGTAATCTTTCCACTATCCAAAGCAGAGAGAATGTCACTAAATACTTACAGAAGAGTAGTTTCTGTACTGTGGCAAGGGCGATATGCAGACTGTACATTGCTAAAAAGACTGTTTGAATTCAAATGAGATACAAGATGAGTTAGAACAACCTTTTCTAAGATTTTTTAAATGAATGGGAGATTAGAAACTGGGCGGTAGTTCTTTAAATCGTTATGGTCCAGTGATGGTTTCTTCAGCGGTGGCTTTACGATGGCAGTTTTGAAAAATGATGGGAATTCCCCCGATCAGAGAGAGATATTAATAACATCAGTTAGTGAAGGTAATATTGGGTCTAAGCACTCAAGCAGCAGTGATGTCGGAATTTGATCAAGTTCACAAGACTTAGGTACACTTTTCATCACGATTGTCTTTACTAAATCAATAGAAATAGTTTCAAATGCTCCTAACAGTTGTCGCTGAAATTCTGCATCTCTACTGGCTTGTACTTTGTCATCGAAGAAATTTGCAAATTGGTCTTGTAGGTCTAGTGGAGAGAAGGTTGTTGGAAGTGGTGTACATTTGTTCCTTGACATTAGTATTTTAGTTTTCTCGAAGAGCTCTTTGCAGCTGGAACTATCCGTGATCTTAGTACTGTTGTGGGATGATTTGGCTAAATGGACTATGTTTGTGACGTTCTTCTTAGCGGCTTCGTAGATTTGTTTATGAATAGTGAGTCTGGTGGAAAGCCAAATAATCATTGCTTTTCGGCGATATCTTTTAGCCGTGCGAAGATAGTCCCTAACACTGCTATACCATGGAGAACAAATTTTATTGATAATCTGCATTTGTTAGCTGGGGCATGTTGTTCAAGCAGTGAACGCAGCTAGTTATCAAGTTGTTCCTCTGTTGGATGTAACACACACACACAATTTTTGTTGAGGATCCAGAGAGAATAATATGATGTTAACAACATTCCATAATCAATCATTCAGAATCCATAGATAATAATCTGATGACAGAAAGATTCGATAAGCAATCATTGAGAATCCAGACAGAATACTCTGACGATGAAAACATTCCATAATCCGTCATTACGAATTTCACATATTTTCTGATATAAACATTACATAATCAGTCTTTACAAATTCCAAATATGCTCTGATGATATTAAAAATACATAATCAGTGTTTACAAATTCCAAATATGCTCTGATGATGTTAAAAATACATAATCAGTCATTATGAATTACATATATTCAATAATGATGTAAACAATACATAGTCGGGGGACTAGAATCAACATAAACTTGAAAATGCACATTCAAACTTGACAATAAATTTATATAAATGGTTGAAGAAGTTTACACACACACACACACACACACACACACACACACACTTGTATTTCATACACTATCTATGAGACAAATTCGGCCGCATAGGCAACTTTTATTAATGCAAATATTCTAATAATACAATGAGAACACCTTTATCGTCTTATTTTCTGCTAACTTCGCAATTGTTAAGCTGTCGCCATTCATGTACTGTGTAGAACAGTCGCATGGTTCGTAATTCATTATTTGTGTAGACGCACGAGTAGTCTTTCATTCATTGTGTAGGACAGACGACGGGTCGCCATCCATACATTGCATGGGACATACAAGAATTGTTAGGAAAAGTTGGTGTTTTTTTAAATTCATCCTTCCTGACACTGCAGTTTAAATATCAGTACGTTCTGTAATATGACCACCCGCAATTATCGAGCCCATACCACAACAATTACAGCATCCTGTCTGAAAGACGATATGAATTTATCAATAATTTGAATCTGAAATGGCGAGCTAGAATTAGAATTTCTTTTTAAACAAACTAAGGGTGTGTCAAGATATTCGTGCTCGATTTACGGCGTAATTCATGAAGGAATGTCACAGCGGTATGACTAATACATTCCAGGTATAATATTTAGATTTTCCATTGACTTATTTACACGCACAGCGCTGTATTATTACATCAAAAAGTGTTATGTCACGCAAATATGTATGTTTTTAAGACAAGGTAAATATCCCACTCAGAAAAAGATATTGTTATGTTTTCTTGGTTGCCTGCATAAACCGAGATTGACTAAAATACAGGTCTGACCTTTATCATTTTCCCTTGAAGTAAACTACAGTGTTAGAATATGTAACCTTTTCAAAGAGGAAATTCATGATTTGAAAGTAAATTTATAATAAATTGTAATGACTAGATTGGGATGTCTGAAGCATAACCCCAAAAGGCGATGTTTCGTGTATCTTTGCAAGGTTTTCTATATCATTGTCTGAAATACCCAATTATGAACAGGATGTCAAACTGTATTTAATAAAACACCAGCTACCACCACAAGACAATCCTTCTCCAATCCCTGTCACTGATGAACGAAGATCGTAAAAAAGAAGAATTTGTATGTATGTATGTATGTATGTATGTATGTATGTATGTATGTATGTATGTATGTATGTATGTATGTATGTATGTATGTATGTGTATGCATGCATGCATGTATGTATGTATCAGGTGCCCCAACTCCCCGTGCTGCAGTCTTCTGGCACCCATGAACATGATGCTATATTTATTAAATTCCATATCGTGTTATATATTTCACTTAGAATCAGCATGAAACAATGTCGAAATCGCATGGTTATTCCAACTTTTACAATACAATTGAAAGTACAGATGTCACAAGTATAGTACTTTGAACAGTAACTGGTCCCACTGACGTGTATGGTAATACCAAAGTACCATAACAAATCCATTGGTACCACTCACGTGTATGGCAATACCAGAGTGCCAAAAGACAGCTATTAGTACTACTCACGTCTTTTGTACTACCTTAGTGCCATAGTCAATGGTCCAAAGCATGTGTATTGCAATACGCCAGTGCCAAAATACAATAACTGATACCACGCATGCGTATGGATGTACTTCAGTGTCACAGTACAGCCAGTTGTGCCTCTAAGTGTCCGGTAATCCTTTTTTATAAAAAGAGAGTCATTTGTACCACTCACTTGTATGGCAATACCCGTGTGCAATAAGAAATATATTGGTACCACTCACGCGTATTGTTAAACCCCAGTATCATAAGATAACTAATAGTACCACTCACGTGTATGATACTCCTTGGGTGCCATAACACATACACTTGTACAATTCATATAACCACCATAACATTGCAAATGGCACAACTCTCGTGTATAGTAGATATTCAGTGCCAAATTATACTATGGTACGACTCGTATGTTGAGCAAGGCACAATTACAGGCACGAGTCACGTGTTTGGTAGTACGTTCTTACCATAACCCATGGTAATGGTACTACTTACATATCACATGTATGATAACACTTTCGTGCCATGACGTAGACATTTTTACGATTCGCATTGTTTCAGTCTCAAGACACAGAAGATAGTACAACTTGCATTTATGGTAGTACATTAGTGGCATGACACGAAAACAAGCTGGACTCACAGGTATGGTAGTACAGGTATGGTAGTACATTACTGGCATGACTCCTAAACAAAAAGGAATCACATGTAATGTGGTACTTCAGTGGCATAAAAAAGGCACTAGCATAACTCGGATATATTGTTGTATTTCAGTCGAATGCCACATATACTGGTATACGTTAATGACACATATACATTTATATGATAGTACTGTACTGACACAGACACTGGTACATGATAGTACTCTAATGACACATACACTGGTATATGAGAGTAATCTAATGACACAGACATTTGTATATGATAGTACTCTAATAACACATACACTGGTATATGATAGTACTCTTTTGACATATACACTGGTATACGACAGTACTCTAATAATATATACACTGGTATATGATAGTACTCTAATCACATGTACACTGGTATATGATAGTTCTTTAATGTCACATACACTGTGCTATGTTTTAATGACACTGGTATTTCATTATATTATATTACTGGAGGACCATCTTCTTAACTTTCCGGGTTGTAGAAGTTGGAAGTTTGCTGAAAATTAATTAACCAAATAGTTTTTTCCCTAGTTTATCAGTGCAAAAAATATATACCTTAAATTACGTTTTTAAATGGTTATCTTTAGGTGAAAGAGTGCATGTGTATGGTTTGGAAATTAGACTTAGGTTAAACCATTTTTCAGTCATATTGCAACCTTGTCTGTTGTGGTGGCACTTTATAGTGATATCTAGCACTGGGTCAATTAAACCTATCGGCTTGACATCAAACCCAGGGCCGCCACACATCCTTCTCATGACCAATATGAAATATTCGATTCCAAAATAATCCACTGTGTAGTGAAATGTTAAAATCCGTAGTACGTTGTCACTGCTTTAAATTGTCCATATGAGAGAGAGAGAGAGAGAGAGAGAGAGAGAGAGAGAGAGAGAGAGAGAGAGAGAGAGCATACAGTCGTTGGAAAGTAGCTTCTGTTAAAACTCTTGTATAATTTTAAAATTTTAAATTATAGTGAAGCTGATAACTTTGCTAGTTATATTTTTTTGTCTCCATTATAGTTACAAATGTTTATGAAATGTTACACTATTATTTTATCTTCTTCAGATCCTGTGAGTTGCATATAAAATGCAAAAGTAAAATTATATATCTGGAGGAGAGACTGAGGAAAGCAGAAACAGAATTGGAAGAAAAGGAAAGGAAACTGCAAGATTCGAATATAAAATAAACATGGATAAATTTTGATTGAACAGATTTACAGATGACGATGAAATGATAGAATTTTACACTTGTTTTCCCATATGAGGTTTTTATAACCTTCTTCAATGGCATCAAACCTACTGCAATTAGAATGTAGAGCTTATATTACAGCACCAGGAATGACATCAACATCAGAGGACGGCAAAAAGCAATGGACCCAGTGGATGAACTTTTCATGTTTTTCTTTTGTAGATGTGGATTTCCGATTGAAGATAAGTCTGTTCAATTCAATATTCACATGTCTTCTTTAAGTCAGAAAATAATCATGTGGACAAATTATTTGTATTTCTTACTGGGAAATATAAATATTTGGCCAAGTCATGAGCAGGTTCAAGCAAATATGCCTCTCGAGTTTCAACTGTCCTACCCAGGAACCAGAATTAGTATTGCTGCACATAAATATTTACAGAAAGACCCTAATCTCTAGTGCTTACATCAAAGACTTGTTCAAACTACGAAACTCACAACTCCTGGAAAGGTTTGGTAGGGATAGCCGCACATGGTGCAGCCACATTTGTGTCTTCCTTATACTCTGGATGCATGACTCTGAGTGATGTGGAGATCACAAAGCTGTCAGGGATTAAAGATTTGTTAGAACCATGGGATTAAAATTATGGCAGATAAAGGTTTTGTTTTACACAAAGTTGTCGTTGTTTTGGGCATTGATTGGAATCATTTGACAAGTTCATTCATTTATTTTGAAATGAGCATAAATGCAAATTTTATTTACTGCATTATTAAAAATATTCATTTTATAACTCGAAACTGCAATGTGACATGAACTAATTATAGGATTCATTTGAAATCCATATTTTGTATGTCTTTCCATTGCATGACATAATAACATCATTTGTGATGTCATGAAATCTAATTATGTGTTACTTGTATGATAAATTTAAATTCAGTGTGCTAACATGATGCTAATTATATGGCACTTACAAACAGCCAGCAAGAGGGCCATGAGTGGACGAGTGGTCTAAAGCGCTCTCTGTATCAGATCACTGCCATCCCACATCTGTGTGTTCGAGTCTCGTATTTGGCAAATGTGGGTAGGTGAGATAGCTTGCCAGTAGCTTCTCATGGGTTGGTGGTTCTTTCTAGAGATTTGCCTAGGTTCTTCCTCAACCATGTATCGTGTACTGAGAAATGGTTTTAAACCCTACAGCAGAAACAACAACAACAACAACAAAAAGCAGCAATATAAATAAGCTAACATGAATTACATAATACTGATAACTGAGCAGTAGTACCAGTTAACAGTGATACATTGTTATTTTTGTTATTTGCTGACTGCAGTGTAGTTATGTAACATCTACCAGTGATCAGTGTTAGTTGCAGAGCTAACCTGCACATAATTATATAACAATTGCAACAAATAGCTAGCCATACCAGCAAGTGAGTAAGGCGCCGTCCATGAATGACGTCACGCACCTACGGGGTGTGTGTGTGTTGGGGATTTACACATTTGTGACGAGGGGGACGGGGGTGTTGAAGAAATATCTCGTCACATCAAAATGCGCAACTTTACAATAATATCACTTAATTTTTGTATTACTTACAATTTATTTAATGAAGTTTTAAGTAGCTTCACGCGTGTCGGGCATGAGCTCAAATTACGATGGACTCTTCTTCGAACTACCAACACCCCAACTAGCCCCAACAGTAGCTTTTTCCAAAATAGCATTTTTCCGTTTCCAGTCCACTGGTGTCGACAAAGCAAGGTTGAAATTATCTTTTTCTCGCCAAACATTTTTAATTTTAAACCTTTTTGTGCTATAAAATTAAACTTAAAATGTTTGATAGAAAAATAAATAATTTATTGGTTTGATAGAAAAATATTTTTTTTTTATAAAGGTTGATATGTTTCAGATTCTTGTTATAAAAGATCTTACATTTAAGAAATAGAATAATTAAAGTTTATATATATATATATATATATATATATATATATATATATATATATATATATATATATATATATATAAAGTTTATATTGCAAACAGAATAAGAATAAATTAAAGTTTATATTACACCAATAATAATCTCAATTTTTGGGGCGTTAAGAATTGACCACTACAATTTATAAAAGTAAAAGGTTCCAGTGTCTTTTTGAGGCATACGTGCTGGCATATCCTGCAAAGAGCAGAAAGGTTTGCCAAGAAGAAGTGATTCTAAAGTGGAATGGAATAAAAAAAAATGATGCAGGTTTGCAAGTCAAAGTTGATCACTGGTTGCAAGAATTAAAACCTATTGCCGCCACAAAAAAAGGATCACTTCTGACTTTTTGGGCTAAACAAACATCACATGCCGCTACAGAAAAAAAAATACTTGAAAAAGTGCCTGTGGCAAACACCGATAATTCTGTGTTCAACTACAAAGTTTCAAAGTATTTTTCTTTAGTTATAATTACTTAATTTGATAGTTATGGGAGAATTTGAATACAATATTCTGAACATCTGCAGTTTTAGCTACATACATGTTTTCTCCTACAATATCAGAGTGAAGCGCCACACATAATACATATTAAATGAAGTGATTTAAAACATATTAATTTTCAAATAGGAAATTCGGTTTTTTCGGGGGAAGGGGGGGGGGCAGAGCTTTGTGACGTCATATTACAAGGGGTCTGACTTTTTGTGACGACGTGTGACGAGGGGGAGGGGGGTCAAAATCGTCCAAAATCGTTTGACGTCATTTATGGTTGGTGCCTACTACAATATAAGTTGCAGCATTCCAACCAGATCATAAATATGTTACAGTCACAGCTGACTAGCAGCATCAGATGATTTTTTTTCTTCTTCTTGAATGATGTTATGTGATTGAATTTCATATCTTTTTAAAATCTGATTGTGGTATAAACTGTAAGTTGCCAAACCAAAGTCATGCATATATACATATATATATATATATATATATATATATATATATATATATATATATATATATATATATATATATATATATATATATATATATATATATATATATATATATATATATATATATATATATACTAATATGAACCAAACAGGCTGGAAAGTGCTATCCCTTGATTTCTTTGAGAGAATGATTGATAGTATTAGGTGCAGAATATATATATATATATATATATATATATATATATATATATATATATATATATATATATATATATGTGTGTGTATATATATATATATATGTTATATGTATATATATATATATATATATATATATATATATATATATATATATATATATATATATATATATATATATATATATATATACATACATATATATATAGTTAAATTTCATTTGGTTCTATTGAAGAGTCAATTGTTGGGCTAAATGTTTTCTCAAGTGTGTCTTATTGTTTTTATTTCTATGTTGAATTTTTTTTTTCAAACTCATTTTTTAACTCTTGACACTTCTGTGTCTCCCTTCACATGACAGGCAGTTGAATAAAGTACACGTTTCTAACACACTATTTCTTTATTTTGCTTTGCAAGAGAAATTGAGTTACTTGTTGTTAATGAAACTGATATTTCTATTCATCATAGTATGTGTGACTGTCAAGCTGAACATAAATGTGAGCATCATTAATATTGAAATTAACAGAAAAGTACGATTCACTTCATCATCTCAAACTATCTTCATTTCTTTTGCCCTGAGATATGGAGCAATAGGTATAAAAATGATGTCCATTTGAATGTCAATCTCAAATTTGTTTGAGAACATTTGCATTTTTGTAATATTTTTAAAATGAAGGACATTTAAGATTAAAACACGTATTACAGCAGTTAGTTCTAGATTTTATGTCACTCTCTGTTCCTCACAATTCTGTCTCAAATGCTAGTAAGTACCGTGGGGGGTGTAGTAGGGGCCATGAGTGGCCGTGTGGTCTGAAGCACTCTCCATTAAGGATTACTGCCATCTCACGTTTGTTTGCGTAGGTTCCAGTCTCTGATTCGACCAATGTGGGTATGTGAGAAAGCTTGCCAGCAGCTTCATGTCCGTCTGTTCTTTACGGGTATTTCCCGGTTTCATCCTCCACCATTAATACTGGCGTTATACCCTACAACAACAACAACAACAAGTCAGTTTTGTGTGATATGCACCTCGCAATAACGTCTACAGCAGTTGTTATTGCCTTGGGGTGATGCTGCTTTCAACGCATACATCAGCAATAAACAAAATTAAGGTCATTAATAGATGTATACATATGTGTTGCGTTTTGACAGGGATTAATAATAAAAAGTGGGTATACTTAAGGATTTAACGATATGGGTCAAAATAAAAGCCCTTTATTTATATCCGTATAACAAGGTCAGTCGAAACTAATTAATTTATTACTAGAGAGCGTCCGATACATCAGATGGATATGCTAGCGTCTATTGGTACTATCGCCCCTACGTGGATTACGTTAAAGACATGTCTTCATTAACATTTCGTGTAAACCATATAATAATAATAATAATAATAATAATAATAATAATAATAATAATAATAATAATAATAATAATAAGGACTTTGTATAGGGCCTAATATTTCGAAGCTCTAAGCGCTTTACACCATCTATAATGATATGACTACACTACAGAAAAACAAATGACAAAAAAAATGAAATCGGAAAACATAAAAACATGCTGAAAACATATAAGATACAAAACATGATTAGGTCTCTAAGTTTGTCCCTGCAGTCAAAACTAGTGAGTTTTAAAAGCACTCTTAAAAGGGACCACTGTGTCTTTGTGTCTAATTTTTCAATGGGCAATTCTTTCCATGTCACCGGGCCCTGGTATGCAAAGGAACGTTGTCCATATGACTTTCTTTTCACCGTGGGAACAATGAGTATACGATTGTCAGAAGAAGAGCGTAAGTATCTAGCTGGTGTATACACATGAGTGAGGCTGGATAGGTATGTTGGACTGGAGTCTGTCAGTGAAATATAGCACAGAGAACAAAATTTAGTGTTTGATTATGTATCGAATTAATAGCCAGTGTAGGGTACTTGTCTCGTCGTGCTCTTAGCGCTCCATGGCACTTTGTTGGGAATCGTCTGTCTGCCCGTTGAGCAGATGGTGGCTCCTCCGCGCAGGCTGCCGAATCCAGTCTTCACATGCTAGGTAGACAAAGCCTTACGCACCGAGGGTTTAAAACCCTCCGGGTACCCTCAGCCTGGTTTTGCCGGCCAGTCGATGCAGTTTCCCGGGATGTGACCTCTTTGTATGTCGCATCTTCTTGGAGCCACATGTGAGAGGTTACGTTATTGCCCAGTTATGTTCTGTATGTATGTGCGTGCCATATTTAGATGGGATCGGCAATTTAATTTCAAGGATGATTGATGCTTGGAATTTAAAAACAAATAATTTCAGCTTTCCGATAGCTGAAAAAAATAAACTTCACCCTATTTATGACAAATATTACCCTAGTATATCCATTATATTAGCTGAAAGAAGGGGGACAAAATACTCTGTGTGTGTGTGTGTGTGTGTGTGTGTGTGTGTGTGTGCGTGACTGTAACAAATTTATGCATTTATTTACCTGAAAAAAGAAACAGGCAAATGCACGATTTGTTAGCTAAGACATGCACAATTGTTTATAATTACGCGATTCCAGGTAACTCAGTTACTTGCTAAAAAAATCTCACACAGCAAATTGGAATCGATACAGCTTGGGCAGATCGACACGACAATGGCGGCTTCCTTTCAATATAACCGACAAAAATCCAAAGTCATTACTTGGCAAAAACACGCCATATTATATAACATGCATGCGGCTAGAATTGCGTATATAGACTGGGAGGTTTCACACGATAACAACTGGAAAACAATGTCATTTGCATTTGAACATAACATGGCATAGTATACACCCAAGTCACCAACGATCGTTTCATGGAATTCAAATTTCGCTAAAATACTAACTATTCTATAATTATATTATTAATTATCAAACTTGTTGTTTGAATGTTACTATATATAAGTACGTACAAATATGTTCATATATTTAAGTACCGGTCAACGTCAAAGCATTTTAACATGGTGTTTGTTCTTTTCCCGCAGAAGTCAGTCCGTAATTAACATAAATATTTGCTACAGTTGTATGTCACCGGAAAAATATAAATATATCTCACATATGTCCTCAGGATGGTTTAAATTTTCAGTCTGTATTACACGGAAGATAACGAAGATTAAAACAAATGTTAATATTAATTTCAGAAAAAGGTTCTTAAAAATGGATTCATACACGATAGACATGAACTTGAATATTTAGGGAGAATTCATAGTAACAATAACGGTGGCTTGTTGCTTGCCTTTTCGTTTCTTTTTAATAAATGTTGCTGTTCACACGGTTACTTCGGTGGACAAGAAAAGTGTAGAAAACGGCGGAAGCATAATCCAGACTCGTAATGAAAGAACTGTTGGTAATATACCTACCCAGCCCAGCTCGAGTCGGCTCCCTCCAATCTGTTTATCTTGATTCCTAAGCCTGTATGTTGTTCTTAATGTTACCCCTACTTTAATTTCGTCTCCAGCGTCATATTACCTCCATTTTATTTAAAATACGTGTCACTTGCTCGTGACAAATTATTTCATCACACCCCTAGTTCGGTGTCTTATATGATGAAGATTTCATTGGGTTTTAATTATGTGCTCCATGTTGTTAGATTTTCCTCTTCTAAAATTCCTCTAAAGAATGCTTCATGTTAAGATGGATATCCTTCATTAACACCATCTTTAGGTAATATTTTCATTTTAAATTACGAATTATAAAGGGAAGACAAGCTTGATGGTAGCTGCCATGTTCATCGCATACACCTTACATTATTCAGACTTTAATTTGAGAGAGAGAGAGAGAGAGAGAGAGAGAGAGAGAGAGAGACTCTAGAACCTGGTTAAAAGTGTACTCAAAGTTTATAAATGCCTGTAAATATACGACTATTGTGTGTTTACTATCGTGTCATTTTATTTCAAAAATATATGGTTGTATTAAATATGGATGCGTTTACTCCTTTTAACGTAACGCGTACTGGTATGGAATGCTGTCCAACAAATAAGAAACTACCGCTCATATCAAATACAAATATAATTGTTAGGGTTCATTATGAATGGTCACCATATTAGGGCATTTATATCATTGAACTCACTGGAACATAACATTCTTGAAGTGTACCATTGTATTGCCACTTGTCTTTGATTTTTCTAAAAATTGTGTTCTGTTTAATCATCTATATGTTTTGTACCATAAATGTGAATTGACTTGACTTCATATTGCTTCACCACCACGTGGGAAACCACACATCAATACCTGTCCCATAACTTTGAAACTATCCTGCTACACCACCGCGTGGAAAACATGATACAGGAACTTGTATTCTACAATAAATTTGAATTTAAACACTGATTTGAATTAACTTTACTTGAGTTCGTCTTGCCCCACTTCCTCGTGGGAATTCTTCCATTAGTTCCGTGTGTGAAATCTTCCATAGGAATATATTTTGTACTATCTATTTAAATTGACGCAATATGTATTAATCGTGCTCCACCACAGTGTGTGAAATCTTCAACGGAAACAATTATTGTACCACAAATTGGAATTGACTTAACTTTAGTTCAGCTAACTCCACCGCCCCGTGGTAAATGTCACACATATTTTAGACTATACATTTGAATTGGCTTGAATTGATCCTCCTCCATTACGGCGTGGGGAATCTAACATAGTAACATGTTTTCTATCATTCAATGGAACTGACTTAAATTCTTACTTACACAGGCATTTTTTTTTACCCTGTAAGAATTTGTAGCATTTTATTATAAGATTTTTTTTCTATAAACAAACTAATAAAGTCAGCATATTTGGATCTGTATGTCTGTCTGTCTGTCTCTTGTTGCACAATTTAAATTGTAGCATTTAGACCTTCAGATAACTTTCAGTTTAAAGGGTTTGATGCAAAGTGGAGAATAAATGTCAAACCACTCGCAAGTGTTCTAACATGAAATATTTATGTCTTTACGATACTTTTAAATAATTCAAGTGATAGGTGAATGATTATCATATGCTCAACCTGACAGCTTTCAATATTTTACCTGGCAACCTTGATATGATGCACATCTGTCAAATTAAAACTCATGAAAAGAAACTAAAAACAGGCATATTTATATTTCATAGTGCTGGGTGTTGGGGTAAACTGTAATGTATAACACGGTAATAGATTTATCGTTTGAATTAATCTTTATTATCGATATTTATTTGAAAACCTTGATATCTCATAAACTATATATAAAAACCTCTTTTAAAAATTGGATAGATCTCATAAACTTTACAAGATCTCTTTCAAGTGTTATAAGATGACATAAAAATCAAATATATTAAAACGCAGTTAATTGAGATATTCTACGAAGAATAAGAGATTATGATTTACTTTATAACATGGTTGTCCAGCATACGGCACGTGGATCAGAATCCGACACTCTAAAGACTTATATATGGTATGCCATCCTTTCATAACTTGCAACAACAGCTATGTAAGAAAACATTACAATTAGAAAACTTTACAATTTGAAAACGTTACAATTAGAAAACTTTACAATTTGAAAATTGTACAATTTGAAAACTGCACAATTTGGCTCTCAAGCGATAAGTTTGCACACCACTGCTTTACACGATATTTTTTCAGCCGACTCGGTACCAGACATTTCCTTTGAATGGTGCGTGACAGTCATAAAACTCATTATCTTGTACAAATTGCTGTATGATTTTAAAAAATTATGATAGTAACTAACATTGAAAACAGCAACTCGTTGTTTGCTTTTGGTCTCGTGCGAGAATTGTATCTGAAGAATGTAGCCAGCTGACGCGGCCTGTATTACAATATTTTGACCCAAAATTAAAGCTGAGAGGTTGGTGTTGGAGGCAAGACCGTGATATAATCAGGTCATATACAAACGTAGTTTGCTTGCACTTCAAATTTGTTATAAATATTATAATTACTTGTAAGGCGTTTCTCTATTGATGCTGAAACAATTTATATGGAGACGGCAATCAAAACATCTGCACCATGATGTAAACGTGTTACCATGGCGTGGCTATAAACAGAGACCGTCATTACTCTGAATCGATTTCTTACCGTTCCTGCTTCCTTATAACACGCATCTAACAGAGCAATATAGATTCATCTATCCCGTTACATAATGATCATGTATTACATGCATCCAACAGAGAACAATAACCATATAACCATGTTGCAAAATGTTCGTGTATAACACGCTTCCAACAGAGATCAAAATAGATACTTCTATGACATAACGTAAAAGTATTTAGGAGCTGTGAGTATAGGCTATTTATGTTACTTTCTGCAAGTGAGCAGCATAAGTTCTGATCTGCCGGCACTTTATGGAACGGGATTATCGTGTCCATGTTAGTAACTGGTGCGTGTTATCAAAGAATAAAGATGGCTCATTTATAAATCAATTCCAGTCGTTTGTTTTTCTCTTTTACCATACAGTGTTAATTTGTATATGCTGTATTCTTCTGTATTTTCATTTTTAATTAATAAAAAATGAGTAAATATTTGATCTTGATACAAAGCATAGTTTGAACTGGTTGCTGGAACAACGTCAGTCATCATATTGGTAGTATTTTCCAATGTAAACGCTTGCTTGCATGGTCGTCAACCATCACTGCTCGCTCTGATCTATCAAAGTGTGTGTGTATGTGTGTGTGTGTGTGTGTGTGCGTGTGTGTGCATTAACCACGTGGATTGTACAAGAAACACAAATCGGTTGGTATGTGATTTGGTACCATCTGCAACATGACCACACCAACCTGGAGATATTTCTATATTCAGTCATGATATCATGTACATACTGCATTTATACCTACAGTTCTGGTGATCGATATTATGAAATGATGTTTTTCCACATTTATTTGTCAAGTAATCCAATCATTGGGCGTGGTTGTACATGCAGAACATAATGAAGTCTAAATCGATAGCACTGACTCAGTATCCTTGACCACAAACCAACAGGGAAATCTCCATTTATGGAACATGTCAATTTATCTGTATTATTACAGTCAATATTCACCAGACTTTACATTGAAGATAAAACTGGTGACGTATTGTATTAAATTGATGTCATGTATTTATAACAAATGATATTAAAATACTTAATATTACCTTGATTATAAATCTGTATAATCTAACTCGTGTTACGTATATTTGATTTAAATCGTTTATTTTGTTTTAATTGTCAGATTAAATTTGTCATTTTGGGTTTAAAATTCATTCATTGGAGATATTTGTCTATAATATTGGGATGGCCTATACTCTTCAGGTAAATACCAGATGTTGGTCTCATTTCTGACCTTGTTTCAGAATGTAAAGAAGCTTTTAAAATGATTGGCTGATTCCAAGGACATCTTTCTATTTTTAGTTTTTGAGAGTAAACAATGCTGATTCTCATAAGGTGTATACGTGATTTTGTAAACGTGAGTTTGTTCTAAAGCTTCTAGACCCCTTCCCTGTTTACGTAATAACAAGTATATAAGTTGCGTTTTAGAGCGAGATGTCCAGTAGAAGATTGGGCTTTTAGATTACAAAGATGTGTGTTATCGTTTGAGTTATTTTAAATTACCTTATACTGTAAATTATTTCAATTCGTTTGGATCAAGAGGATTTTATTGTGTTATTTATATGGAAGACATTTGTGCTCATTTAACTTTCATAAGATCAGAACCGACTTCATCGCGTGACATCGTCTTCTATCTTGGATTGCTTCACTAAAATTCGAACCGGGAATTATTTAGGACTTTTTATTACCAGGAATGTTGCAATTCCACTATTGGATTATATTGTGAATTCTTTTTTAGATTATTTTTGGAATTGATTCTTAAAACCATAAGTTTATTTTTCTTTTCTGAAAAATATTTGTACTCAATAAATTGTTTGTTAATTTTTACAAGCTTGTTATTTTCACTCTTTCTATGTTACTGTTTATTCGAGCCTAAACACGTGACATAGAAATTGGGAGCTATAATCCGTGATTTGGATAAATTGGAATTTGGCTAGAATTTTTTCAGAAAACTTTTGTTTTTAAATTTGAATTCCCCTAGTTTTTCAAATCTTTAGTGAGATTGACAGGCTTGTATTAAAATGACATCTAAAGTAGAAATATTTCTTTCTAATCCTACCCAGGAGCAATTAGATCTTTTCAAAAAAGATGAGTTGATTCGACTTGCCAGAAAATTTGATCTTTCTGAAGTCAAGGCTTCTTTAACGAAACAAGATATCAAAAAGATTTGGTCCAATATTTTGGTAGAAAAAATGTTTTGGAAAAAAAGTGCTTTGATTTCGGTCAGTAAGTCTGCATCAGACTCTGACATAAAATTAAAGAAATTAGAATTAAAATTCCAGATGGAATTAGAGCTGAGAAAGCTGGAATTTCAGGAAAAGGAGAATGAAAGACAATTACAATATGATAAAGAGGAGAGAGAAAGGTAATTTGAATTAAAAAAAGAGCAGATGCGAATTGATAAATAGAGCGAGAAAAAAGAAAAGGAATATCAAATTAAAATGAAAGAATTAGAGCTGGCAAATGCAAAACTCCATCATACTTCAAATCCAAATTTAAGTTTTGATTTAGCAAGGAATATTAGATTAGTGCCCCCTTTCAGAGAAGAAGAAGTAGACAAATACTTTATTCATTTTGAAAAAGTTGCTAAACATTTAAAGTGGCAAAGGGAGCATTGCACTCAGTTACTACAATGTGTACTCTCTGGTAAGGCTAGTGAGATTTACACTTCACTGTCTGTTCAGCAAAGTGGTGACTATGATGTGGTTAAATAATGCATTCTAGGGGGTTATAATTTAGTCCCTGAAGCTTATCGGCAACAATTCAGAAATCACAGTAAAGAAGCTGGACAAACTCATGTCGAATTTGCTAGAGAAAAAGAGCAGTTGTTTGATAGATGGTGCTTAGCCAAGACAGTCGAAGAAGATTATTAAAACTTCAAGCAAATTATATTAATTCAAGAGTTCAAAAACTGTGTCCATAGTGACGTTAAGTCTTATCTTGATGAGCAAAGAATTGAAACTTTAGAGAATGCTGCTCGAGCTGCTGACGAATATTCTTTGACACATACAATTCCTTTTGTTAACAAGACTTCTATTCAACAGTCTTCTGGCAGAAAAGTATTTCAGCCTAATAGAAGCCCTTCTAGAACTCAAACTAGCACAACTTTCAAAAATCCAACTTCAGAGAATCTTGATTCTAGATCCTTGTTTCTTCCGACGTATTGCAAGAAAAAAGGACACGTTATATCTGATGGCTATAAATTGAAAAATAGGCATTAAAATCAAGACAGACCTGGTCCAAATGCTCTTATTTCTAAGAGGTCAAAGTCACGTTCATGTATTGAAAGCAATACATTTATTGGGTCTAATAAATCTCAGTCTGATTTTATTATGGAGAATTTTATGAACCATTCATAACGAAGGGTTCTATATCACTCCTGGGTGATTCAGCCAATCCCACCTCTATTAATATTTTAAGGGACACAGGAGCTTCTCAGACTCTTTAATTGTCAGTTACTTTGCCTTTTTCTGAGAAGTCGTCTTCTAATGAAAGTGTTCTTATTCAGGGAGTAGAGTGCGGCATTGTTAATGTTCCTCTACATTGTGTAAATTTGTCATCAGACTTAGTGACAGGACCTGTAACAGTCGGAACAGTCATGGTTTTACCCGTTGAGGGCATTCATTTATCGCTAGGCAAAGACTTAGCTGGAGACAAGGTTGTGGTTAATGCACTTGTAACTGACAAGCCTAATTTGGATCAGAAAGTTGATCCAATTGAAAAATAATTTCCTGATATATTTCAAGCTTGTACAGTTACCAGAGCTATGGCAAAATAAGCTGTTGAGAATGATGTTGATGAAAGCAGTATTCCTTTAGCTGACACGTGTATAGATCAGGCGTTTGATGAGGTCACTTGGACTCCTTGTTTGGATCAATCAGAAGGTATGGAATTCTTATGAGAAAATGGAGACTTCCCGAGGTACCTGCTGGTGATGAGTGGTCGGTGAACTATCAAGTAGTAGTTCCAAAACCTTATAGACAGGAAATACTTAATGTGACCCATGAAACACCTTTGGCTGGTCATTTAGGGACTAATAAAACTTATCACAAGATCTTGACTCACTTCTATTGCCCAAAAATCAAAGGTGATGTTGCTAAATACTGTAGATCTTGTCATACTTGTCAAATAGTAGGAAAACCAAATAATCAGAAGATACCTAAGGCTCATCTACAACCTATTCCTGCCTTTGACGAAACATTTAGTAGAATTATAGTAGATTGTGTAGGCCCTTTACCCAAGACCAAGTCAGCTAACTAATACCTGTTGACCATTATGTGTGCGTCAACAAGGTTTCCAGAAACAATTCCGTTAAGGAATATAAAATCTAAAACAATAGTAAAAGCTTTGATAAAGTTTTTTACTCAGCATGGCCTTCCCAAATCTGTTCAGTCTGATCAAGGTTGAAACTTCATGTCTGGAATTGTTCAACAAGTTATGCATGAATTGGGCATTCAGTAATTCAAATATTCTGCCTATCATCCTGAGAGCCAAGGGGCATTAGAAAGATTCCATCAGACTTTGAAAAATATGATTCGATCACATTGTTTTGATACGAATAAAGATTGGGATGAAGGCATTCGTTTACTATTGTTTGCTGTTAGAGAATCAGTTCAAGAATCTTTAGGCGTCAGTCCCTTTGAACAGGATTTTGGACACGCTGTGCGTGGACCTTTGAAATTATTGAAAGAGAAACTTCTTTATAATGAAGATACTGAGAATAATCTTCTTGATTATGTTTCTGAATTTAGATACAAATTGTCAAAGGCTTGTGTGGTCGCAAGAGCAAATCTGCACTCTGCTCAAACTAAAATGAAATCAAGATTTGATAAAAGGTCGAAATAAAGGAGTTTTCAGCCTGGTGATAGAGTCCTGGCTCTCTTACCAATGCCACAAAATCCTCTTCAGGCCAACTATTATGGTCCCTACACAGTTGACAGGAAAATTAATGACTTAAATTACATCATAAATACTCATGGGAGGCGTAAACAAAAACAACTCTGTCATATAAACATGCTAAAAGAGTATATTGAAAGAGATAGCCATGTTAATTCTGTAATTAACTTAGTTGTACCTGTCCCACTCAGTGAAGGAATATCATCAGATTCTACTGATATTGAAATGATGCCTGATATTAAAATGACGAATCTTTGTAATTCAGAAATTATGAAAGATCTAGACCAGAAACTTTCACATTTGCAAGTGCAAGAAAGAAATGAACTGAAACAGTTATTATTTCAATATGAACACTTATTTCCAGATATTCCTACAAGGACAAACAACATTTTTCATGATGTTGAAATTATAAATTCCAAACTTGTTAAACAACATCCATACAGGATGAATCCACTCAAACAGGAATACTTAATAAAGGAAATTCAATATTTGCTGGAGAATGATTTTATCGAGCCAAGTAAAAGTGATTGGGGTCCACCATGCATACTTGTTCCAAAATCAGTTAAAACTTTCCGTATGTGCACTGATTATAGGAAGGTGAACAGTGTGACAAAAACAGATTCATTCCCATTACCAAGAATCGACGATTGTATTGATAAAATCGGGAATGCCAAGTATGTCACCAAATTTGACCTTTTAAAAGGATTTTGGCAGATTCCACTAACGGAAAGAGCAAAGGAAATCTCGGCATTTGTGACTCCAGATGGACTTTACCTATATAAAGTAATGCCATTCAGGATGAAAGGGTCACCAAGTACATTTCAACGTCTCATGAATATGATCACCTCTGGTCTAGAACATTGTGATGCCTATAAAGATGACGTCATCATCTACAAATACACCTGGATAGAACATCTAGCAACAATTCGAAAACTCTTTGACAGACTCACTGATGCATGTTTGACAGTTAATTTATCTAAAAGTGAGTTCTGCCGTGCTAGTGTGACTTTCTTTGGACATATTGTCGGACATGGACAAACCAATAGATGCTAAGGTTGATGATATTTTTAAATTCCCTTTGCCTGAAAATAGAAAGCAACTGATACGGATTTTATATATGGCCGGATATTATCGGAAATTTCGTTCCAATTTTTCTATAACTGCAGACCCCCTGACAAATTTATTGAAGAAGAAGAACAAGTTCTTTTGGAATGAAAAATGTCAGGAGGCTTTTGACAAGTTAAAAGCCATACTTGAAACAGCACCAGTTCTTGCAGCTCCAAATTTTAATCAGCCTTTCAAATTATCTGTCGATGAAAGTGATATTGGTGTTGGAATGGGATACAGTAAGAAACTTTCTATCAATCTTATAAGATTTCTAGTCAATACATCTGAGCATAAAATTAAAATAAAATTTACTTGGTCTGAATGAATAAGTAAGTCAACGATATATTTAATCTCGCCGGTGCAAACCTCATAGTTCGTTCCTCTTAGCGAATATTTCGTATCTGTAACTCGGCAAATTTCAAATTTAAATGTAACTTAAAGTGCCTAATTCGTTTTAAGCACTTTGTGTTACACGAATTGGTAACTTTTAGATGCATTTAATAATACTGACCTGAAAATTAAAAGAGTTTTAAACAATCGATATTCAATATGAAATGAACTTTATACTTCGTCAATTGTTAAAATACACTTAATGAAATATATATTTTATTTGCTTGTATCAAGAAAATATCATATCTTTATTTTACTATAGACCGTAATAATCTTGATAATTCACCCTATTGGAATACGAATTTTCACTGCTCGTCAATATATATATATATATATATTGAGAATATTTTGACCAAGAAATTTACATAATCTATATGTAAGCAAGTTTGTATGTTTTTTTTTTTTTTTTAGGGTTGAACGCCATTTTTCAGCACGCAATAGGCTATACATGGCTGCCAGTATTATTGGAGGAAGAACATGGGGAAAAACCCCGGAAGGAACCACCGACCCACGAGTAGCTACTGGCAAGCCTTCTGACATAACAACATTAGCCGAATCTTAAACTCGAACCCACGCAGATAGAGGCGATACGGCAGTAATCCGTACCGGAAAGCGCAATAGACCACCCCATGAAAACACGTTAGTGGTCCATACGTATAAATGGCATTACTCATATTATCGAATTGAGTTAAAATCCAACAATAGACATGCTATTTTTTTTTAAAATCTTGTTTTGTTCACCTTTTTAAGTGCTGTTGTAACTTGCAATGACATGGAGAAGAATGAGTTCTGGCTATATTTTCTATATGAATGTACACAAACACATACAGCTCATAAACGGTAGACACTTTTCATTATCACGCGGGATACTGCAAGAAATGTGCTAATTCAGCCTGTGATAAATATTGGAGCAAATTTGTAGAACATGAAATAAGTACATTTGATTGCTTTTAGTGATTAATGGACATATTGCACTAAAATATATTTGTATCAACCCGATTAAACATGCCAGTTATTAGCTCATTTGAAGCATATTTCTAATTGAGGACACTTCAATATATGGGATGGGAGGGAGATTGTTTTCATCTACTCATTGGTACAAAAACGTTTATGAACACACACTTTTAGAAGGAATTAAAAAAATATTATGGTTTGAAAACAATAGTGCAGCCTCGGTTTTATAGTGTATTAACTGCCTATGACATTTAAAAAAAAATTAAAAAAAAAAACACGTTTGGAAATGGATGAGCAGACATCGAGTTTTAAAGACATATATGTATGATTTTGATAATCTGAAAATATACTGATATGGTATTCCTTTGTTTTGTTTGGTATAGCAATAGGACGGTTACAAATACTGTCGCCTTATTACTGGATTAGACAGAATATAAAAGGCATAAATTTATTAATCTGATCATCTTAATATATATAAGTTTAATTTAATATTATGTATGGGATAAGAATACTGTTCTTAGAAAAAATGTCGCCTTAATGCAGAACTAGACAGAATATATGTTTGAAGATTATAACGCCATAGCGATGCGGATAAACATACGTATTACAGTTGTAAAAGGCATACATTTATTAATCTGATCATCTTAATATATAATTTTGGTTTAATAGTTTGTTTGGGATAACATTATTGCACTTAGTAAAAATGTCGCCTTAATGCTGAACTAGACAAAATATGTGTGTGAAGAGTCTGTCGCCATAAGGTTGATGTGACCATCACAGATGTGTGTTGACATTAAGGCGACACGTTATTAAGGCGACACATGTGTGTTTTCATTCGTAAATATGTTTTTCTGTTTTAAACATCAATATTTAAGCTTGATAATCGGAATTATAAATTATTTTGATGAATTCATATACAAATACGTGCTGCAGTTTAATAACACAACATGATGTAATTCTGTTACCCTAATGCTGCTCTGCGACATGTGTTGACCTAATGCTGGTTACGTACTCATGTGTGTGATTGTGTGTGTGTGCGTGTGTGTGTAGGTAGGTAGGTAGGTAGGTACCTACCAGGTGCCTCTTCTAAACTTGCTACAGTGTGCTGGCACCCATGGATAAAATGATATATTTATGAAATGCCATAGCGTCTTAGTTTTCACTTAGAATCAGCATGAAGCAATTTTACAAACTCCGGTATCCAAATAATTAACACGGTTTTGTTTACTCCAACTTGTACAATACAATTCAAAGTAAGGGTACGGGAGTAATAAGTATAGTAATGAGAACATTCATTGGTACCACTGACGTGTATGATAATATCAAAGTACGATAACAAATACATTGGTATCACTCACTTGTATCGTAATACCCCAGTGCCATAATAGCCAATGGTGCCTCTCGCAGGTATAGTTATACTCCATTGCTATAAGACATACAATTGTACAACTCATATAACCACCATAACACTGCAAATGGCACAACTCTCTATAATGTAAATATTCAGTGCGAAATTATACTCTGGTACAACTCGTATGTTGAACAAGGCAATCTTACAGGCACGAGTCTTGTGTTTGGTTGTACGTTCGTGCCATAACCCATGGGAATGGTACTACTTACATATCACGTATATGGTAATACTTTAGTGCCATGACGTAGACATTGGTACGATTCGAATGAATGGCATTTATTCAGTCTTAAGACACAGAAGAGAGTAAAATTTGCATTTCTGGTAGAACATTAATGGCATGGCACGTAAACAAGCAGGACTCAAAGGTATAGTAATACATTATTGCCAAAACACCGAAAACAAAAATGAATCACATGTAATGTAGAACTTCAGTCTCATGAAACAGCCACTAGTATAACTCGGATATATTGTTGAATTTCAGTTGAATGACACATACACTGGTATATGATAGTACTCTAATGACACCGACACTGGTATATGATAGCACTCTAATGACACCGACACTGTATATGATAGTACTCTAAAGACACATACAATGTATATGTTTTAATGACACTGGTATTTCATTATATTATACCACTGTAGGACCATCTTATTAACTTTCCGGGTTGTAGAAGTTGGAATTTCGCTAAAAATTACTTAACCAAATAGCTTTTTTTCTCTCGCTTATCAGTGCAAAGTTTATATATCTTATATTACTTTTTTAATATGGTTATCGTTAGGTGAAAGAGTGCGTGTGTATGTTTTTAAAGGATTTTTCAGTCATAATGCAATATTGTCTGCAGGGGTGGCACTTTATGGTGATGTCTAGCACTGGTTCAAATAAAACGTATCGGCTTGACATCAAACCCAGGGCCACCACACATCCTACTTACGATGAATATGAAATGGTCGATTACAAAATTATCCAATTTTAATGAAATATTAATCGCGGTAGTACGTTTTCACTGCTTTAAATTATCCGTATGAGAGAGAGAGAGAGAGAGAGAGAGAGAGAGAGAGAGAGAGAGAGAGAGAGCGGTTACAAGTGACAATCTGACTAGATTTTATTAGGGACATGATATCCCACTATACGACCACAAGAATGAAGTACGTATGCCGCATACAAACAGCACTTACTTGGGCCTTTATAACAATTCCATTAATGCATTATTATAAGCGTTCCATGGGTTTCATCCTAGTTATTATGCCCTGGGCGAGGGGCAAGAATGTAGTGGTCAACAATTATCTTTCACGGATGATGGCCAAAAGAGTTTAAAGGTGAAAACCAGAACCGAGTGACACCTTTCCTCTCCCCAATATGCTTGCGCCCATGTTTCCATAGACGTTTATAATAAATCCTATACTGGATTCAAAAACCACAATAATGGACCTTTACAGAAATTCTCATAATGCATTATAATATCATACCCAATAAATTATAATAAAATTGCCATATTTCATTCTAATAGCACATTACTAAATCATTAAAATAATTCATAAAAAAATGTTTGATGCGCAATTATATAACAATTTCTATCATGTATTATAATTAAGAACTTGCTGGATCTTTACAATAATTCGCCTAATTCATTGCAAAAGCACTTCCATCCCACGGTATCCACGTAATTATTTTGCCGGGGGAGTGACAAGCATGTGGTTCTTATATATTATGTTTTACGGATGTAGGACAATCTAATTTAGAGGTGAAGGCCGGGATTGGGGGGAAGCACTTCCCATAATGTATTTGCATAGAATTTCCATTGACTTTCATAACAATGAGGACAAACAGATATATATTTAAGTCTGAAATAGTTAAACTGACATGAATCAATATATGGCATTTACTGTACGTAAGAATATGTTTGATAAGTCGACAATGACATGCTCCGCATTTACTTAGTTGATTCCTTACTATTCACTGACACCGCTCCGGTGTTCTAGTATTTACATCAACCGGCTCGGGTGTGGGAGGTCGTCATTTCGTTCACCGGCCGAGTCATACCAATGACTTACACAACTGGTAATAACAGTTACCTCGCTTTGAGTTCAACATTAAGATGTTGGTGTCATGACTGATCGGCCTGGTGTCAGGATAATGTGACTGGGTGGGACATCATCATACATGCTTGAAGCATGCCCCTTCTCCCCTTGCTTCAGTGCTCTGGTACTCATGGAGAAAATTATATAT
Organism: Unio delphinus; assembly: GCA_029339505.1. Classification (NCBI taxonomy): domain Eukaryota; kingdom Metazoa; phylum Mollusca; class Bivalvia; order Unionida; family Unionidae; genus Unio; species Unio delphinus. The sequence goes on along the minus strand of JAQISU010000184.1, from coordinate 7,455,770 downwards.
TTATGAAATTCCATATTGTGTTAAATTTTACTTAGAATCAGCATGAAGCAATTTTACAAGCTCATATGTCCTAATTGCACGGTTTTCATTAGTTCAGCTTTTACAATACAATTAAAAGTAATGTAATGAGAACAGTCATTGGTACCACTGACGTGTATGGTAATACCAAAGCACCATAATATATGCATTGGTACTATTTATCGTATTGTATTATCCAGGTGCGATAAACATAACTATCGTACCACTCGCATATATGGTTTTGCTTTAGTTCCGTAAGACAGTATTTATTACCACTCACATATATATTACTTGAATAGTACCATAATAATGTCACTGTTACCACTTACGTGTATTAAAAGACATCCAATGTAACAAATCACGTATATGGAAAATTCCCAGTGCCATTTGACAGTCAATGATACCATTGGATGTTTTTCAAATGCCACAATACATATTTTTGTTCCACTCACGTGTATGGTACTCATTTGGTACAATTAGAGAGTCTTTTGTACCACTCACGTTTATGGATGTTTTTTCAGTCCCATAAGACATATATGTGTACAACTCACGTGTATGGTATTCCTTTGGTACCATAGGAGAGCCATTTGTACCACTCACGTGAATGGCAATGCACCAGTACTATAAGACTGCTATTGGTACCACTCGCGGGTATGGTTGAATCCTAGTACCATAAGATAGCCAATAGTACCATGTGTATGATATTATGTTAGTGCCATAACATATATACCTGTACAACTCATAATACCAACATAACTCTGCAAAAGCACAACTATTGTGTATTGTAGATCTTCGGTGCCACAACATCCTCTGGTACAACTCATATGTAGACCAAGGCACATTTACAGGCACGATTCACGTGTTTCGCAGTACATCTATGCTGAAAATGTCTCAGTGAAATAGTTTATATTTCCTCGCTTAAATCTACAAAAAAGTATATCCATTATATGAGTTTTTAAAAAAAAATATTATCTTGAGGTGAAAAGTGCATGTGTACGGTTTAGAAATTTGACGTAGCTTAAACCAATAATCAGTCATATTGCTATCTTGACTGCAGGGTGGCTATTTATAATTATGGCAAGCAATTGGTCAAACTGTTGTTGTTGTTGTTGTATGGTTTAAGGCCATTTTTAAGCACAAGATAGGTTATACATGGCGGCCAGTATTATTGGTGAAAGAAGAACCCGGGAAAATGCCAGAAAGAACCACAGATGCACGAGAAGCTGTTGGCAAGCTTACTCATATAACTACATTAGTCGAATCGTAGACTCGAAAGTAGGCAGACAGAGGTGAGATGGCAATGATCCGTAAAGGAAAGCACTTTATAGCACTCGGCCACTCGGGGCCCCACGCAATGGGTCAAATACAAATTATCGGTTTCAAATCAAACCATAAGTTATTTAGAGGTCAAAACCAGGTTGGCGGACGGAGTAGTTGCCACCCCTTCATCGTTCCTATGTTCTGACGCCCATTCTTTCATTGAAATTTATTAGAATTCAAAAGATGCTTTTAATAGCACGTCCATTTACCTTCATTACAATTAGGACAAACGGACATATTTTATGTTTGAAATAGTGAATCCGACATGAATCAGTCTTATGTACAGTACGTAAGAATATGTTTGATAACTTGGACAAATTCTCTAAGTAATTTATAATTGCAAGCCTTTAAAACTGTAGACATGCTGACTGCAATAATGCAGACCGAGTTTTATTAATATACCATTGATTTTTCCAACCCAAGCTTACTTAGCGAAAATTTATGGTTTGACTGCATTAGTCGCTGAATAAAGCAGCAAATATAAATATTACGTACACAAGTTGATCTTCAGATGTATTTCAGATCTGCGCTCCACCCAACAGCACCCTCTTTTAAACACAAACTTCTGACCATTACATACATCAACAAATCTATCTGATAAAATCATTTGAAATATGAACCATAATGTTACATGTAAAACACCAATATCTTAAAAAATAGAGCAAAATATGACGGGTCAAAATTAAATCGAGATTTCTAAAATTATCATTGCTAATATGAGAACGACGTGTAATTACGAATGGTACAGCAACAATTATTCTTCCAAATGAATTCGTTTCGAGTCCACTTATTTGCATTTCACAACTCACGCTAAGGACGTTGGAAGGCTCCCGTACGTTTGTAATGTTGCCTTTTCTAGCGGTACGTTCGAAAGCGAGAAAGAACGATGATAGAATACCATGACGGTGAAAACGTCGCATAATCAGTCACTGAGAATCCATAACGAATAATCTGATTATGAAAACATTCCATTAACAGTCATTGAGGATCTAGAGAAAATAATTTGATGATGGAAACATTACATTACATTTATATTATGAATTCTAAATATTCTCTGATGATGTAAACATTACATACTCGGGGACTAGATTACAAAGAAACTTGAAAACGCACATTCAAACTAGAAACGAAATATTATATGAATGGTTGAATAGGTTTGCACACAAACATAAACACACACACAAACACACACACACACACACCGTATTGTTTTTCATACACTAAGAGAAAACATCATCCACATTGCTGACTTGTATGACTGCAAATAGTCTCATAGTAAAATGATAACACCTTTATCGTCTTATTTTCTGCTAACTTCGAGATTGTTAAGCTGTGGCAATTTATTTACTGAGTAGAACATTCGCATAGTTTATCATTCATTCATTATGTAGGACAGACGCATAATCCTCATTCATTCATTATGTGGGATAGACGTGTGATTCGTTATTCGTTATTCGTTAATTGTGTGGGACAGGCGCAAATTCATGATTCATTCATTGTGTAGGACAGACTCATATATATAAATGTATAAACTGATACATGCATACAAACGAACAGACACCAATTGTTTTGAAAGGTTGGTTATATACTTGATCCTATAACACCCTGTCTGAAACAGGATATGAATTTATCAGTTATTTGAATCTGAAATGCCGTGCTGGAATTATCTTTTATTTTTATACAAACTAACGCTATATCAAGATATTCGTGATTGATTTGTACGGTGTAATTGAATGAAAGGATAACCACAGTTGTATGAATCATAAATTCCAGGTATAACAGTTAGATTTTCCATAGACTTATTTAAATTTACAATGCTGTATTATTACATCCAAAAGTGTTATGTCACGCGAGTTTTTATGTTTTGAAGACAGGGCAAACATCCTACTCTGAACTCTGAACAATATCTTGTAAAGTTGTATTGGCTACCTGCAAAAACAGAGATTGGCAATAATACATGTCTAACCTTTAGCATCGTGCCGTGGAGTTAAATACAATATTAAAATATGTAAACTTTACAAAAAAGAAGTTCATGATTTGAAAACAAATATATAATAAATTAGAAGAACTAGATTAAGATCTTGTAATATCACCCTAAAAGGTGAAGTTTAGTGTATCTTTGAAAGGCTCTCTATATCCTTGTCGGATATACCCAAATATGAACAGTCAGCCTAACTGTATTTAATAAAACACCAGCTGCCACAAAAATACAGCATTTTTCCACTTCTATATTTGATGAACGCTGATTGTGAACATAAATAAATTGTATGTATGTATGTATGTATGTATGTATGTATGTATGTATGTATGTATGTATGTATGTATGTATGTATGTATGTATGTATGTATGTATGTATGTATGTATGTATGCGTGTGTGTGTGTGCGTGTGTGTGTGTGATTGTGTGTGTGTGCGTGTGTGTGTTGGTACACTGCATATGGCACAACTCTCGTGTATATTAGATCTTCAGTGCTATAACATACTATGTTATGGCTCATATGTGGAACAAAGGACACTTACAGGGTCGAGTCACGTGTTTGGTTGTAGGCCCGTTCCATCGCACAGCTAATATTAGTACTTACATGTCACGTATATGGTAATATTTCATTGCCAAGTCATAGACATTGGTACTTCCGTCCCAAGACACAACATATAGTACCACTCGCAGTAGTACATTAGTGCCATGACACGAACACAAACAAGGTATTAGAGTCATGACATAACTCGTATTTATTAATGACACTTACAATGGAATATACTTTAATGAATCTGGTATTTCGTGATTTAGTACTACTGGAGGACCATCTTCCTAACTTTCATGGTTGTGGAAGTTGGAATGTTCCTGAAAATTACTTACCAAAATAGTGTTTGTTTCCTTGTTTTAACTAAAAAAAAGTATATACATTATATTAGTTTTCTTTAAATAAGTATCTTGAGGTGAAAGATTTCGTGTGTATGGTTTAGAAATTTGGCGTAACTTAAACCATTTTTCAGTCATATACCTTGTTTGCAGGGTGGCACTTATAGTGATATTTAGCACTGTGTCAAAGAAAAATTAGCGGTTTAAATTAAAAGCCCGGTCCACCACACATCCTACTCACGATGAGTATGAAATGGTCGATTCCCAAATTATCCACTGTGTAGTGAAATGTTACAATCGGTGTTACGTTATCACTGCTTTATATCGTTCATGAGAGAGAGAGAGAGAGAGAGAGAGAGAGAGAGAGAGAGAGAGAGAGAGAGAGAGAGAGAGAGGTTACAAGTGACCAATCTAACCAGATGTTAATAAGGACATGGTCGGCCACTACAAGACCACAAAACTTTGGATTTTGAATTACGTATGCCTCATTCAAACAGCATTTACTTGGGCTTTTATAAGAATTCCATTAATTATAATAACAGTTCCATGTCAGGATTCCCACCTAGGTATTATGCCGTGGGTGAGAGAGCAAGCATGTAGTGGTCAGCTATTATCTTTCACAGATGACGGCCAAAACAGTTTAAAGGTGAATTCTAGAATGGGATATAAACTAAGTGACACCTTTCCTTTTGCCTATGTGCTGGTGCCAATTCCATGGATCTTTAAATCACATTATGAGTTTTAATGCTGGAATTATATAAAAATTTCCTTAATGCATCATAATAACAAATTGATAAGCCTTGATAATAACAAATTGATAATTGATATTGTAATATAACTTCCATGGCGGGGTTTCCACATACATTTTTTTACTGGGGGTGGTGCTTGACAAGCATGTGGTTGTAACCTATTACGTTTTAAGGATGAAGGCCAAAATAGTTTAGAGGTGAAGACCGGGATGGTGAAGGAAGCAATTACCATCCCCTTCCGTGTTCCTACCGGCGCCCATTTTTTCATTGACGTTTATAACAATTCCCATAATGCATTGTAATAACATTTCAATGAATAGATCCGAAATGACTAGTTAAGCTCCTTCCCCTTAGAGACAGTAACTACGAACCCCACGCTTCCCATTAAAATGGCCTACGCTACACAGAATACAGGCATCGTGTCAGAGTCTCTCGCGTATTCGCGATAATATTCACTTAAATACCTTCCTGATCAGAGAGACGTTCCAGTAACATGTTGCAGAAGACTTTGGTCTACTTTACACAAGAATATATACACGATATCAAAGGTTTGGAGTTTGAAAATAAGATTCACGTACAGCGAAACGCTGTCCATTTCTGAAGAGAAGTAGCTAACATGCACATCGAAAGTACGGAGGAAAAGTGTGAAGATGCATACTTTTGATATAAAGCGATGTAAATTTAATGTTTTGTATTTTTTGAACTATTTTTTATATTTAAACCATTTAATACCCTTAAGTAATGGCAACTGTTGTAGTACAATTCATGCAGGTCATGTAGCCAATCGGTACCGACTATTTAAGTAATGTGGCGTATTTATTTACAATTTGATTTCACATACATTAAATGGCGAGCATTCACTTTATCTGGATCCGCATACATCCATATTCCTTTAGACATTCATTATATACACACTGTTCAAGAAGTACACTCAGCAAAAACAAATGTTAAATTATGTAAATGAATATATTTGGATGAATAAGTTCTCAGACAGCGGCATTAAAGAAAAAAAGACAACAGTATCTGACATTTCTTATTTGATATCTTTTAATAATGAATGTGTATGATATTGAACAATAAACATGTATTGTTGCAGTGTCAGTGGACATTGCTCCCATGTAGTAGGGCTAATTAAGTCCCTACAGGGTTTCAAACTGTATAACTTCACCACTGTTCCTGTATAAAATGACTATATCCAACCTTCCCGGATATGTCTCATGTGCATTGCATGATCCCCATGCATATCGAAACACCATTTTGTACTTACATACAAAAAATCACGAAAGTCTGTAATGAAGCTGTATTCTCACCACATGTTTGTTTGTGGGTAAAACATGGGGGATGTTATCGTAGCACCGGACGCTCTTATCCGATTGGTCAACATCTGTAGATTTGATTGACAGGTCGGATCTATGCATTGACATTCATAGCAATGCTAACATTGTGGCATCGTTTAAGTTTGAAATAGTGAAACTGACATGAATCAATATCTGGCATATGCTGTACGGAAGACAATGGTTGATAAGTCGGACAAATTATGTGATTCATTAATTTATAATTTCAAGTATTTTATGTTGTAAAAATGCTGACATCAATCTCTGCGTACGTGGGTTCGTGTCTCAAACTCGGCCAATGTGGGTACGTGAGAAAGCTTGCCAGTACCATTTTGTGGGACGGTGTTTCTTCACGGGTTTTCCCGGGAGTAGTAGTTAATGGGGACACTATAGCCTCAATGGAAAATCCAGTCAAAAAGTGCTTGGGACACTATAGCCTCAAGATTTATAGCCTCAAGGGAAAATCCAGTCAAAAACAGCTTGGGACACTATAGCCTCAAAACAGCTTGGGACACTATAGCCTCAAGGGAAATGGAACATGGGGGATCTGTATAGCGTCAAGGGAAATGGAACATAGTGGGTCTATATAGCCTCAAGGGAAATGGAACATAGTGGGACTATATAGCCTCAAGGGAAATATAACATGGGAATATGATGGGTATAGGGGACTGTAGAGGGACAAGGGAAAAAAGGGTGGCAATGAAAGCTACTATCTTTTCGAGACTTATGAGTGGCCCTGAAAAGGGCCGTTAGGTGTAATGTTAACGTTGTCTTGTTAACACAGAGGACATCTCACAGATCTTCTTCTCTTCCTTAAACTTCTCCTTACTGTGGGTCCATAGAAGAGAACTCTCTTCAAGCAACCTTGTCTTTCCACATAGACTCTTCTCTTCCAATAGGCTGTCTCCGTCCTATGAATGACACTCCATGATGATCTGACATACATGGGTATGTCAGTCCTAAACAGCATACTTGACACAAGGGTTGACGATTCAACATTAGTCCACATCTTCTGATGAGAACAGGTGAATCGAATGCCGTGTACTGCGGTTATTTATAGGGGAAGAGCGGATTGAAACGGATTGAGTGTATCCACCAATCCAAACGTGCGTTACAAAAGGCAGACACAGCCATCCAATCGGAAGAGAGCAGTCTGTGACGTCACCTTTTCTATATAGAGGTACTAGCGCCTGTGCGCAGTCCATCGATTCGAGAGAGTTGTCAATCATGGCGGACAGTAAGAAGACAATGAATTGGAGTGAGACAGGAGTAGAGACAGCAAGTCATGGACCAACAGTGACTACTAAAGTCATGACAAATCTACATCCAGAAGAAGTGGATTTTAACTGGGATATTGTGGATTTTTTAACATCGCAAGAATTTATTCCGGAACCTTCGTTGCCTTCTGTATCTTCTTATGGACACGTCGATGATTTTAAACAAAGACAAAAAGAAGAATTGGAGCGATTTTTACAACAACAGAAAGTAGAAGAACAAGCTTTTCTTATGCAACAGCAGGAAGAAGAAGCAAGAAGAAAACACCAGGAAGAAACAGTAGCAGCAGCAGCAGCAACGGAGAAGAATGAAGACCAAGGACAGAAAGAAAATAGTGAAAATCAAACGGTTACGACGGTACTTTTAGATATTTTAGCTGAGTTAAGGAGTCTGAAACAAATGTATCAGACTTCTTTATCACGACCGAAGAGAAAAAGACCTTCTCGAGCGAAACAACCTGATCTCTCTGTGACTACGTCTACCTTACCACCGTTAGTGATTTCTACCAAATCATTGACAAGAACCACCAGTCCCGAAGTAGGCCTTGGCCGTGGCAAAGGCTTAAGACAGCTCAAGAGGATTTCATCCCGTTTCTGAGTTTGTTTTGTTTTAAACACAAAACACCAACGGTCCTTTTCAGGACCACTCCAATTATTTCGAAAAGAAATACTATGTCAATTGCCTATTTCAATGAAAACTCAAAAGCCCTTTATGTTTTTAAAAACCCATGAGGTACGTGTGAGTGACTGATTGTGTGAGTGTAGGTAATTATACTATCAAATCAAAACCAAGAGACACTTATGTTTTTTCTCTTTAGTTTATTCTAGTACAAACGTCACAATTCAAAATCACAACATAACATAACACAAGACCACTTTAAAAAAGTTCATAGGTTTTCTTCTGTTTCACTCTTTCTGTTTTTTCATTTTCTTTACTGTCACAGCTTTTTTTTCTTCCTCTTCACTTTCGTTTCGTCTTCTTTTCTTGTGAACGTGACGGGGTTCTTCCTTGGGGGAGGGTACCTCTTCCTCCTCCTGTTCAGAATTCCTTTCCTCCTTCTCTTTCTCCTCCTCCTCCTCCTGTTCCTGTTGTTTCTTAGGGCAGTTTGGAGACCAATGTCCTTTCTCTTTACAATAATAACAGGTATCTTGACTTTTGTCTCTATTGTAGCCTTTTTTATTTTTGTTACGATCTGAACATTCTGTAGCCCAATGTCCTTTCTTCTTACAGATATAGCAAGTATCTTGACTTTTATCTCGATAGGAAGGAGAGTAGGCCGTCGGCTGGTCTGACGAAAACTTTCGTATGACCCCACGTAAAGCTCTAATGAGAAGTTCCACTTGTGTAGGTTCTTCCATCGTTCTGGTCAATGTGAGAGTGAAAGGAATACTGAAAGGTTAGACACTAACCCTTTATATATATATGCACGGATCGAACATGAATATATAGGGTTATGGTCTTTAAAAGGTAGTCATTTGACTTTTTGCAGACAAGATGAAAAGACCACATCATGCTGTGGAGAAAGGAAAAGACAGTAAGAGACAGAAACGTAATGTATCGCCTAACACAGTAGCTGAAGTCTTGGCTCAAATTCATGCCAGTGATTTTGAAGATGACATGAGTGAGCCCGAATCCACACCCAGACAATCCACGTCCAAGCAAAGTGCACCACCCTTAGTAAACCCTGAAAATTACTATCACATTCGAGAGACAGAAAAGCGTTCCTCTCGAAAATTTAGAACAACGGCTTACACGTATGCCGTAAAGTTTAAAGATTTCAAGGCCAATGTACCTTTGGAGAATACAGAAGGGTTCATTACTGAGGTGTGGGATTCTGTGTTAACTGCACTGAAACAGCAATGTCAAGCCAAAGAAGACGATCGCTTGAGACTTTCTATTCATCACGATAATTTGAAGTCTCCCGTTTGGATCGAGTTTACTAGCCCATCAGAATTAACACCTTCCAAAGTCATCGACAAAATTCAACATGTGCAACAATCCAACGACAAGTTTCACATTGACGATGGAAAAGCCACACTGTTTATGACCCACGTGTCTCTTCCCCAGGGGACAGGACGCAAAAAAGTATTATTGGTCGACAGCCTTCGCAGCATGAAGCGAAGCCTCGTCCAAATTAACAATCCTCAAGACCAAATGTGTTTAGCCCGTGCTGTCGTCGTGGGACGAACGTATGCCGACAAGAACGACACGACAGAATGGAAAAGAGCCTGGAAAACTATTCGACAATCGGACCGAGCCAAACAACGAAGTGAAGCAGAACTTCTGTTACAGCAAGCGGGGATATCCAAAGACACTCCTTGTGGCATTCCAGAAATGCAAAAGTTGCAAGACGTCTTGTCTCCACATTACACTTTGAAAGTACACCCTCAAGAAGTGCGTGGACCTCTTTTGTTTCGAGGCCACGATTTCAAAGACCGAAAATACATTCACGTCTATCATCACGATGAGCATTTTGATACCATTACCAGTATCACTGGATTTCTGAAATACGGTTACTACTGTGAAAAATGTGACTATGGTTATAACAATCGAGAACAACACAAGTATTGTGGATCAAAATGTGAGGGATGTTTGGCCTCACAACCTTGTCTGGACCAAGGACAAGTACGAGTGCATTGCCCTGTGTGTCAGCGCACTTTTGTCAGTCTTACCTGTTACCAACAACATTTGAAGATGCAAGGTTCACAGCAGAGAAATGCTTGTCAGCTTCTGAGATTGTGCCCTACTTGTGGACAAGGCATACGTACCAATAGTGCCAAGTTTCACGTTTGTCGAGGGAAGAAACGATGTCACATTTGTCGCCAAATTGTGGACTTGGAGCACGAATGCTTCATTCAAAAATATCAAACCCAACCAAAAGATACCCAGAAGAAAGGGAATTTTATCTTTTTTGATTTCGAATGCATGCAAGAGACCGGTATTCACATTCCCAATTTCTGCGTGGCTCATCGAGCGTGCGAGCAGTGCATCCAAGAACCTATCTTTAGTCATTGCCCTCACTGTAGCAAGATTCCTGGAGGACGTGAAAAAATCTTTCGAGGGTCAAACACGCTAGCCGATTTTGCCCAATGGATCTTAAATCCCATCGACGAAACGTGGAGTCCAGAAGACATCGAACGTTACGGAGAGTGTCATTGCCATGCCACGGTCATGGCTCACAATTTCTCGGGATACGATGGGCAATTTCTGCTTAGATACTATGCGGAACAAAGTACCGAACGGCCTCAAGTGACTTTGAACGGAGCCAAAATCATTTCTATGCAAGTAGGACAAGTACAGTTTAAAGATTCGATGTGTTACTTGGCCATGCCATTGAGTCGCATGCCTAAAACGTTTGGAATGACAGAAATGGCCAAAGGTTTTTTTCCACACTTTTTTAATACCGAAGCCAATCAACATGCCATTCTACCACATTTGCCTGAGGTTGACGACTACGACCCCGACAACATGCGCACCGAACAACGAGAAGCTTTCCATGCTTGGTACCAGACTCACGCCTCGGACCCCTTTGACTTTCAAGAAGAAATGTTAAAGTATTGTCGATCTGACGTGGACATTTTACGACGCTGTTGTGGAAAATTTCGAGAACTGTTCATGGAATACGGAGGGATCGATCCTTTGAAAGAAGCTTGTACCATTGCCAAAGCATGTTCCTTAGTGTACCGAAAACGCTTTATGCCCGAAAATACTCTAGCGGTCATCAGTCCTCAAACGACAAATTTTGTCAAACGTCAATACTCGGTTAAAGCTCTACGCTGGCTCCATTACTTGTGCGACAAGGAAGACAAATGGATCCAACACGCTCGCAACGGAGGAGGCGAAAAGACCATCGGAACGTATTCGGTAGATGGTTGGGACTTAGAAAACCCTCAGATCGTGTACGAGTTTAACGGATGTTTATTTCACGGATGTCCCCTATGCTACCCTCAACGAGACACCAAAAATCAGTTTTTACAACGAACCATGGAAGACTTGTACCAGACCACGTGTCAGCGACGTTTGAAGTTAGAACAGCAAGGATACCAGGTGATGGAAATGTGGGAACACGAGTACGATCAGCGTTTGAAAACCGATCCCGAGTTTAAACGCATCGTAGAAAGTTACAAGTGGGTGGACCCCCTGAACCCTCGGGATAGTTTGTACGGAGGACGAACGAATGCTACCTGTTTACTGTACCAAGCGGACGAGGAGAATGGAGAAGAAATCAAATACTTGGACGTGTGTTCGTTGTATCCTTACGTGTGCAAATATTGTCACTTTCCCGTAGGGCATCCAGAATTGATGACAGAACACATTGATTTGGACCACATTCGACAGTACGAAGGATTGATCAAGTGTAAAGTCTTACCACCCACAGACTTGTACCATCCCGTTTTACCTCACCATTGCCAAGGAAAACTGATGTTTCCTTTGTGTCGCACTTGTGCCGAAACGTGCAACCAAGACCAACCTTGTCATCACACTCAGGAAGAACGTGCCTTGACAGGAACGTGGGTGAGCGTGGAATTGTTTAAAGCTCTGGACCTGGGATATCAACTGTTAGAAGTGTACGAAATTTACCACTTTCCCAAAACACAACAATACTGCAAGGGCGACGAGAGACAGAAAGGTATTTTTGCAGACTACGTGGATGCCTTTTTAAAACTAAAACAAGAAGCTAGTGGCTATCCTTCCTGGTGTCACACTCCCGAAGACCAAAAGATATTCAAAGAAAAATATCGGGAGCAGGAAGGTATCACTTTAGACCACATCGAGAAAAACGAAGGAAGGCGGTCGTTTGCCAAAGTGATGCTCAATTGTTTGTGGGGTAAAATGGCACAACGTCCGTCTTTACCCAAGACGGAGTATTTGTCCGAACCGTCTCGCTACTTCCAGATGATTCACGACCCAACCAAAGTCATCAAACACGTGGACGTCATTCGTGAGGATTTGATCTTAGTCAATTACGAAGAAGAACTAGACTTTGTAGAAGCCGACAAATTTGGAAATGTCATCATTGCGGCTTACGTGACAGCCCACGCTCGCTTAAAATTGTACGAAGTGTTAGAACTGTTAGGAGATCGCGTGTTGTATTTTGACACAGACAGTTGCATCTACATTCACCGACCGAACCAGTGTAACCCTGTCATCGAAGGAGACCGTTTAGGAGCCTGGACCGATGAACATCCCGACGACAAGATTCTATGTTTTGCAAGTGGCGGTCCTAAAAATTACGGCTACGAATACCGAGACCCCCAAGGAAAAATGCACACCGAATGTAAAGTGAAAGGATTGACTCTTAATTATCGCACCAGTCAAGTGGTGAACTTTGACGTACTACAAGAAGCCTTGCAGTCGGGACAGGATGAAACGTTTCAAGTGACTACCCACGAACCGCACAAGATTGTCCGTTTACCCACACACCAAATTGTTAGCCGACCTTTGGAAAAAGTCTATCAAATCGTGTACCAAAAGAGAGTACGACTTCCCAATCACTTCACTCTACCGTACGGTCACGTCAAAATTGGGCAGCATATAAAAAGGGACATCGTCCACGATCAATAGTTCATTTATCACTACAACGACCCCAGCGAAAAGAAGATGAATCCATTTAAACAGACATCATTCAAATTTGGGAATTCTCAAGTGGAGTGCGATGCTAAACCTTGCGATTGTAGTGATGCCAGGCTCTGTGACGTTAGCGATTCAGCAGGATATCGTAGGAACTTTGCTATGACTACTACCCCTATATCTACCCTGGAAAGTGATGCTGTGCGTGTCAAACCTGAGGGATGCGAAAGCGGTGCGACACGTTATCGTGGACTCCTAGGAATTTCACCGTACCTGCATCGAACAGAAGTGAGGAGAGTCGAATATTCGTTCCCGACGAGTTTGCCTGAATACTGCCACTTTAAAAGTCGATTTCAAACCTTCAAAGATAAATGGCCAAAATATCTGCCTGGACCAACTCCTGAAGAATTAGCCAGAGCTGGATTTTTCTACTTGGGCGAAGGGGATAAAGTCAAGTGTTTCAGTTGTGGTGTATCCATTTACGAGTGGGAAAAGAAAGATTCCGCTTACCTGGAACATGCTCGATGGTCTCCGAATTGTCAATACCTACCTTTAGTGGGACCTAGTGATTGGAAGTGACACTACTACTCCATGTCGTGTAACACACCTAGACCAGTATATAATATAAAACATAATATTCAAGGATTACCACACGAATTGCAAGAGAAGATCTACAAGGACATTTGGCAGGGTCTTGCTAAAGAAAAATCGCAATGGGTGACTGTAGAACTTTTGTGTCGTGAAATTCACAAGAGGAAAGTGACAAAAATTAACCAACGTGTTAGATTTCTCTGGATCAAGGGTATTTTTTTGCTCTGTTACCAATTTACTACGTTCACCTCTGAAGATGCTTTGATCCTTCTTAACCGTTACCCTGAATGGCAGTGGGACAAAATTACACGTTATATTAATCACTTTCGCTTTTTGAGCAAATTTAATTCTATGTTTAATTCTGGGTTGAATCTACACTTGTAATCTTTGACCTAAAGAAGTATAAAAGAGAACGACCATGCCACAACCTTTATCATTGGTGATCCAACAGATTCCGTGGAAGGATATCAATGAGAAGATTCACACGGTGACAGATTACGAACACTTATTACAAGAACTATACCCTATGAATTGGGGTCGACGTGTCGTGTGTGTTTTAGTGACTTGCTTTCTGGGATTTCGTTTACCTGCCGATTCCTTGTGGACACTTTACGAACACTACCTATCAAAAAAATAAGACAGTATGGTGGTTCCTTTAAATGTCCACGAGAGACTTATTCTGTTCAAAGCCTTACGCTTTCATCTGGATACGTCTCGACCTTTCCAAGAAAAAAAGATTCGTCAACTTTTACGTACGGAAGCAGTGTACGAAGATGTGTGTGTAGCTTGTGATTTACACCCTCATTGGACAGATGTACGTGACTGGAAAAGTTGGGATTTTGAGGCTTGGACAAACGAAGTATCCCATTATGCCCAAGCGTTGTGTTCCTAAAATGCATCGTCGTGTGAAAAAAGTCACTTTTAATCCTGTGTTAGTAACAGTACCAGAAGAAGAAAAAGAAAAAGAATCTATCACCCAAGACAATCCTTCTGTTCAAGACAGAACTGTCATGGACATTCCCCCACAAAGACCCTTTCGAGAAGACACCTATGTGACTGCACCCCCTGTAGAGGAGACTATAAGAACATTACATACTACCTCTAGGACACCTTCGTTACCCAAACCACGTTGTACAGTGACTTGTTTATATTCCACTTTGATCGTTTGCCTAGGTATTTTATTCCTGTATTTATCCATTTGGCTTTTATGTTTTCGTGTTGTTCAAATTTAAACATGCATTCAAATAAACGTGTCTTGAAAAAAGTATAAAAACCTCTTGTCTTGTCTGTTTTTGTGTCAATACTGTCATACCACTACACGACTATGGCTCACTCTACTCTTTCTACTACTCCTTCCTCCTCCACATTCAAAGTCATTGACGAACACTTAGATCAGGCTAGTTGGAAAGCCTTGTATCTTCGTCATCCTTTTAACATGTTAATTGCTGGACCGAGCGGTTCAGGCAAAACCGAATTTGTCAAACGTTTGATCGAACATAAACATCATTTGATCGATCGTCCACCTCAACGCATCGTGTGGTGTTACAAAGAGTGGCAATCGGCATACAGCCTCTTGCAAGAAAGTCAAGGTGATTCCATTGTGTTTGTAGCAGGCATTCCTAAAGAAGACGAGGGGATCGTGTCTGACCCTAGTCAAACTCATTGGGTTATTTTTGACGACATGTTAGGAGAAGACGAAGAAGAAATTAAACTGTGGTTTACACGTAAAGGGCATCATCGTAATGCCAGTGTCATTTACATTACACAAAATTTATTTCAACAAAGTAAAGCCCATCGTACCATTAGTCTCAATGCTCATTACGTGGTCTTGTTTAAAAGTCCTCGAGATAAATCACAAGTGCAAGTTTTAGCCAAACAGTTAGGAACACCTTGGCTAACTCATGCGTACGATGATGCCACTCAAACGCCACACGCCTATTTACTCGTGGATTTAAAACCCACTACCCCTGATTATTTGCGATTTCGTACCGATTTGTTTCACGACTGGTGTCAAGACGGAGGACCTGTCGTGTACACGTCCTCCTCGTCGACATAACACTATGAAGCACTAAAAAAATCTATAAAAACCTTGGGTTACTTTGACCTGGTCTCATACATCGTCAACATGACGTCCCTTCAGTCTCATCTTCCGATCAAATTGATTCGTGCCTTGTACGGCATCAGTCGCGAAAAAAATCCACAAAGACGTGCTCCCGTCTTAGAAGCCAGTCTCAAAGAAGTCTTACGATGGTTTACGGTGACAGCACGTCAAATACTGCAAGGCATCATTCACCTTCCACATCAAACCAAACACTTTTTTGACAGAAACAAAGTAGCCTTGACGCAACTGGCCAATCCTCGCATTGACACTCACACCAAAAAGCAAATCATATTGAAACCTGGAGGTAGTGGTTCTCTAGGAGGTGTCATCATTCGTTCCCTTTTAAAATGGGATCCCAATACTCCCAAAGTTCACCCCAAGAAGAAAACAAAAAAAGCCAAACAAGCCCCTAAGAAAAAGAACAAGGGTACCAAGACCAAAGCACAGAAAAAGAAAAGTCCACAGAAAAAAGCGGTCACCCGCAAAAGAGGCACTTCGGCCAGGACACAACCTTACCTTCGTCAACCACGACCTGTAAGAAAAGATCTACAAGGACGTTTGGCAGGGACTACGTTGCCAGTAGCCTCAGGGGCTGTCACTTCTCCGTTGCGGGTGATGCCAGCCAAACCCAATTTGACACCCGTTTTTCCTAATTTGATGAAACATTGGAAATCTGCGTCTCCCAAAACGTCTCCTCCACCGGAGACACCCTCGTCCACCTTAGCGTCAGTAGCAGCTGCTCATAAAGTACCTGCCCCCAAAGTCAAAGTCCAAGAAAGATCTGGCATGTTAAAGAGTTTACTAGATTTGTCCAAACAAGAACTGTCCCGATTGAGTCCATTGCGAACTCCTTCACGACGTGTGTTACCTGCCATGAAGTTGATACGACGCAAAGATAATCAGTGGCGACGCATTCCAGTATAAAAATATGACTTGAAAACCACGATGTCAATCAGTATTTTTTCTGTACCACTGATGAACACTCAAGGATGCCTCCTCAAAAACGTGCACACCATCACCCTCGACGTTCTACCGTCCAAAAAGGAAAAGGAACAAGACAATCTCGTCATCTCACCAAAAGCTTTAAAACCAAACATCAACGTCCTTCCCTCCAAAGACGTAGACCTTTAAAGAAAAAGAAAAGACACCAAAAAGGAGGATCCTTTGACAATTTTGGGAAACACATTGTTACCTTTTTGACAAAGCGCTAGTTCCCAAAAAAAAGTAAATAAAAGAGA
This sequence comes from Unio delphinus, assembly GCA_029339505.1. Classification (NCBI taxonomy): domain Eukaryota; kingdom Metazoa; phylum Mollusca; class Bivalvia; order Unionida; family Unionidae; genus Unio; species Unio delphinus. The sequence goes on along the minus strand of JAQISU010000184.1, from coordinate 7,438,714 downwards.
GTGTATACCAAGTCATTGACACTAGTGGTATTGTGAAACGAACAAGCAAAGATGTCACCTCGCAGAAAACATTTTTCTACACTCCACAAAGGAAAGAAAAGGAAAGGACGTTTAGCCAAACATCGACACGTTCTTCGTCAAAGGACACAAAAGAAAATACCCAAACGTCAAAAGAAAAAGAGAAGTCACCAAAGAGGAGGCATATTTACTGGTTTTATTAAAGGTATGCAGAAACTAGACAAAGCAGCTAATAACCGAACTGGTATCTTTAGCCCTGCTTTTGAGGATTTAGCGAAGCATGCCGTTACCTTTTGGAGAAGCCAATAGGAAAAAGAAGATAAAAGAGGGTGTGTACCAAGTCTTTGACATCAGTGTATTTCTGAAACGAACAAGCAAAGATGTCACCTCGCAAAAAACATTCTTATTCACCCCACAAAGGAAAGAAAAGGAAAGGACTACCTCCTCGTTTAGCCAAACACGGAGACGTGTTGTCCGTCCTGTCCAAAGCCTCTCCGTCCATGCGAAAACAAATCATTAAAACAGCCTCCAAAGATGTCATCGATACCGTGTGTGAATGTTGTTTGAATGTTTTGAAAGGCACGATACCTTTGTCTCCACACAAGAAAAAATGCTTATCCAAACATCGACACGTTCTTCGTCAAATGGTTCAAAAGAAAATATCCGTCCGTCAAAAGAAAAAGATGTTGGTGCAACGCGGAGGATTTTTACCCTTTCTTGCTCCTTTGTTGACAGGCATAATACCAGGTTTGCTACAAGGGGTGACCCAAGGGATATCCCAAGGGTTTAACCAAGGGATGGGTAGAAGATAAAAGGACACTATGGAGCACCACAATCTCAGACATAACCTTTGAAAGCCCATGGAAGGACGAAAACTAACTTTGGTTCCTTACAAACGATGGATGGAATACCATCATTGGCAAGAACAACGATCCCCCCATTTACCACCCAATCCCAATTTGGCTGAGATGTCGCAATTACAACACGAATTGCAATCCTTGATCCATCGCCACGATTTATCCGAAACCGAAAAATCACAAAAGTACGGTCAACTCTTGAAACGGCTACAACTCTTTCATCAGAAAGCTGTGGAACAAACAGCTCAACCCACTTTGTCCGATTTTAAGGCTCTAATGAATAACCCGGCACCCTCACCCTCAGCCTCTACAGCAGTTAAAACAGACGTTACCCCACCATTACCCAAGGAAGAAGAACCCCATGATCTCTTTCAAACACCTACTGCTACTCCCATTCCGAGTAAGATTGCTGCTTCCTTGTTGACCCCTTCCCCCACGCCCCCACGAGAAGAACTCAAAACTTGGGTTAAAAAGATGATGGCTACTCCTTCTTCGACAGATGTGAAAAAGAAAGAAAGGAAACCAGAAGTGAGAAAAGAAAAGAAGGCCAAAGAAGCTATCCCATTACCTCCGCCACCACCATTACCCTCGACGTCAACTCCTGTGGCACATCGGACACGTAAAACCGTTTCCAAACAACCCGCATTTCGTCCCACCCAAAGCAATATCCTCGAAGAGTGGGTCCCTTATTAACGAAAACCATGGAGAAGGTCTTAGCCAGCATTTACTACGATCCAGCTCACCCTGCAGGTTACGGAGGCATTCAGAAATTGTATCGTGCTGCCAAAACTCGCCTGAAAAAGCTCCGTTTACCAGCAGTACAACGATGGTTACAAGAACAAGCGACGTACACTTTACACAAACCCATTCGACGAAAATTTCACAGAAGTCGCACTCAAGTGGAAGGCATCGATCATCAATGGCAAGCCGATTTAGCTGATGTCTCTCATTTAGCCACCTACAATCGTGGCTACAAATATTTGTTTTGTGTCATCGACGTCTTTTCTAAATTTGCCTGGGTCGTACCATTGACATCCAAATCGAGCGGGGAGTTGGTACGAGCTTTGCAACTGGTGTTGAAACAAAGTGGCCGTCACCCTCTTCGATGGCAAACCGACAAAGGCACCGAATTTCTGAACCAAGCTTTCCAACGAGAATTAAAAAAACGTGACATTCATTTTTTCACCACCGAAAATCCTGAAACCAAAGCCAGTATCGTGGAACGTTTTCAACGTACCTTGAAAGAACGCATGTGGAAATATTTTACGCATCAACACACTCTCAAGTACATCGACGTCTTACCACACTTAGTCCAAGCCTACAATCAATCTTACCATAGAAGCATTGGACGTGCCCCACAAGAGGTGACACCTGACAACGAAGTCACTGTTTTTGAGCGTCTGTTTGGTACGTCCCGGACGAGGGCTGTCCCCAAGAAAGGTAGAGAAGTGTTAACCCCGGGAGATTGGGTACGCATTGGCAAAACCAAACGCACTTTCGACAAAGGTTACTTACCCAACTGGACCACCGAATTGTTTCGTGTTACTGGACGAGTGCGCGATCGTCATCCTACCGTCTATAAATTGGAAGACATGAACGGAGAAGTATTAAAAGGAACATTTTACTTGCCTGAGTTACAACGTGTTACCAAAAAAGAAGACGACGTGTACGACATTGAAAGCATTCTCGAACGAAGAACCCGTAAAGTAGGAAAACGTCGTGTCAAAGAAGTCAAAGTACGTTGGAAAGGATATCCTCCTAGTTTTGATTCTTGGATTGACGCTTCGCAAGTCATCGACTATAAAAAGAAGTGACCATCATGCCCTTCAATACAGCTTCAGCAACCACAGTGACTACTCCTTCACCCACGTCATCTCTGCAAGATTTACAAAAGCAACCCTTGTGGGTGTGGTGTGGAGAACGTGTCCCTAAAACACAAATCGTTTTTTTCTGTCAAATCTTTGTGGTATATTGTGTCATTGGTGCAGCCATTGCTAATTTGAGTTTGCAACAAGGAGACAAACAATTGTGGACCATTTTACTCAGCAGTTGCATCGGGTATCTTCTTCCTAATCCTTCCCTGAAATACTCTTACAACGGGAACAACAGTAACAATATTGGGAGTCTGGCGGCCAACGTTAGTCCTTCTCCTGACAGTCACCCTTCCAATCACAATCCTCTTTTAGATACTCCTTTAACCTCGAGTGACTCCTCGGACAGAAGAACATTGGAAATATGAACAACACTATTAACCAATTTTACTTAACGTTACCCAGTGACAGTTCCATGGAGGTGTTTCCTAACAACACATTGTGTTGTTACACGTCTAAATTACCTCAAGCCATGCATTTGGATCAAGATGATCACTGGGAAGCAGCTTTAGTGGAAATAATACACCCGACACAAATCAAAAACATCGTCGAAAATCAAAACTTTTTCACAGTTGAAGTGTACGACAAGCAATTGCAACAAGCCTTAGATGAACGAGGCATCACTGGCATTGACAACAAGAAATCAGATGAACCCCCAACTAAACAACTGTCCACTCATGTGTTGACCATTCCTGCAGGCTACTATTTTAGCGGACAACATTTAGTGACTACGCTTGCAAGCAGGTTCAATGTTGTGTTTGGTAAACCCCTGGACAAAATCAGAGAAAGTGTTACCTTTGAGTACATTAAAGCGGCTCGCCGCTTCATGATCAAATTTTCAGAGAAGAAAATAATAGCCATTACCTTTTGTCCTGAATTGTTTGATATCTTAGGTGGAGACCTCAAGATGCTCCCGAACAAAAAAGAAATACCAGGCATAGCCAGTAACTTGGATTTTACCAAATATTTTCGATCCCCTGTAGAAATGAACCAAGGACTCAATTTGATGTTTGTGTACTCCGATGTGGTGGAGTACAACGTGGTAGGACACACCTCTGTACCGTTACTGCGTGTCATTCCTTTCAAAGTGGATACCACTACCGCTGAAGAAGAAGGTGGAAATACCTATCACGTTCACCGTGAATTTGTGCATCCTCATTATTTGCCTGTCAGTAAGTCGTATTTCGACAGTGTCAACATTACTATAAAAGGAGAACTAGGTCAAAATATTCCATTTACCAAAGGGAAAGTCACAGTGAAACTCCATTTTCAAAAACGATTCTCCAACAACTGAAAAAGTGATGTATCCTGTGTACCAAGGAGTCACTCGACAACGAGGACATGGTTTAGGAGATATGTTTAAATCAGCCTTTCGTTCCGTAGTCCCTGTTTTAAAACCAATGGTGACACGAGGATTGCACACCTTAAAAGATGCCGCATTGACTCACGGCAAAGATTTTCTTTACAATGTTCTCATTGACAAACAAAACCCAAAAGAAACTTTTTTGAGAGCAGGCAAAAATACCTTGCTTCAAACGGGTAAAGAGCTTTTGGGTCGACGAGAAAGTCCTATAAATGCTCTGAACGGTACCACGTCTGACATTCCTACTTCCCTGACGACACAGCAAGGACAAGGTAGAAAGCGTCGACGAAGACACCCTTTCAAAAGTCTCCGTACCTCAAAAGTTCGAAAGACAAAGAAAAAAAGAACCGCTCGAGACTTAGACATTTTTGATTATTAAAAGTGAAGAAAAAAAACCTAAAGAAAAATGATGCACCAAGAATCTTGTGCCTGTTCCAAGTCGGAACTGGATCTCTTTGCCATGCCACCCACGATGATGACCATGCAAGAAGCTCAATGGGTCGAATTTCATCCCGTCTCCTCTTTGACGGATTCAGCTCCCATCGAGTTTGAAATCAAAGGACAACCCGAAGATTACATCGATCTCAACAACAGTTACTTGTATTTGAAACTGAAAGTAAGCAAAACAGACAACACCAATCCAGGAGCCAATGATAGAGTAGCTCCTGTCAACAATTTTATGCATTCCTTGTTCAGCGATGTGGATTTGTACATGAATAACAAACTGATCAGCAGTAGCATGGATACTTACCCTTACCGAGCGTACCTCGAAAATCTCTTGACGTACGGAAAAGAAGCCAAGAACACTCATCTAGATGCTTGCGTGGTATGGAAACCTGACACTGCAGATAAGTTTAACGACACAGCCTTGCCCGTACCAGCAGCTGCTGATGGCAGCGCTCCTGCCGATCCTCACAATGAAGGTTTTAACGAGCGTCGAAAGAAAATTTTGCAAGGACGTAGTTTAGAACTGTTCGATCGTTTGCATTTGGACATGTGGTTTCAAGAGAAGTATTTGCTGAACGGAGTAGATATTCGCTTGAGACTGAATCGAAGTAGTACTGCTTTCCATTTGATGGCTCATGCCAACGAATACAAAACCATTATCCAAGAAGCCAGGTTATACGTACGTCGCGTGGAAGTGTTACCTAAAGTGGGAAATGATATCAGTCACACTTTGAGCAGAACGACAGCCAAGTATCCGATACGACGTGTGGAAGTCAAAACGTTCACCATTGCCGCTGGACTCCGATCTAAGATCGAAGATCATCTGTTCCAAGGACAGTTACCCAAACGTTTATTCATTGGTATCGTCAGCAATGCAGCCCTCAACGGAGCCCACGATGAAAATCCTTTCCAGTTTAAGCACTGCAGAGTATCCAAAATTGAAGTCAGTCGCGATGGCAAAACTTTGTGTACCAGACCCTTCGAACCCGACTTTGGCGAACAGAAAAATTATTTGAGGTCGTACTTGTCACTGTACGAAGCCACAGGACAGTTAGGAACCAACACCAGTCACGGTATTTCCTACGACGACTATGCAAGAGGTTACACGTTGTGGGCTTTTGATTTCACTCCAGACCAAGGCAGCGACGAGGGACATTTCCACCCTATAAAATCTGGGCAACTGCGTGTGGAACTTCAGTTTGCAGCACCTCTTCCCGAAACGGTGAATATCATTCTGTATGCTGAATTCGATAATACCATAGAAATTAACAGTTTGAGAGAAGTCATTCTAGACTATTAGACATTATGGAAGACCCTTGTCCTTCTTTGAATAGTGGAGAATCCATGGAATGGGAGGTTACAGAAAAAGCAGAACCCCAAGACCAAAAAGAAGAAGTAGTGATCATGCAATACAGATGGTCAGAACAGGAACAACAGTTAGTGGCTTGTTTTGCACAACACTTGGAAGATAAAATGAGGGATCTGATTAAAAAAGATTGTTATGGATGTCAAATCGATCATCCCAGTCAAATTCAACACGATAAATGTATGATGATGAGTCAAGAAGAAAAATTGGACAATTATCTGAACGAAGCTTGGAGTCTCATTTCCGAAGAAGACGTGTTACTTCAGTGGTATAAAGGCTTACGTGATCATTCCTCTCCTCCATTGTTTGCTCGAGAAATCGATCGCATCGAAGCTCTCTTGGCCAAAAGTAAAGAGACGAAGCAAACCATCAGTTACTTGTCAGACCGTTTCAAACAAAAAGTCTGGATTGAATTGATGACTTATCATCACCTGTGAAGAAAGGAGAGAAAAACACAAGGCTACACAACAAAAAATGGATACCTGGGAACTTTATTATCTTTTGAACCGTAGTTCGTATACTGCTTCTTGGAATCCTGTCGTGTGTGCTAAAGATGAACTACCTCATCGCAAACCTCAAGAGAATCAAGCTTATGTCATCAACACAGATGACAGTCATCTTCCAGGAACTCACTGGGTAGCTGTCTACTTTCCTCAAGAGGGTTGTGCGGAGTATTTTGATTCGTATGGATTGCCTCCTTTCGAAGATGATATCGTTGACTTTATGAGAAGAAATGCTCAGACGACACGATTCAATAATGTGAAATTACAAAGCACAGATTCTATGGTGTGTGGACAATATTGTATCTATTATCTGCATCATCGCAGTCTTGGATATTCTTTAGAACATTTAGTGACTTATTTTGATCGTCATTCTTCTCGAAACGATGACAAAGTAGATCGATGGTTTTGTGACCATTATGGTTATCTGTTGTCTTTAGCTAGGAAACGTAGTGTACATCAATCGCCCAATGATTTCCAACAGTGGAAATCTCAATTTAATTCACAACGTTGTCAACCATGTCAAAGATAATGTATTAGTGTTATGAAAGAAAAAAAATGTTTGTTCTTTGAAAAAATGTTTGTTCTTTGAAATAATGTTTGTTCTTTGAAATAATGTTTGTTATTTGAATAAAAATGTTGTGTTTTGAAAACCAATGCGTCTGTCGTTTGTTTTACATTTGTATTCATATAAATGCTCTTTGACTTTTCTTTCTATCCCTCACATCAAACTATCTAAACGTTTCAAAACCCTAAACCGCAGAGGGGTGTTTTCCATCACGTCCGCGCTTGAACCATATAAAGCAGGGGTAGTCTCCAGTCTGGCCATCCATTGTTTGACTCATCCTCCTACGAAGATGTGCTCAAGACTAGCTAAGCTGAACGAAGCTTATGTCACTCTGCATCGTATCAGACACAATCTGATGCCAAAGCCTGAAGAGATTGAGAATGTGAGAATGCTACAAGTAACGGAAGACCTCATAGAAGAACTCTTCAGAGAGGAAATTCAAAAAGAGAAAGATGAATGGACTGAGAAGTATCGACTTCAAAAGCAGCAGAGAGAACAGAGAGAACAGCATCAGCAGCATCAGCAACAGCAACAACAGCAGCAGGAACCAGACAGAAGTTTTGTCGACTGTCGTGTGGACACAAAAGAGTTCTCTTTCTCTTTCCGAAGAAGCAGACCCTATCGTGTAGCCAAACGAGGACGCAATCTTAGACGATAAAAGATTGTCATCCTTCCTCGTACACACAAACACAAAAAAACAGCCCTTTTCAGGGCTACCCAAATATTCTCGAAAAGAATTAATTATTCAATTTGCTTATGGTATGTGAGGAAGTTAGAAAAAAATTAGAAGTGAGTCTATAATCACTGTCTCTTTTAACTTTTGTTTTGAAGTGCGTCAAAATAACTTGTTCAATGTATAATTAATAGGAGTCAAGTATAAAAGTGAGTGAGTGTTTTATTTAAAGTCCGCTTGTTTTGTTTTTTGGTAATAATAGGGATAATGCAAATTTTTTGGATCTAGGGGGTGTTTTCCATCACGTCCGCGTGTTTTGGTAATGATAGGGATACTGTAAGATTTTTGGGTAATCGTAGGGGGTGTTTTCCATCACGTCCGCGCTTGAATTATATATAAAGAAGCACTCGTCAGTCTGGCTACCCATCGTTGACGCATCAACACCAAAGATGAGTAGACTTCAAAAATTGAGAGAGCTTCAAATGCACCTGGAGAATGCTAGGCGTCTTTTGGACGAACTGGCTATGGAGGCCATAGCAGAGCAGGCCAAAATTGAAAAAGAAGAGGAGGAAAGAAAAAAGAAAGAAGAGGAGGAGAAGAAAAGCCCCATCTTACCTCACCGCATGATGAGACAGACTAGTGAAGTCAAGCCCATGGTGAGGACACCTTCACCACCAGAACCAGTTCGTCTACTACAGGCGCAACCCCCACCGCAACAATCACAGCCTCGACCGCAACAACTTCAGCCGCATCCACGGTTGCGGAATAGAGGCAGAAATGAAGAGACTTTCACTATCCCTCAAACAGAAGATTGGGATAGTGAAGCCACTCATTCTCCCTCTGCACTCCCAATCACAAGAGTGAATTGGGAGAATGATTGGAGTAGGAGATGTGTGTGTGGGGCTAGACCTGGGAGATGCCAGCATTAACCAGGTGCAATTTGAAGTTTTAAAAACAGCCCTTCTCAGGGCTACCCAAATAACAAGAAAAGAAATACTATGTCAATTGCCAATGGGTGTGAGAGAGGAGTAGTGTGATTATAAACACTGACTCTATTTAGATGGTATATGGTGTGATTTTGGATAGTATATAGTAGGGTTTGTTTTGGCTGCTTCCCCGTGTGTGGTTAGTATAGGGTGTGATTTTGGATAGTATATAGTAGGGTTTGTTTTTGGCTGCTTCCCCCGTGTGTGTGGTTAGTATAGGGTGTGATTTTGGATAGTATATGATAGGGTGTGTTTTGGCTGCTTCCCCGTGTGTGTGGTTAGTATAGGGTGTGATTTTGGATAGTATATGATAGGGTGTGTTTTGGCTGCTTCCCCGTGTGTGTGGTTAGTATAGGGTGTGATTTTGGATAGTAAATGATAGGGTGTGTTTTGGCTGCTTCCCCGTGTGTGTGGTTAGTATAGGGTGTGATTTTGGATAGTAAATGATAGGGTGTGTTTTGGCTGCTTCCCCGTGTGTGTGGTTAGTATAGGGTGTGATTTTGGATAGTAAATGATAAGGTTTGTGGATAGTATCTAATATGACAAGTGAATGTAGGGGGTGTTTACTTTCACGTTCGTGCTTAAGATATATATACTCAAAGTGACTGACATTAGAACCATTCCACGGAATAACTATAGAAGATGGCAAAAGCATCAAGTTTATTCAACAATTTAAGACACAGCTATTTCTGGATATTAGACGGGGAATATGAAGTGGAAAAACTACATCATAAATGGAAGATTGCGAAGAGTTTGGACTTTGCAAAAAGACTGAAAATAGCCAGGGAGCTCTTAGGAGGAATGCTAGAAGAAGAAGCCAAAAAGTTACGAGGCTGCATTAATCCACCCTATGTTAGAGTGGGGACATTGAAGCAAGTAATAGATATTGTCGGAAACGTCAAGTGTTTTTTGGATAATATCTTGACAGAGTACCCCCATGTCCAAAAGGGGTTTGGACCCGCTCAAGAAAGCTGAAGAACTGATGAGAAAGGAACTATTAGAAGAAGTGAAGAAGATCAAAGATAACTGGAGTAAGGAGAGAAAGGAAAGAAAGGACAATGAAAACCAAAAAAAGAAAGAGGACTTTGAAAGATTAAATAACAATTGGGATAAAGATACAAGAGAAGTTTAGAGCTATGGGGCATCCTGACTGGATTCCCGAAGAAGAAAAGAAGAAGAAAACGGGAATTATTGGTAAAATCAAAAGGTGGTGGAACAAAGGCAGAAAATAAAAGAAGAAGTATCCAAAGGCCCTTTTCAGGGCCACTCATAAGTCTCGAAAAGATAGTAGCTTTCATTGCCACCCTTTTTTCCCTTGTCCCTCTACAGTCCCCTATACCCATCATATTCCCATGTTATATTTCCCTTGAGGCTATATAGTCCCACTATGTTCCATTTCCCTTGAGGCTATATAGACCCACTATGTTCCATTTCCCTTGACGCTATACAGATCCCCCATGTTCCATTTCCCTTGAGGCTATAGTGTCCCAAGCTGTTTTGAGGCTATAGTGTCCCAAGCTGTTTTTGACTGGATTTTCCCTTGAGGCTATAAATCTTGAGGCTATAGTGTCCCAAGCACTTTTTGACTGGATTTTCCATTGAGGCTATAGTGTCCCCATTAACTACTCCCGGGTTCTTGCTTCAGCATTTATACTGGCCGACATGTATGGCCTATCGTGTGCTGATAAATGACGCTAAACCCTACAATAACATTCTCATAACATAAGAGTATTTTATAGCCCCCCCCCCTACAGTTTAGCATCCATCTCTCTCTCTCTCTCTCTCTCTCTCTCTCTCTCTCTCTCTCTCTCTCTCTCTCTCTCTCTCTCTCTCTCTCGCTCTCTCTCTCGCTCTCTCTCTCTCTCTCTCTAATGAGAGTAAGATATCCAGTGACTGGTTGTATATATCCCTTAACGTTTTTAGTTTTTCTTCTATCTTGGTTTGCATTTTAACATTTTTTTTTCTAAAATAATTCAGTCTTGTGTAGTTTCATATTGTTTGTGTACATGTTTTTCTTTTACATAGAATATTTTTTGTGAGGAAATGATGGGATGCGCTATTTATATTTAGTGTCCCAATTGTATGCATGTGTTCCATTTATTGCAAGTGTCGTTTCGTGCGTTCTTAGTAAAATCATACCAAGGTCTGTAATATTTTTAAAAAGCTGACTGTTAGATGTTGTTGTTTTTTTAATTCTGGTTAAATTTATTCGTTCCTTTCACACTCTATTAACATGTCAACAAGCAACTTAAATTTCTTGAAGCGGAAGTAACTAGGTTTCACGTTTCGTTCTAGGTATCTGTTAATATTAATGAATCCAGCAGGAAGCAGTATATCCAGAGTTTGGCTTTCTTTTCATTTGAATAGCTTATTTGCAAGACCGATTTTTTTATTACCATGGTCTTGGTGTGGGATTAGTTATTTTGTAAATTGATTTTTCATTGGGTACGTGGATATCGAGATTAGTGGGTAGTTAATATTTTATTTCGTGGTCAAGGACAGCCACTATCATTTCGAATAGAAAGCATTTTTTCCAAAATTTATTTTCAGCTCTCTCTCTCTCTCTCTCTCTCTCTCTCTCTCTCTCTCTCTCTCTCTCTCTCTCTCTCTCTCTCTCTCTGCTGTATCGCTATGTATGTATGTATGTATGTATGTATGTATGTATGTATGTATGTATGTATGTATGTATGTATGTATGTATGTATATAAAATAGACAAATACAATTATTGGAGTCTGTTGCATGGAAAATAAATCCTTTGTGTTTCCAAGTAATATCCTTTTAGGACATTTTGCAACCATTATATTGAATAGTGTTTGCTAGTTTTTGAATGTATAACTTTCAAATCATTTTCTTGACAATCTTAAAGACTACAAGTCCTTTTGATCTAATGATATATCATATTCGACCAGTCTTTAAAAAGAATGTACTTGGATAATATTTTAAAAATAACATCGTCGCGCATTCCACATGCATATACCATAACCATCGTATTATAATAATTGACAATATTTACACGAGAACCATTCCACAATTATCTAAGAAATACAACTTATTGATATTATTCTAATTGTATTATATGTATATACCAACATTTAGACAGGAAAGTACTTGATCGTAGGAAAGGTCATTTTTAGCGCTGTTAAAAGGAGAAAAGATACACAAATAAATGATGATTCGATTGCCAACTTGCACCCCGCTGAGATGAATAACTTTATAAAATAGTTTGTCGTGCAAACAACGATATGTGTGACCCACGTATTTTACTTTAAACGTGTAATGTCATTGAAAACAAACTGTTCAAGACACTTTTAAGGAACCAGTTCATTAACTGTAAATAAAGGTTATTCTACAAATTGATTTATCGAAATAATGTAAAGTTGTTCGTGTTTGATTAGCGACAGTCTTAAATCAGACTGTGTAATGTAACTGGCTAGTACTCCACTGCAACGTTAGAAACATATGCCCATACTACAAAAAATAAATGCAAAGAGAGAGAGAGAGAGAGAGAGAGAGAGAGAGAGAGAGAGAGAGAGAGAGAGAGAGAGAGAGAGAGAGAGAGACTGAAGGAACAGTTAATTTAAGTAGCTATGTTTGCTTGAAATGAGTCAATACGGGATACATTGTATGAAATATGACTCTAAGTTTGACCATAACTTAGTATGTACTATGATGGTTATTATTTTCATTGGTCTGAAATATGAAATAGATAGACTGGAGGGGAACTGTAGTACCAGTCAAGATAAAGAATAATACAGATATGTACAAACACAAGATATGAGGAAAATCTATCACACTAAGTCAGATAATGAAATAGGCCCTCACTTGGTCGAATGAAAGACTAGTGATAGGGTTTTCAATATCGAGTTTTGTTTGGAAATGACTGTTATTAAATATTATTAAATTGTTGTTTATTTGAATATTGCCTTTTTCTTTATTCATTAATGGAACTGTCGGCATAGCTGGATGAGAGCTAAGAGCATTTCTTCTCTCTATCCTTACCTCAGATCCTAACGTCTCTAAATTAATCATCTAGTTCTATACCTAATGCCTAACCTAATTCCAAGCTTCAAGGAAAGATCATTCACTCATGTATCTAACTAATTTATAACATCAATTAATTAATCATCGATTCTTAAACCAAATTAATAACATAATTAAATTAATCATCCAGTCGTATACCTCATCCTATCATCATTAAATTAATAATCCAGTCGTATACCTAATTCCAAACATTTATAAATTAATATCCAGTCATATATCTAATTCCTAACATCAGTAAATTATTCATAGTCGTATACTTAATTCATAACATTAATAAATTAATATCCAATCGTATACTTAATTCCTAACATTAATAAATTAATATCCAATCGTATACCTAATTCCTAACATTAATAAATTAATAACCAGTCATATATCTAATTCCTAACATCAGTAAATTATTCATAGTCGTATACTTAATTCCTAACATTAATAAATTAATATCCAATCGTATACTTAATTCCTAACATTAATAAATAAATATCCAATCGTATACCTAATTCCGAACATTAATAAATTAATATCCAGTCATATATCTAATTCCTAACATCAGTAAATTATTCATAGTCGTATACTTAATTCCTAACATTAATAAATTAATATCCAATCGTATACCTAATTCCTAACATTAATAAATTAAAATCCAGTCGTATACCTAATTCCTAACATTAATAAGTTAATATCCAATCGTATACTTAATTCCTGACATTAATAAATTAATATCCAATCGTATACCTAATTCCTAACATTAATAAATTAATACCCAATCGTATACCTAATTCCTAACATTAATAAATTAATATCCAATCGTATACCTAATTCCTAACATTAATAAATTAATATCCAATCGTATACCTAATTCCTAACATTAATAAATTAATATCCAGTCATATATCTAATTCCTAACATCAGTAAATTATTCATAGTCGTATACTTAATTTCTAACATTAATAAATTAATATCCAATCGTATACTTAATTCCTAACATTAATAAATTAAGATCCAATTGTATACCTATTTCCTAACATTAATAAATTAATATCCAATCGTATACCTAATTCCTAACATTAATAAATTAATATAGAATCGTATACTTAATTCCTAACATTAATAAATTAATATCCAATCGTATACTTAATTCCTAACATTAATAAATTAATATCCAATCGTATACTTAATTTCTAACATTAATAAATTAATATCCAATCGTATACCTAATTCCTAACATTAATAAATTAATATCCAATCGTATACCTAATTCCTAACATTAATAAATTAATATCCAATCGTATACTTAATTCCTAACATTAATAAATTAATATCCAATCGTGTACCTAATTCCTAACATTAATAAATTAATATCCAATCGTATACCTAATTCCTAACATTAATAAATTAATATCCAATCGTATACCTAATTCCTAACATTAATAAATTAATATCCAATCGTATACCTAATTCCTAATATTAATAAATTAATTTCCAATCGTATACCTAATTCCTAACATTAATAAATTAATATCCAATCGTATACTTAATTCCTAACATTAATAAATTAATATCCAGTCATATATCTAATTCCTAACATCAGTAAATTATTCATAGTCGTATACTTAATTCCTAACATTAATAAATTAATATTCAATCGTATACCTAATTCCTAACATTAATAAATTAATATCCAATCGTATACTTAATTCCTAACATTATTAAATTAATATCCAATCGTATACCTAATTCCTAACATTAATAAATTAATATCCAATCGTATACTTAATTCCTGACATTAATAAAATAATATCCAATCGTATACCTAATTCCTAACATTAATAAATTAATATCCAATCGTATACCTAATTCCTAACATTAATAAATTAATATCAAATCGTATACTGAATTCCTAACATTAATAAATTAATATCCAATCGTATACCTAATTCCTAACATCAATAAATTAATATCCAGTCGTATACTTAATTCCTAAGATTAATAAATTAATATCCAATCGTATACCTAATTCCTAACATCAATAAATTAATATCCAGTCGTATACCTAATTTCTAACATTAATCAATTAATATCCAGTCGTATACCTAGTTCCTAACATTAATAAAATAATATCCAATCGTATACCTAATTCCTAACATTAATAAATTAATATCCAGTCGTATACCTGATTCCTAACATTAATAAATTAATATCCAATCGTATACTTAATTCCTAACATTAATAAATTAATATCCAGTCATATCTAATTCCTAACATCAGTAAATTATTCATAGTCGTATACTTAATTCCTAACATTAATAAATTAATATCCAATCGTATACCTAATTCCTAACATTAATAAATTAACATCCAATCGTATACTTAATTCCTAACATTAATACATTAATATCCAGTCATAGATCTAATTCCTAACATCAGTAAATTATTCATAGTCGTATACCTAATTCCTAACATTAATAAATTAATATCCAGTCATATATCTAATTCCTAACATCAGTAAATTATTCATAGTCGTATACTTAATTCCTAACATTAATAAATTAATATCCAATCGTATACTTAATTTCTAACATTAATAAATTAATATCCAATTGTATACCTAATTCCTAACATTAACAAATTAATATCCAGTCGTATACCTAATTCCTAACATTAATAAATTAATATCCAGTCGTTACCTAATTCCTAACATTAATAAATTAATATCCAATCCTATACTTAATTCCTAACATTAATAAATTAATATCCAATCGTATACCTAATTCCTAACATTAATAAATTAATATCCAATCGTATACCTAATTCCTAACATTAATAAATTAATATCCAATCGTATACCTAATTCCTAACATTAATAAATTAATATCCAGTCATATATCTAATTCCTAACATCAGTAAATTATTCATAGTCGGATACTTAATTCCTAACATTAATAAATTAATATCCAGTCATATATCTAATTCCTAACATCAGTAAATTATTCATAGTCGTATACTTAATTCCTAACATTAATAAATTAATATCCAATCGTATACTTAATTTCTAACATTAATAAATTAATATCCAATCGTATACCTAATTCCTAACATTAATAAATTAATATCCAATCGTATACTTTATTCCTAACATTAATAAATTAATATCCAATCGTATACCTAATTCCTAACATTAATAAATTAATATCCAATCGTATACCTAATTCCTAACATTAATAAATTAATATCCAATCGTATACTTTATTCCTAACATTAATAAAATAATATCCAGTCATATATCTAATTCCTAAGATCAGTAAATTATTCATAGTCGGATACTTAATTCCTAACATTAATAAATTAATATCCAATCGTATACTTAATTCCTAACATTAATAAATTTATATCCAATCGTATACCTAATTCCTAACATTAATAAATTAATATCCAATCGTATACATAATTTCTAACATTAATAAATTAATATCCAATCGTATACTTAATTCCTAACATTAATAAATTAATATCCAGTCATATATCTAATTCCTAACATCAGTAAATTATTCATAGTCGTATACTTAATTCCTAACATTAATAAATTAATATCCAATCATATATCTAATTCCTAACATCAGTAAATTATTCATTGTCGTATACCTAATTCCTAATCATTAATAAATTAATATCCAATCGTATACCTAATTCCTAACATTAATAAATTAATATCCAGTCGTATACCTAATTCCTAACATTAATAAATTAATATCCAGTCGTTACCTAATTCCTAACATTAATAAATTAATATCCAATCGTATACTTAATTCCTAACATTAATAAATTAATATCCAGTCATATATCTAATTCCTAACATCAGTACATTATTCATAGTCGTATACTTAATTCCTAACATTAATAAATTAATATCCAATCGTATACCTGATTCCTAACATTAATAAATTAATATCCAGTCATATATCTAATTCCTAACATCAGTAAATTATTCATAGTCGTATACTTAATTCCTAACATTAATAAATTAATATCCAATCGTATACTTAATTCCAAATATTAATAAATTAATATCCAATCGTATACCTAATTCCTAACATTAATAAATTAATATCCAATCGTATACTTAATTCCTAACATTAATAAATTAATATCCAATCGTATACTTAATTCCTAACATGAATAAATTAATATCCAGTCATATATCTAATTCCTAACATCAGTAAATTATTCATAGTCGTATACTTAATTCCTAACATTAATAAATTAATATCCAATCGTATACTTAATTCCTAACATTAATAAATTAATATCCAATCGTATACCTAATTCCTAACACCTTTAAATTAATAATGTAGTCGTATTTCTAAATCTAGCATTAGTAAATTAATCATCCAGTCATACACCTAAGTTGTAACATCAATAATTTAATAATCCAGTCATTTACCAAATTATTTACTAACATCAGTTAAATAATCATCCAGTCACATATCTAATTCATAAAATCAGTAAAATAAATTATACAGTCATTTTCTTGTTTAATTTCTAACATCACGAGTATACTTGTCAGCCCCTAAGCCTAATTCCTAATAGAAGCAAATTAATCAAAATCATTCCCATACCTAAGTAATTCTGATCAGCAGCGAAATAATTATACATTCCTAGGCGTAACGAATTATTACCATTATCCATACATGTATACAGCCCTTTGCATAACTCCTAGCGTCAGCAAAGTAATTATTCTTTTACCTGTTTGTGATTTTAACTGATATTTAAAGATAATTTTTACTTTGAGATATTGAGGTTAAAGTCTATTCTTTTAATGACTTTGTGTAGATCCTACTCTTTAGAAGATTTAAGCGCTTTACAACATCTATAATGATATGACTACCAAATTAAACCCACCATGAAATTAGAAAGCAACAAAAAAGCGGAAAATATTTAAACTAGGAAACATTATTTTGTCTTGCAGTCGAAAAAGGCGAGTTTTAAGGTCACTCGTGAAAGGGATCACTGTGTCGTTGTGTCTAATTTCAATGAATAATTCATTCCATATTGCTGGGCCCTGGTACGCCAAAAAAACATTGTCCATATGACTTCGTCTTGATAGTGGTAATGATGAGTACCCGACTTAATAAGAGGTGCGTAAGTATCTTGCTGATGTATACACATGGGTAGTGAAACATAACACAGAGAACAAAGTTTGATGTCCTTTACTTCAAATTTATTCATCCCATATCATTATTAGTTGAATCAAACTGTGTTCTGTTGAGAGGATTTAATTTATGTAATTAGAATTACAAATAGCTTTTTGGGAAGACGAGAAGTACAGAAAAAAGACGTACAAGCTGGAGAAAAAAAATTGAGAGGTGTATACATTAATACAGTTGACCAGTCAGGATTCAAGCGGAACATCCACGTGGGCAGATTTTATATAGAGAGAGGAACTTCTAGAACAACATTGGGTTGAGCAGTGAACATGGTTTGAGGACAACAGGTTAAGAAAATCGAACAAAGCATTGACCCCGATTGTGACACTCGATCCTATGATTATTTTAACTATCAGTAATAGAACTGCTAATTTGTTTAATTATATTTCAAATCTATTTGTAATTCTGTGAATGTGTATTTCTAAACAGCGCATATTCCTAATGAAAGGAAATTTCATGATTGTGTATGTATTTGATTAAATTGTTTATTTATCTTTACGGGGGCTCTGAGTTGTTTTGTTAAACATACCCTGTCAGGTTACCATATACGTTCTCTTACTCGAACCGGGCAATTTTACCGAATATCAGAGGGGATTGGGTTATAATGTCATTATTATATGATGTGCAACACCCCTTGACAAAATGGGACGTAACATTTACCCTTTGACAAGTGGGGCTTATACAATATTATACGAGTAGTGTTCATGACCCTCGAGAACCTGACACATATGTGGTACTGGAGTCTGTCAGTGAAACATAACACAGAAAACAAAGTTTGATGTCCTTTACTTCAAACTTATTCATCCCATATCAGTCTCAGTGGAATCTTATACATGATAATTACAAAATGATCTTGACATTAAGACCAAATTAACACTCTTGGAATTATTGTGAATTCATTCATAGTCATTTTAGATTTATCACTGTGATATATCATGATTGTTAGTAAATCAACAGATCAATGGGATACACCACATACAAAACCGGAATTCATTTGGAATACCAATGAAACACATTCTGCATAATCACTTTTAGACTTATGATATAACGTTTTAAGACTAATTGAAATTTGGTCGACGATATTGTTAGCTCCTGTTTAAAATTTTACTTTGTATTATATGGAAGATAAGAGAAGACGAGATTGCCATCTTAGTGAAGAACCTTGATGAAACGTCTTCCAGATTTGACATGGGGATAACTGTTGCGTAGATAAAGCTGACGACAAATAGTGGCAAGCAAATCTCAGCCAATATTAAAGAAACTGGACATCGTGGGCCAGTTCAAATATTTTGGTTCCATAATCACCGAATATAGATCAAGAGCAGAACGTGTTTGACGAGCAGTACAAACAATGGCAGCTATGCCAAAGCTATGACCCAACTTGAGAGACAAGAATATCTGTCTGAAAACAAATCAAAATATTGAGAACACTATTCATTTCAATCTCTTTGCATCATGTTAGGCATGCAACCTAACAGCATAATTACAAGGAAGGATCCAGGCACTTTAAATGAAGTGCTACATAAGCATCCTTGTTTGAACCACATCACAAATGAAGTGCGTATCACCGACATATACAAAGTAATGCAATATGAAGACCTCCACAACACCGTCATCAAGTGAAAGCTGAAATGGTATGGCTATGTCACTAGAGCCAACAAATCTATCCACCACATTACTGCATGTCAGCGTCCAGGGTGGCAGAAGGAGAGGTAGACAGAGAATAAAGTTAACTGAGAGCATCATAAATTGGACCAGGACAAGTTTTGTAGAGACACGTGCATTGGCACATGATCAAGACAAGTGTAGAGAGCTATTCAGATGTTCAGCAGCCTCGACGACCACACTATGTCAAGAGACTAATGACGATGACGCTTATATGAAAATGAATCGATTTTTTGAAATTTACAAAATGTATTGACGTTTTTCTTTTTTCTGACACTTAGTTTAAGACAACAGACAGGAGTTAGTACCATGATAGATATTTACCACTTATTAACTTATATTTAGTTTGTTGAATTAGAAGAATGACAAGAAGGCTGGATGCACTCCGTCACATATTAACTTCTATGCAGTTTATTGAATTAGAAGAGTGACAAGAAGGCTGGATTCACTCTGTCACATATTAACTTATATGCAGTGTGTTGAATTAGAAGAGTGACAAGATGGCTGGATGCACTCCGTCACATAATAACTTATATGCAGTATGTTGAATTAGAAGATTGACAAGAAGGCTGGATGCACTCCGTCACATATTAACTTATATGAAGTTTGTTGAACTAGAAGAGTTACAAGAAGGCTGGATGCACTCCGTCACATATTAACTTCTATGCAGTTTGTTGAATTAGAAGAGTGAGAAGACGGCTGGACGCACTCCGTCACATATTAACTTCTTTGCAGTTTGTTGAATTAGAAGAGTGACAAGAAGGCTGGACGCACTCCATCACATATTAACTTCTATGCAGTTTGTTGAATTACCAGAGTGACAAGAAAGCTGGATGCACTCCGTCACATATTAACTTCTATGCAGTTTATTGAATTAGAAGAGTGACAAGAAGGCTGTATGCACTCCGTCACATATCGTAATAACACATATCGTAATAACACTGTTATACTTAGGAGCACTTGTGTAATTGACCATCGTAATAACACGGTTATAAAGAGGCACACTTCTGTAGTTAGGTATTGTAATAACACGACTATAATGAGACACTTGTGTAATTGGGTATCGGAGGCATGCGGTTAACAGGCTACTGTAGTAACACGGTCAGAAATCAAAATCCAGATAAAGCGTGATAACTACATTCAGGTTACGGTAGGAAATACGAGCGCCACCATTAATTACATGCACAGATGACAAGTCGTTAATTCAATAAAAGAAATACGCTATTTATGAACCAGGAGCATACGGATGTTGTGTGTGGTCATTGGAACTACACAAGGAATGAAAACGCAGGAGGCTGGTCAACGGAGGGTTGTGTACATAGCGTGGATGATGGACGTCATATCTGCACGTGCAACCATCTCACAAATTTTGCTATCCTTATTGTAAGTTTTTTATTTGTGTAAATATTTTGTTCCTGATAAGAAAAAACACTCCTTTTTTGCGATTTGTGTGTTCATTTAATATTAATACGCATTCAGAACTGATGATACAATGCACGTATTTTAAAAAGTGTACATGAAGTTGATATTAAGACAATCTTGGGATTAATTATGGCAAGAATGGAATTAAATATGCAGACTAATCTGATAATAGATAATAGATAATCTGATAATAGATAATAGATAATCTGATAATATATAATAGATAATCTGATAATATATAACATATATTTTGATAAAGATACTCTGATAATATATAATATATAATCTGATACTATATTATAGTTCATAGATACTATGATAATAGGTGGTAATATATAATCTGATAATAGATAATAGATAATCTGATAATATAATATAGATAATCTGATAATAGATAATCTGATAATAGATGATAGATAACATATACTAGATCCCAATTTATTCTCAGTCGGAGCCAATTAAAACATTAACAAATTGGGTGGTAGATTTTATGGATTTTCAATACCCGGGTCAGAAGTAAGTTTCCCTCAGACTTGTATTCAGATGACTGTTTCCATTTTATTATATTAGTAATTTATATTTTGCTTTAAACAAGTTAAAAGCCTAGCGAAAACTGTCATATCATGCCTGTCTTGCAAATATTTCCTCCACGGAATTAGGTAACAAAACTGAATTATTCAAAATATTTGCTATCAAGTGAATACATTATTCAAATTAACAATGTCAACTTGAGAATGGTGAAGAGAATGAAGGAGTTTGATGGTACAATTATTAATAAATATTGATACATGTGTATTGCCATTACACATTTTAGTATGAATATTGATACATGTGTATTGCTATTACACATTTTAATATAATAATCCTTGATATAGGACTCTTAAAGATAAACGCGTTTGGAAATGAAAAACGGTCAGCAAAGATCGAAATACGGTGATAATATATGTTATAGCAAAGATCGAAATACTGTGATAATATGTTATAGCAAAGATCGAAATACTGTGATAATATATGTTATAGCAAATATGGAAATACTGTGATAATATATGTTATAGCAAATATCGAAATACTGTGATAATATATGTTATAGCAAAGATCGAAATACTGTAATAATATATGTTATAGCAAAGATCGAAATACTGTGATAATATATGTTATAGCAAAGATCGAAATACTGTGATAATATGTGTACTAGCAAAGATCGAAAGACAATTCCGGTATAGAGACATTCCATAATAAGTATTCACAGAGTGTAAAATTTATTAACTATATTGCAACACTTTACACTATTGTCTCTATTTCAATACTTTACACTATTGTCTCTATTTCAAAACTTTACACTATTGGCTATATTTCAACACTTTACACTATTGGCTATATTGCAACATTTTACACTATTGGCTATATTTCAACACTTTACACTATGGCTATATTTCAACACTTTACACTATTGGCTATATTTCAACACTTTACACTATTGTCTATATTGCAACACTTTACACTATTGTCTATATTGCAACACTTTACACTTTTGTCTCTATTGCAACACTTTACACTATTGGCTATATTTCAACACTTTACACTATTGGCTATATTTCAACACTTTACAATATTGGCTATATTTCAACACTTTACACTTTTGTCTCTATTTCAACACTTTACACTATTGGCTATATTTCAACACTTTAGACAATTGGCTATATTTCAAAATTTTACACTATTGTCTATATTGCAACACTTTACACTATTGTCTATATTGCAACACTTTACACTATTGGCTATATTTCAACACTTTACACTATTGGCTATATTTCAACACTTTACACTATTGGCTATATTTCAACACTTTACACTATTGTCTATATTGCAACACTTTACACTATTGTCTATATTGCAACACTTTACACTATTGTCTCTATTTCAACACTTTACAATATTGTTTATATTTCAACACTTTACACTATTGTTTATATTTCAACCCTTTACAATATTGTTTATATTTCAACACTTTACACTATTGTTTATATTTCAACACTTTACACTATTGTTTATATTTCAACACTTTACACTATTGTCTATATTGCAACACTTTACAATATTGGCTATATTTCAACACTTTAAACTTTTGTTTATATTTCAACACTTTACACTATTGTTTATATTTCAACACTTTACACTATTGTCTATATTGCAACACTTTACAATATTGGCTATATTTCAACACTTTACACTATTGTTTATATTTCAACACTTTACAATATTGTTTATATTTCAACACTTTACAATATTGTTTATATTTCAACACTTTACACTATTGTTTATATTTCAACACTTTACACTATTGTTTATATTCCAACACTTTACAATATTGTTTATATTTTTACACTTTACACTATTGTCTATATTGCAACACTTTACACTATTGTTTATATTTCAACACTTTACACTATTGTCTATATTGCAACACTTTACAATATTGGCTCTATTTCAACACTTTACACTTTTATTTATATTTCAACACTTTACACTATTGTTTATATTTCAACACTTTACACTATTGTCTATATTGCAACACTTTACAATATTGGCTATATTTCAACACTTTACACTATTGTTTAGATTTCAACACTTTACAATATTGTTTATATTTCAACACTTTACACTATTGTTTATATTTCAACACTTTACACTATTGTTTATATTTCAACACTTTACACTATTGTTTATATTTCAACACTTTACACTATTGTTTATATTTCAACACTTTACAATATTGTTTATATTTCAACACTTTACACTATTGTTTATATTTCAACACTTTAAAATATTGTTTATATTTCAACACTTTACAATATTGGCTATATTTCAACACTTTACACTATTGTTTATATTTCAACACTTTACACTATTGTCTATATTGCAACACTTTACAATATTGTTTATATTTCAACACTTTACAATATTGTTTATATTTCAACACTTTACACTATTGTTTATATTTCAACACTTTACAATATTGTTTATATTTCAACACTTTACACTATTGTTTATATTTCAACACTTTACACTATTGTTTATATTTCAGCACTTTACACTATTGTTTATATTTCAACACTTTACACTATTGTTAATATTTCAACACTTTACAATATTGTTTATATTTCAACACTTTACACTATTGTCTATATTGCAACACTTTACAATATAGTTTATATTTCAACACTTTACACTATTGTTTATATTTCAACACTTTACACTATTGTCTATATTGCAACACTTTAAAATATTGTTCATGTTTCAACACTTTACACTATTGTTTATATTTCAACACTTTACACTTTTGGCTATATTTCAACACTTTACAATATTGGCTATATTTCAGCACTGTACACTTTTGTCTCTATTTCAACACTTTACACTATTGGCTATATTTCAACACTTTAGACAATTGGCTATATTTCATAATTTTACACTATTGTCTATATTTCAACACTTTACACTATTGTCTCTATTTCTACACTTTACACTTTTGTCTCTATTTTAACACTTTACACTATTGTCTATATTTCAACACTTGACAATATTGTCTATATTTCAACACTTTACACTATTGTCTATATTGCAACACTTAACACTATTGTCTCAATTTCAACACTTTACACTATTGGCTATATTTCAACACTTTACACTATTGGCTATATTTCAACACTTTACACTATTGGCTATATTTCAACACTTTACAATATTGTTTATATTTCAACACTTTACACTATTGTTTATATTTCAACACTTTACACTATTGTTTATATTTCAACACTTTACACTATTGTTAATATTTCAACACTTTACACTATTGTTTATATTTCAACACTTTACACTATTGTTTATATTTCAACACTTTACACTATTGTTTATATTTCAACACTTTACAATATTGTTTATATTTCAACACTTTACACTATTGTTTATATTTCAACACTTTACAATATTGTTTATATTTCAACACTTTACAATATTGGCTATATTTCAACACTTTACACTTTTGTTTATATTTCAACACTTTACACTATTGTTTTTATTTCAACACTTTACATTATTGTCTATATTGCAACACTTTACAATATTGTTTATATTTCAACACTTTACAATATTGTTTATATTTCAACACTTTACAATATTGTCTATATTTCAACACTTTACACTATTGTCTCTATTTCTACACTTTACACTTTTGTCTCTATTTTAACACTTTACACTATTGTCTAAATTTCAACACTTGACAATATTGTCTATATTTCAACACTTTACACTATTGTCTATATTGCAACACTTAACACTATTGTCTCTATTTCAACACTTTACACTTTTGTCTCTATTTCAACACTTTACACTATTGGCTATATTTCAACACTTTAGACAATTGGCTATATTTCAAAATTTTACACTATTGTCTATATTGCAACACTTTACACTATTGTCTATATGACAACACTTTACACTATTGGCTATATTTCAACACTTTACACTATTGGCTATATTTCAACACTTTACACTATTGGCTATATTTCAACACTTTACACTATTGTCTATATTGCAACACTTTACACTATTGTCTATATTGCAACACTTTACAATATTGTCTATATTTCAACACTTTACAATATTGGCTATATTTCAACACTTTACACTATTGTCTATATTTCAACACTTTACACTATTGTCTATATTGCAACACTTTACACTATTGTCTATATTGCAACACTTTACACTATTGTCTCTATTGCAACACTTTACACTATTGTCTCTATTTCAACACTTTACAATATTATCTATATTTCAACACTTTACACTATTGTCTCTATTTCAACACTTTACACTATTGTCTATATTGCTACACTTTACACTATTGTCTATATTGCAACACTTTACACTTTTGTCTCTATTTTAACACTTTACACTATTGTCTATATTTCAACACTTTACAATATTGGCTATATTTCAACACTTTACACTATTGTCTATATTGCAACACTTAACACTATTGTCTCTATTTCAACACTTTACACTTTTGTCTCTATTTCAACACTTTACACTATTGGCTATATTTCAACACTTTAGACAATTGGCTATATTTCAAAATTTTACACTATTGTCTCTATTGCAACACTTTACACTATTGTCTATATTGCAACACTTTACACTATTGGCTATATTTCAACACTTTACACTATTGGCTATATTTCAACACTTTACACTATTGGCTATATTTCAACACTTTACACTATTGTCTATATTGCAACAATTTACACTATTGTCTATATTGCAACACTTTACACTATTGTCTCTATTTCAACACTTTACAATATTATCTATATTTTAACACTTTACACTATTGGCTATATTTCAACACTTTACACTATTGTCTATATTGCAACACTTTACACTATTGTCTATATTGCAACACTTTACACTATTGTCTCTATTTCAACACTTTACAATATTGTCTATATTTCAACACTTTACAATATTATCTATATTTCAACACTTTACACTATTGTCTATATTTCAACACTTTACACTATTGTCTATATTTCAACACTTTACACTATTGGCTATATTTCAACACTTTACACTATTGTCTATATTTCAACACTTGACAATATTGTCTATATTTCAACACTTTACAATATTGGCTATATTTCAACACTTTACACTATTGTCTATATTGCAACATTTTACACTATTGGCTATATTGCAACATTTTACAATATTGGCAATATTGCAACATTTTACACTATTGGCAATATTTCAACACTTTACACTATTGGCTTTATTGCAACACTTTAAACTATTGGCTTTATTTCAACACTTTACACTATAGTCCCTATTGCAACATTTTACACTACGCTAGCAAGTATACATGGTTAAGAAGGAAACTTTTGTAATAATCTTGAATAAAAGCTAGCAGTCTACATGACTACAGAAACGGAATGCAAAACACAATTCCGGTACAGAGACTTTCAATAGTCTGCATTCACATACTGTAGAATTCAATGAAGAAAACGAATGAGTCGTTGTCAAAAGTATTTACTTGAATTAACCAAAAATCATCGTACCAATAACGATTGAAATAATTAGATCTTTGGTGTGTAACCAGAGAAACATTCGCGCACTGTTGAAGATAGGAATGTATGTACTCAACGAAATTCGGCAGACAGTGGTTAAAGTGTTTAAGATGTATTTATTGCAATCCTCTGTTTCAATTTGATGGTTTCTTTGTATCGGTATCGTTACCTACTCTCTTTACTTTTTTTCAGGACTTTCAGCCGGACCGGAAAATATCAGAAGCTGACAAATTAGCATTAGGAATAATCACCAAGATAGGTCTTGGAGTGTCTATTGGGGGACTAGGTCTCACAGTCTTATCCTTCTTAACGTTCAGGTAATAAACTGCTTTTCTTCAGCAATATATCATGCCGAGTCTAAATACCTTTGGAGCACTAATAATGCCTTGTAAAAATCCCGTTCTCCAAAGCTAAATGTTTCGCCTGAAAAGATAAATAAATCTGTCTATTTAGGTGATCCTACACTCGATATAGTGATTGGTATCCTACACTTGATATAGTGATTGGTATCCTACACTTGATATAGTGATTGGCATCACTACACTTGATATAGTGATTGGTATCCTACACTAGATATAGTGATTTGGATCCTACACTTGATATAATGATTGGTATCCTACACTTGATATAATGATTGGTATCCTACACTTGATTTAGTGATTGGTATCCTACACTTGATATAGTGATTGGTATCCTACACTTGATATAGTGATTGGCAACCTACACTTGATATAGCGATTGGCATCCTTACACTACGTATAGTGATTGGTATCCTACACTTGATATAGTGATTGGCATCCATATACTTGATATAGTGATAGGTATCCTACACTTGATATAGTGATTGGTATCCTAAACTTGATATAGTGATTGGTATCCTTACACTTGATATAGTGATTGGTATCCTACACATGATATAGTGATTGGCATCCCTACTCTTCATATAATGATTGGTATCCTACACTTGATATATTGATTGGTATCCTACACTTGATATAGGGATTGGTATCCCTACACTTGATAAAGTGATTGGCATCCTTACACTTCATAAAGTGATTGGTATCCTACACTTGATATAGTGATTGGCATGCCTTCTCTTGATATAATGATTGGTATCCTACACTTGATATAGTGATTGGTATCCTACACTTGATATAGTGATTGGTATCCTTACACTTTATATAGTGACTGTTATCCTACACTTGATATAGTGATTTTTATGCTACACTTGATATAGTGATTGGTATCCTACACTTGATAGAGTGATTGGTATCCTAAACTTGATATAGTGATTGGTATCTTACACTTCATATAGTGTTGGCATCCATACAATTGATATAGTGATTCGTATCCTACACTAGATATAGTGATTGGTATCCTACACTTGATATAATGATTTGTATCCTACACTTGATATAGTGATTGGTATCCTACACATGATATAGTGATTGGTATCCTACACTTGATATAGTGATTGGTATCCTACACTTGATATAGTGATTGGTATTCTACACTTGATAAAGTGATTGGCATCCCTACACTTGATATAGTGATTCGTATTCTACACTTGATATAGTGATTGGTATCCTACACATGATATAATGATTGGTATCCTACACTTGATATAGTGTTTGGTATCCTTACATTTAATAAAGTGATTCTTATCCTACACTTGATATAGTGATTGGTATCCTACACTTGATATAGTAATTGGTACCCTTACACTTGATATAGTGATTGTTATCCTACACTTAAAATAGTGATTTTTATCCTACACTTGATAGAGTGATTGGTATCCTACACTTGATATAGTGATTGGTGTCCTATACTTGATATAGTGATTGCTATCCTACACTTGACATAGTGATTGCTATCCTGCACTTGATATAGTGATTGCTATCTAACACTTTGATATAGTGATTGCTATCCTACACTTGATATAGTGATTGCTATCTAACACTTTGATATAGTGATTGCTATCCTACACTTGATATAGTGATTGCTATCTAACACTTTGATATATTGATTGGTATCCTTTCACTTGATATAGTTATTGGTATACTACACTTGATATATTGATTGGCATCACTACACTTGATATAGTGATTCGTAAGCTACACTAGATATAGTGATTGGTATCCTACACATGATATAATGATTGGTATCCTACACTTGATATAGTGATTGGTATCCTTACACTTGATAGAGTGATTGGTATCCTACACTTGATAATGTGATTGGCATCCCCACACTTGATATAGTGATTGGTATCCTACACTAGATATAGTGATTGGTATCCTGCACTTGATATAATGATTGGTATCATAGACTTGATATAGTGATTGGTATCCTACATTTGATATAGTGATTTGTCTCCTACACTAGAGATAGTGATTGGTATCCTACACATGATATAATGATTGGTATCCTACACTTGATATAGTGTTTGGTATCCTTACATTTAATAAAGTGATTGGTATCCTACACTTGATATAGTGATTGGTATCCTACCTTTGATATAGTAATTGATATCCTTACACTTGATATAGTGATTGGTATCCTACACTTGATATGGTGATTTTTATCCTACACTTGATAAAGTGATTGGCATCCTACACTTGATATAGTGATTGCTATCCTACATTTAATATAGTGATTGCTATCCTGCACTTGATATAGTGATTGGTATCTAACACTTGATATAGTGATTGGTATCCTTACACTTGATATAGTGATTGGCATACTACACTTGATATAGTGATTCGTAAGCTACACTAGATATAGTGATTGGTATCCTACACATGATATAATGATTGGTATCCTACACTTGATATAGTGATTGGTATCCTTACACTTGATAGAGTGATTGGTATCCTACACTTGATAATGCGATTGGCATCCCTACACTTGATATAGTGATTGGTATCCTACACTAGATATAGTGATTGGTATCATACACTTGATATAATGATTGGTATCATAGATTTGATATAGTGATTGGTATCCTACATTTGATATAGTGATTAGTATCCTACACTTGATATAGTGATTGGTATCCTACACTTGATATAGTGATTGGTATCCTACACTTGATATAGTGATTTGCATCCTTACACTTCATATAGTGATTGCTATCCTACACTTCATATAGTGATTGACATCCCTACACTTGATATAGTGATTCGTATCCTACACTAGATATAGTGATTGGTATCCTACACATGATATAGTGATTGGTATCCTACACTTGATATAGTGATTGGTATCCTACACTTGATATATTGATTGGCATCCTACACTTGATATAGTAATTGGTATCATAAACTATGAATACCTTATTACAACTTCCACTTGAGCCGAATTACACTTTCTCTAGAAGAAGAGAAGTCTCGCAATCCACACAAAGATCATCTGGGACGTTTTCTGCATTCACAAATGTGGATAAGGAAAGAAATATGGTAATTATATTCGACAGTGTTTCTCTTCACGGGAGCGTCACGAAATAAAACAATGACATCATCTTAACGCATCACTTAGTACAGATCCCGGTAGGTGACGGTTTCATTTATTGGCTGCCGAATTGGACAATATATGCCTACATGATGTATGGACGCCATACAGGGTTTCCAAGTTACCTAGTATCACTTTCAGCATTTTTCCTCCATTGTCCGTGTTTCCTGAGCAACATACCTAGCATCATATTCACAGTGCTTCCAGGAAGTTTCACTCGATTGATGGGCTGGACAATAGTCATCTCTCCTCCATGGTGGCAACATCATGTGCTACATTCTACAAATCATTAGGCGGGTTGTATTGTGGAGCCAAAAAATATATCCCTTGTTACTCTCCCTTTCAACCGTGGTTTCCTTGTCAAATAAAGACAAATCTGACCCAGTGCAATATCGGTATGTTTTATCGCCTAGGTATGTAGTTCAACGCGCAAGTAAGCAAAGTTTTCTGGTATCCGGTCAATTGCTCGCCAACAATTGCTAGCCGGTCAGTTGCTCGTGGTTAATTGCTCGCTATAACAATTGCTCGCGGAATGTACTGCTCGCCGGTCAATGATCGCGAGAACAATAGCTCGCAGGTGTATTGATCCCCAATTGAAACCGAATAAGTTAACAATATTAAGAAGAACCAAACGACTAATACTTGTTTAACATTTGTTAAAAATAAAGACAAGTTATACAACCAGTATCTTAA
Source organism: Unio delphinus (assembly GCA_029339505.1). Classification (NCBI taxonomy): domain Eukaryota; kingdom Metazoa; phylum Mollusca; class Bivalvia; order Unionida; family Unionidae; genus Unio; species Unio delphinus. The sequence goes on along the minus strand of JAQISU010000184.1, from coordinate 7,407,403 downwards.
AAATACGTGTATATACCAAACTTGTATATCACGTATTAAAACGACAAATTATGCGACAAACCTCTTAAGTAATCCATCAAGTCAATTTCTTTTTAAGTTTCAACAATCTTTTTGATTCTGGACGCTTCTTCTTTTGAGGCTGTATAGGTTGGCCAGCAAAAGATTGTTCAATTTTAGCTTCATTTAGACCTTGTTCCTTTTGCAAAACTGTTATAAATTTCCATATAGTTGGATGATTTCCACCGATCAACTCGCTAAACGATCGGTGCCATCCTTCACAGCTGTTGTTCGTCTTTGGAAGATCATCATTAATGTTGTCGTAACAACTCCACATTGAGTGTGGTGTACGTGGCGGTCGACGTTTGTTGCCTCGTGTAGGCCGTCCAATCCATGTATCTTCAAAGTAGTCAAGTACTGGCTGTGATTCCAAAGGAAAATCAACACGTGAAAGTAATTCTTCAAATGCTAGGACTACATCTTCAACAGGAACAAATGCAAAACTTGGTAAATGCATAGCAAAATCTGCATCATTTTCATAGCGATGTTGAAGACCGTTTGATTTAATGTTTCTGTATAGGCACTGACCAAAATGAAAAAAACATCCTCTGAGTTGTATTTCAATAAACTCATGCTGGAAGGCTTTCACAGTCGTCGTTTCAAAATCGGTCATCACCAATATCGGTCTCATTGATGGCTCCAATTGTTTCAGTTTGCTGAAAACCATTCGATAGCTTTCCTGTTTTTTCCGACATCAAAACGAAAACAGCTGGTACAATATTATTGTTAATAAGTCCATGAATAGTGTATAACTGAGCGAATAATAGTGGAACAGTTTTAAACGTTCCTTCAGCATACCAGTGCTGTGATCTTGCTAAAAGTTGCACGTTTCGATGAGTAGAGAAAACTAGAGTTCTTTTGTCACCTTGCCCGCTGTCGTATAATAAAAAGTCTTGAGACCATTATTAATAAGTTTGCGCTTTCCTTTCTCGCTAGTCGCATATCTTAGAGCCATTTAAAAAATAAATTGTATTATAATATTTAATATAGAAATTTTATTAGTAAATTTCTAGTAAGTTAATATTACGTTTGAGAAAAGTAGCATTTATCCTGCCTTATATACCTGTTGAGGCCCTTATTGAATGTATTTTAGTAGACAATAATTAAAATTGTTATTATTACGCTAAGTACATTTCAGAAACAGTTACACCTGTTAGAGCACTTTTCAAAGAGATCAATTGGCCGGCGAGCTATTGTTCTCGCGATCAATTGACCGGCGAGCAATCTAATTATGACGTCAAGACATATCACTTTAACTAACCACTCACTTCTTAGAGCAGATGTGTTGATATTGAGTATCTTAACATTAACCTATTTTGCCATAATATTTGACTTTTCAAAGATATCAATTGGCCGGCGAGCTATTGTTCTCGCGATCAATTGACCGGCGAGCAGTACATTCCGCGAGCAATTGTTACAGCGAGCAATTAACCACGAGCAATTGACCGGCGAGCAATTGTCGGAGAGCAATTGACAGTAAATAAATATACATACATTGGGTTAATATCACTCATGATCAACCTATGGTAGTTAGATTGTTCTAATGAATTCGCTGTCTATTTGGACATTTAATCTCAAAGTTATCAACATAATCCAGTGCGACTTCTTTAGTGGTTCATATAAATGATCGCGCCGTTGCGTCGTGGTAGAGCCGTTGCGTCGTGATTGCGTCGTAGTAGAGCCGTTACGTCGTGGTGGAACACGCCTCACAGAAGTAAAGAAAGAGATATCAGCACACACATTATCGTTATGGTTTATATGTTCTAGATATTAGTAAATAGCAACAGACTAACATAATTTTGCTTGCATCTCGACTCAGGAAGTTAAGGCAGTTGCTACAGACAGGGCTTTGATGCGAATTTGTTCTCTATCGGATAGTACCCAAGCCGTGGGATGGAGATCCGAATTCACTTCCGGTCATCCATATCACATATATTTCATTCTCACATGGCTCAACTCAATCAGCCATTGCACTAAAGGTTACCTTCAAGGGCCGTTATGCAGCTTCGTAAGGGATGTGGATTCACAACTTCCGGTGTGCTTGCGAAAGATAAATATGTCCTTTTATAACCAGATCCCGACGAAGCGAATATATTCTCCAGTCGGGTTATCTCAAATCTGTACACCATACATTAGAGGACCTGTGGTAGTCTCTCCAGGGTAATGGGATGTATCCCCCTCCGCATCTTACAAACCCCTAAGGTGTTATGAACATTTAGATTATTTCAATAAGAAATCTTATCTTCAAAGAATATATGTCTCTTCAAAAATACTTACAGAATCTTAATACACTTACACTAACTCAACAACACCACAGATACATCCATACAGAGGACGTGTCTTCCTCTCAGTTAGTAACATCATTATGCATGGTATTTGGCGCCAAACTATCAAGGGGACATCACTATAATTGACATATTGGCGTGTAAATAACGTTTAGGTGGCGCTCTACAGTTTCGTACTTTGCATAGGTTAGAATTTTGAAGAAAAATAATTTTCTGGTATTTCTTCACTGGTTATACTGGCAATATAATAAAGACTTTGTATATCTTAGGTGTTAGGAGAAGAACATTCAATTCCCTTTATTTTGATGTATGATTGATGGGTGTACTTTAGGTTCTAGAGTATACAGCTTGGTCTAACATAAGATGTGCTCATGTAAACAAACTGCTAGCTCCGCATGGTCATTTTCACTCCCTGGACTTCAGAGGTAAATTGTAGAAAAATGGTACGATAACTTTTTTTACTTTTCTGATATTTTGTAATTTGTTCATTGCACTTTCAGAAGCTGCTATTGCCTACTTCAGCAAAATTCGTTTTCCATAGTTTAATAACTGCTAAAGTTAGTGTACTTTTGATTAATTCTGGCTAATTTGTCAAGCACATGGGAGCATTTATTTTGTTATACCATGCGCTTAGATCATTTACAATTTCCACAAGTGCAGTATCCAAAGATATATCAGCCACATTACATCAAAGTAGCATTGAGATATGCCAACATTATCTCCATTGTGCATGTTACAAATGCAAACAACTTCACCTCACATACGTCACTATCTGAAAAGTACATATTAACTGGTGAGCGCCCCCTTAGCCGCAAGGAGCTGGATTTCCTAGGTAATAGTCATTCTCAATGGTATTATGCTATATATTGAAGAAACTCATTTTGCTAGAAACAACATCGGTATTTTCAAATTTTAAATCAACCTTCAGCTGTCGGTTTAGGCTTCTGCCTTTTTAATTTAATTTTGCCATGCCAACTATAGTAACGGCTGCCCATACCCAATATGTTAGGTAACACAAAACATGCCATAATGTAACTATAGTAACAGCTGTCTATACCCAATACTTAAAGTACAACAAAACATGCCATAAGATAACTATAGTAACAGCTGTCTATACCCAATACTTAAGGTACCACAAAACATGCCATAATGTAACTATAGTAACAGCTGCCAATACCTAATACGTAAGGTACCACAAAACATGCCATAATGTAACTATAGTAATATCTGCCAATACGTAATACGTAAGATACCATATAATGTAAAATATTTAGAAAACTTAAACATGGACTTTATAAACGCTGTCCTTAACAGAGTGTATGTCCGTAACGAATAAGTATTCATTTAAACAACGTTCAGACTAGCCAAATCATTTGAGTAATTCAACACAAAATCTTCGCATATCTTGAAAAATAGATAATACTTGTTAGAGAAAGCAGCAGAGAGGGTGAATCCTACAACGTTTTTAGACAAAATTTGATTGAAATCTTAAAACGAGCCGTCTTATAATCCTATTTTAACCAAAAAAAGGCGAATCTTACAACGTTTTCAGACAAAAAAAATGATTGAAATCTCCCTATGAAATCATTTTAACTAAAAAAATGAAAACGATTTTTTAATTAATTTTGGTCGCAACTTGTTGTCATCTACCCTCTCTGCTGCTAAAGTTTTCAGTTCTGGTTAACAAAAATAAGAAATGATTTGATCAAGTCTTTAGGATTTCACAAACAGACTAATCGCTAACACCTCTTCTTGTAAATCAATCAGATTATTTGACTGGTCGGTGAGTTTGAAATTAATTCTGGTTAATGAATTATTATGACACCGCATATAGACTGGATTCACCGGAGACTCAATTATTAAAAATCCTGGAGGAGCTGTTGGTGCAAATGAATAAAGAATATATCCTTGCTGAGCTTGATTTGATCGTTCGAGATTAATTTGATAGCTTCCTTCGATAACATCACACACTAAATTAAGTGCAATCACCGATGAAATATTCACATTGAACGGAGCGATATGCCTGCCGCTACCGTCTGGGTCATTATTGTGTTTGAGGATTTTTATTTCCGGTGATGTTGTTTTTTTCCATGCGTCATGAATTATTTTAAAACCAACATCGATGGCATCATTGAGAAGTTTTTTTAGTTCCGGTACGTTATATCCTGGTAGTTTAAATTTTGGGATATCTTCAACGCGGATTTTATATTGATTTGCAAATCCTGTTCTCGATGTGGGGGTTTTATCATCGAGTATTACTTGAATAATTTGTGAATTAAATGTTTCCATATCGTCGATAATTTTATTGCATGTTTCTACGACGCTGATAAATTTATCTCGGCTGAGAGAGTCGGATTTAAGAGATATTAACAACAGCGATAAATCATTATTCATTGCTGTGAAATTTTTAATGATTTCAGGTTCGTTAACAAAATTATATTCCTGCAATGGTCCACCCTCCGCCCTATGTTCGTATGCTAACCCAAAAAACTCTATAAATATGTTGTATTTTTTATAACTCCTTGTTGGATTTTTAGGTTTTATCCTGTCTGTGACATAATCAGTTTTTTGTGGTTCTGGTAAATCAACGGTTTCCTCCAGAGTTTTACTCTGGGGTGGTAATTCAGGCCATCCTAGTACGGTTCTTATTGAGCTTTGATAGATATCTACGACGTATCCTTCTGTGCTTATCTCAATTGCGGATGATAGCGTCGGTTCATGAACTGTTATAGCGATTTTTGACTCTACTCCAGTGATTGATTTTATTCTACGCGCGAATTCATTATTGATTTGTTCGATTTGGTATGACCCTGTTGGTATCGAAACAACTTTCCAGTCTGGTGTTCCGTCGTCCTTATTCTTATTCGCAAACACTAAAGAATTATTCGGTTGTTGACCACCAAATGGTTTTGATCTGATATTAGGCCAACTGTGATACACTCGTAGTTTTGCAAGCGCTATCTCCTTCACTGGGACCGGAGAGGGGAAATTCACACTAAACTCGGGTTTCGTAGATGTTATTGATATCATACTCGTTTGTACTGGGTTCGTGTTCTCCACTATTTGTTGAAGTAATTCCTGCTGTGTCGTCATTATACTCATGATTTATTTCTAATTTTGGTATCGAGGAATCATAAATACTGACCATCACTGAGAACTCACAATCTGGTAATGTTGATATTATTGAGATCATTTTGTTTTTTGGGTTCGTGTTTTCTGATTCCATCGGTGTTGTCATTGTTATTATACTCATGTTGTCGCTCTAATTTCGATATCGCGGAATCAAAAATACTGACCATCGCTGAGAATTCACTATCTGATATAATCGTATTATCGAGTGACGACGATATCATCAATGATAATTGCGAGTATGCGGTTGATGCAATATGAAATTGAAGTAAGTAATTCTGCAGTTTACTCTGGCTGCATGATGATATCTTTTTTGCTATCCCGGTTGATATACCCCCGATTGTAGCCACCGCAGAAATGCAAATTGGAACTACGACCGGGGCAATCATTGTAACCGATGCAAGTATTATTCCGGCACCAGTGAGAACGCTTGACACCGAGTATATAATAACATCAATTGCGGTGATTCTTCGTCGGTATTTTTTTATTTTTATTTGATACTCCTCAGTGAGGGTTTTGAGTCTATTTTGAAATTCTCTGACCTGATCATAGCGACATTGCGTCGATGACAAAGTCATTGTTGTTTATTTTAAAAAACACTAGCGTTTTCAATTGTGAAATCCGAACGATTTAGTTATTTACTTAAATCCGCTACGAATTCCAGATACCATGTTACTGATGCCTTAGCCAAACTTTTATCATCGGCTTTTATCGTTAACCGTTCAGTTTTATCCTTGTCGATGATCGTTGAAATCGTATTGTTGACCCCGGATGAACTCGACGATGATATATTAAATTGAATTGGTGCTACTAGTGTTAATCGATAAATACCCTTGATAGTAGCAGTGATATCTAATTTGTTGTTTGTAGGTGTCCACTCAAATGATCCGTGTTGGATTGTATATACTACGTTATTGGTTTTCTCATGAGGAATTTTTGTTTTTTCAATGATTGTTATCATCCTCGAAAAATCACCTTTGACGGCTTCGATGAAAGTTTTCGTCTCATCGATGGATTTTTTAATATCAGGGAGTTTTATTTCAATTTTATCCAACTGGGTTCCAATAAATTTATCAATGATATTTCTACGAAAAATTGAAAGCTGTTTTACGTTATCTTCAATTTTAGATTCAAGTATTTTTAGTACAGCCAGAGAATTGTTTAACTCATCGTTGAGAGTTTTTAATCGATCTGTAATCGTCGAAACGAGTACACCCGGTTTTAGTTTACCCTGATCGGAAAATAACGCGATAGTATCCTCGATTGCGTTTTGTTGTTTAACTAAAATATCATCCAGAGAAATATTACTGGTTTTCAATTTACCCTGATCGGAAAATAACGCAACGGTGTTTTCGATTGCGTTTCGTTGTTTAACTAAAATATCATCCAACGACACATCACTGGATTTCAATTTACCCTGTTTGTCCTGAAATACAACTATTTCATTAGGATCAACATTTGTTAAGTTCAACGTCTCAGCGATTCCATCTTTAATTTTTTTTGTTATATCCTTGACAGAATCAGGTGGTGCAGTGCCATCGGGTTTGGGTTTCAAAGATCTCCCCCAAATATCAATCATGTTATTGTAAAACTCTTTCTCTCTCTAAAAAGCGATTGCTAGTGTATTCATTCACGACAACATGTGGTGGTTTTCCGCTTGGGTTACTCAAGGAGTTAGAAATAGCGTCAAGGACATTTAATACTTCGCTGCCACATATTGGTGGGTCAATCATCGTTTGTGTTGGTAGCGTAGAATACCAAGTCTTCATTGGAAGGGTTTTTATATACCGCATAAACTCTTTTGGTGGGGCTAATCCATATGAATCGAAATAAACAATCCCACGTGGATCAATAGCGTATGCAACCCAGTGAGTACCAGGTCCGGTGCTGTTATCGAGATTAATGATTCCGGTTTCAACGCTGTTTGGTTGATGTGGTAATTGATCTTTCATAAAAACACCTCTGAAGTTTTTAATCGCGAGTTTTTTAGCCGCATCCATTAAATCAAAATTGGACATGGGAACCATAGGTTCGGAAATCGAAGATTTCTGAATTAATAAATCGTTCCTGGTAGTCTTAGACCCTTTCCGCTGTACCACGAATACGGGGTTCCTGGTAGTCTTAGACCCAATCCGTGAACGGATCGTCCCTTTTTTTTATATCCTTTCCCAGTTGCTTTCTTTAGTGCCATTCCTGCTGCAGTACCAACGGCTCCTAACGCCGCTGCTTTAGCCACCGCTGGGGCTGCTGCTGCAATCAATGCTGGAATCGCAGCTAACAATGGAAATATACCGCCTGTTTTAATCATATTTTTGATAGCAGCCGCAGAAAGAGTAATCTGAACACCTTTTTTGGCTGCAAGTGCATCATTGAAATGTTTCACCTGACGAGTTGTCAGCGATAGTTTATTTGCACCACCAGTCATTTGGTTGGGTTTCAACGTGATTGTGGTTCCACATCGCTTAACCGATTCTGATTGCAATTTTTTTAATTGACCGGGAGTTAACGTAACACTAATAACACTATATGACATTATACATAATAGATTGATTCTAATTCAATGATAAATCAATCAAAGATTTTCTACTGGTGCATCTACCACTCTCATTCTTCCTCCAACACCTTCGAGTAGCATTGATTTATCACTGAGAATGACAGCAACCGCTCTATAATTTTCAATAGCATCAGGCTTGGTTACATTAGCTCTAAAGTGTATATCAACGACGGACTGTCTTGTTAAATCGAGATGTTCCAGCGAAAAGTAATAGATCGGGTATAAACTCTTAAAGTCGTATTGTGATATTTGCAAACCAGTATCAACATTTTGATCACGTGCCATAAATGACAACAGACGATGATAAACTCGTGCAATATGATTTTCTGTGTAATTAAGTTGTATATCCTCGGATGGTTCCTGCTGGCCGTTTATTCTCAGTGAGACGTCTTTCACACCTAATTGATCAAATATCATATGACTGAAACGTTGATCACCAACACGTTTGTTATCCTGTAACGCTACGAATATATGACGTGGTGCAGAAACACCTTGTTTTGATGCTAGATTCCACGTGAATAACCCGTTCAGATTTGATTGTTTAACATCTGTACTCACGGTTAGCCAACTCAACAACGACTTTCCTCCTTGGTCCATAAATGATAGTAATCGTTCTTCTGCGGTGATTGCTGGAGTCAACACTGGCATCCACAATGATATTTTTGTTAAAATAACTTTACCGGCATCATCATTTATATGTGCTACAGCTGGGTTTGCTGGAATCCTCCAAATTGCGTCATTATCATCACCCTTTCGTACAAGCGCTACTGTATGCTTCGCCCCATAAATAACTTTTCGGACGTTTCTACAGAATCCAAAAATATGATGCAGTGGAATCACGCATGAAAATGATTTACGCGCTCCTTGCAACATTGAGTTTCGTGTTGAGGCTCCTAGATTGTAATTGGGATCGTTGTTTATAATCATATCCTCGATACCAGCAACATTAGCAGGGTTAGCAGCACGATCCTTTGGTTGTCTTATAATAAATTGATTTCCACCAGCGTTATTTCTACCATCTTTTGCAAACATCATAGAAGGTCCTGCTGATCTTGTATAATCATCGGAATATCTCGCTAACCCGATTATTGTTGTAGCTACATCAACATCGCGATCTATCGACTCGATTTCTTTTCCATCAATGAGGTATCTTGCACTCTCAAATAATGCCATAATACCATTATTGACAAAACCGACTTGAGTACCATCTGGATATGATGCTCCAGCAGCTGTTACAAGTTCTCCTTCTACTTCAATAAACGCTTCACAGGGCAAAAAGTATTTACTGGTATCATGGACTTGAAGTTCAATTCGCGATCGACTATTTGCGTCTATTGCATGATAAGCGTAATATTGATAATCGCGTACAGAATCATCCTTGCCAACTGGGGCGTCTATATCAAACGCCGGATCATGTGATTTTTTGAACATTTTATTCTATTTATCAGAGTCTAAATCGTAAAAATCCGTAGGATTTTCATCGTAAACGATTTTCATCGACGTAGTTTTTTAAAGCCGCTTCCTGCTATCATATTTGAAATATTGCTTTGGTCCCCTTGATTTATCATCGACGCTAGTTTTTCATCTACTGCGTTATTTATAATTCTACTAACACTTGCAGGCATTTCCGCTGTAGACGGTAACGGTTTTGAAAATCCTTTGGATTTCATCCGTGATTTCACTAATGATGTTAATTTATTCTTCGCAGTTGAAAACGCTTTTCCAGCAAGATCTCCAACAGCACTAATACCCTTATCACGAATAACTTCAATTGCTTTCATTCCTAGTTGTTTAGCTAAAGGCATCACTTTTGGAGCCATTCTCGCAAATAACCCTGCAATGGTATTGCCTAAACCATCTCCGTAGTATGCTCTATAAACTGGAAACCGTGAATTAACTACGTAGACGGGGGCTGGTTTATCATGATTGTAGTGTATGATCATTATTTGAAATCAGAAACCATTTTTCAATTGTGAAATCCTTCGGATTTCCACGCTAGCGTTTTTATTTAATCACTGTGATACCCACTTTCCACTAACTCGTCAATGAAATCTCGATATGTTTTGATATCCATGATACCGCCGGCAAATAACCGTCTACAGATATCAGCTGCTTCATTAATTATTTCCGGTGAGTTATTTCCAGCTCGGAAACCTCCTACAAGAACTTCTAATCGTGATATATCATTGATAACACTACCAGGACATGAAATCCTTGGATTTTCCCTCGAAGAGTTTCCAACTAAACCACTGCCTGAAAATCCTTTGGTTTTATCAGTGATACCGGTTGCACCTTTTTCATGATCAGCTTCTCTCGTTATTTTCATCTGTTGGGGAGATTGTGTTATATCAATAAATTTTGATTGTTCTGGTAGTCTAAGAAATCCGGTATCCGATTGCTCCCCTATAGATGATTCAGCTTTTTTTATTGCTGCCATATATTCCTGAAATGTTTTATCATCTCCTTTTGCTTGAGAGGAACCTGATAGTATACGATATACCCCCCTATACCAATCTTTTTTAGGGGGAAGATTATAATCACCTTGAATATATTTTCTTCTCTGATGAAAACTCCTAGTGACAAATTGGGCTAATTCTTCCATAGAATCAAATTTTTTATTTCTCAATTCATCTAATTTACCGGGAAGAAGTTTTTCATTGAATGCAACTCGTCCACTAGTAGTATCCTCCCCCTCTTCCTGAAATTCTGGTGGGGGGATATCTTCTTGAAGTTCTCCTTGTTGTTCTGAAGCGGTTGATATATCCTGAGGAAGTGTTTTCAATGATTTTTTTGTTTGTTTAGTTCTTTTTGCTATTTTTTCTAACACAGGAAGAAAAGAGTCTTCTTGTTTTTTTCCTTCTTCAGAGATTGTTGACACTATCTGTTTCGTTGCTGTGGTTACTGGTTTAAACAATTCTTCAGATCCCGCAGCAAAATCAGTTTGTAAACTCTGTCGTTGTTGTAGTTTATTTCTTACAGAGTCGCGAATTGGTATAAATTTCTTGATTGCATCAAGTCGTTCACGAGCCAATCGGGTCGTTAATGCTTCATTGACCATTATTTGAAATCGTAAACAATTTTTCAATTGCAAAACAATTTTCCGAATCTGACCTAACAGACGAAAACACTTTTTGTTACATGTCAGACATGTCGGATGATTTTTAACACGATCATGGAAGCGTTTTAACAGCGTTATCATTGATGAGGGAAGTGTCCAAATTGTATATAAAAATAATAATACTGACACTTCCCTCACTTTTCTATTGATCAATCGGAATCATCATATCGACTAAACCAACCATTAACGGCCTATCGATTTGACATTTTTAATCAAAAAATGCTAAAAAAAAATTAAAATCTCTATGAGGGACGGTCACAATCAAATAATGATAAATGGTTGGTCAATCAAAAGTGTTCATTTTCTTGAATTAACGCCCGTAGGTTTCTAACTTTAGAATTAACCTCCTTTTTCAATTCGTATTCGTACCCCAATTCTTTTCGTATTCGTTCTACGATGGTATACAACGGAGCGAACACACTTATGTCACTGGAAAATGCGAGAGAGTCCTTAATAGAATTCTGAATTCTTTTGATGAGCGCATACTTCTTTGGTAGCATGTATTTATTGTTGTTAACTCCGTATTCTATATCCTGAAAATCAGACATGATTTGATCAGGATTTAACCCATCTGATAGTTCAATATCCCAACCTTTCAATTTTGAAATCTCGGATATGATGCTATTCATGTTTTCAGAATTCATTATTCTATAACAATGATATATTTCTAAATGAAAAATATGACGTATTAGACATAACTAAATTGAATTTTCTGTCCGCTCTTTTTTGAAATCGCCGATCGATAAATCCCCTCTGCAACTTTTCGTACTGAGGATGAACAAATATCGAAGTGCCTACTGGCTTCATATATTGATTGAAATATTTTTTCTTCGTTAGTTATCGTATTCAAAGATTTCACAGGTCTCGCTTTTTTCGAGTATTTCCCAGTCCTTCCTCGTTTGGTATTCTCACTCTGTGTGATAGCTTGCAGATTTGATAAAGAATTGTTTTTCGGATTAGAATCCTTGTGATCAATGACAGAATCATCCTCGATCAATCCATGGAAACACTCGTACACGAAACGATGGCAGTAATATGTCTTCTTTCCAGCACCAAACATCAAATACCCTTGATTATTCACAACACCAACTGGTTTCTTCAGTCTACGGTTTCTTACAACACCATCAATGGATGCTTCATAATTTGTGATCACAGGGTGTTGTCTGAATTCTTGGTTCATTCGTATACATAATACTATTGTTTGTCTAATTCATTGTTTGGTTTAATGATAAATCTTTCGATGTAATCTTGAGGAGTTCTTATGATTTTATCCCTGACTTTGTCAAGGATACTGACTTTATCAGTGTCAGCGTCAAGGATACTGACTTTGTCAGCGTCAAGAATACTGACTTTGTCAGCGTCAGGGTCATAATTTCTGATTGATTGTCCATTTTTTATTCTTTTATCATAATAACGCTTCAACTCCCTGTATCGCTTACCACCGCAATTCAAACACAACCGTGATTTCCCCCTAACCCCAACCCCACATAGAATACAGGGTAACGGACCAAGGCTTCCACGTCGAAAGCTTTGCATATGATACCCACAAAACTCATTTCTGCATGATTTGTTACACGGGGTTACTGATCCAATCATAAGCCACTTGCAGTGATTCATTATATAAAAATCTTTCATTTAAATGCTTGTTTTAATTATAGCATGATGGAGTTCAAGAGATTGACTTCGAGAAATGCTAAATTTAATGCTGATAGAGAGTTTAAGAGATTATTGAAAATCAATCCTAAATTTAATCTCGATAGACCCAAAAAACGTATCAAACGTCCAAGAGACGGAAACATGAAAGAGTTTAAGAGATTATTGAAAATCAATCCTAAATTTAATCTCGATAGACCCAAAAAACGTATCAAACGTCCAAGAGACGGAAACATGAAAGAGTTTAAGAGATTATTGAAAATCAATCCTAAATTCAATCTCGATAAACCAAAAAGACGTAACAAAATCAATCTCGATAAACCCAAAAAACGTATCAAACGTCCAAGAGACGGAAACATGAAAGAGTTTAAGAGATTATTGAAAATCAATCCTAAATTCAATCTCGATAAACCAAAAAGACGTAACAAAATCAATCTCGATAAACCCAAAAAACGTAACAAAAAATTATCCTGGAAAGATGCTCAATTCAATCTCGATATAGTTTCTAATACACCCAAGAATACAATTCTTGATAAAGCCATGATTAGTAAAATCAGAGATTGTTTCAATGAATTCAAGCGTGATGGAGCATCCTATTGTTGGTCAACATTTCGAATTGATGGTGTTGTTGACGCTACCATGACTGATGAAAAAGCAGCAGTGATAATTTCACGTGTTGGGGAAAAACGGTATTTTTTCCGAATCAAATTCATTATCGAAGTCGATGGCAAATGGATTATTAAGGATAAATTTGAACCAATCCTCAAGAATAAAAAAGCTGTCATTGTGAGTAGAGATTCCAAACCAGGGATTCTAACCGGCATTGACAAACCATACTACGAAAGATCTTATCCCGTAACAGCAATGGTTTACGGGATATATCCGTTAAATGATAAACCCGATATCGCAAAACTAGCTCCTATGAAATATTCGTCAGGGCTTAATTGTGTAGCAGAACGAATAATAGAACATTTCACAAATGCATCCCGAGGAAATAAACTAACTGATCTAAGACGAAAAAAAATAACCGAGTGGGAACTGACAGTGAAACAGCATGGTGCAAAGATTTCTGATATAGCTAAATTAGAAACATCATTACGATTCCCAATTACCGTTATGACGATAACCGGAGAGGTTTTATACGAACCGAAATATAACAAAAATGGAGCGCCAATACAAATTATTGATCATAACAAACACGCGTGGACACCTGCGGTAACAATATTTCCACGAGAACGAACCGTGAAATATATCCCTAAGGAGTTCGTCGGGGATGTTTTCTATGAAGAGAGATTATTTGATGCTATTCATGCTATGTGTAAAGATGATCCTGTGTCAGTGTGGTTACTTAGAAGTGATGAAGAATTCGATCAATTTGTAAAACCAAATGGTGAATTATATCGCATTGAAGAATTAGATAACAGAATGAGAAAAATCGCTAGTGATTTTTCACCGGAGAATTCCCATGAAAAACTACTCACGGATAGTTTTACTATTCCATCAGTGGTAGCTCACTTCGCAAGAGAAAAAAACTCATGGCGTCCAACACGAAGTGATTTTCTCGAGGATGTTAAATTGAGTTGCGTCGAATTTGGTCATGGAGGACTGTGGAATACGAAATACTCATGTGATGGTATGATTTCAATTGATATATCCGCGTGTTATCCCGGAAGTTTTCTCGGGTATGGGGAATGCGCTGAGTACTTCAAACGATTTGGACACCCCACGCATGAAATGACTCGTGTTGCGATTAATGGACCATTGCCTGATTTTGATTTAACCGGATTCGCTCGTGTGATATCATTTGAATTAGCTACAGGGTTACATCCGTGTAGTTATGTTTGGCTCGGTAGACACCTATCTGAAAAACACTGGATGCCAATAGTGCTATTGAGATATATGATTGATTGTGGTATGCTAATATCGTTGATTGTTTCCGAGGCTATTATATGCTATCGAGCTCAGAAAGAAGTTTGGCTACCACAACCCAATCTAGATAGAATAATCAACGAACTACGAAAACAGTTTCCAGATTTCAGTGAAGAAGAAATCATAAATTGGTCTAAGAAGTTATTTGAAATTAAAAAAGAACAAGCAAAAGATCTCGGAAGAAGAATAATCGGTAAATTTACCCAGGGTGGACGATACGATAACGCAAAATATTCTTCGCGGTTGATCATAGATGTCGCTGAATACGATTTTATTGTAGCGGATTTAATGAAACAGGGAAAACTTGTATCCCGTAAGGATGCTTTTCTATCCAATGGTGAGAAATTAGGTACGGTTGTTACCTACTGTGATGGATATAATTCCCAGTACACACATTTGAGAAGTTCAATGTTAGCCTATGCTTCTATTAATCTATTTTCGATGATAAATAGATTTCCTAATACCGCGGTTAGAGTGGCCACTGATTCGATGTATATACATAATAAGTACAAATCAACTGTAGCTAAATTCACAGATCCCGAAGAAAATTGGGGGCGTTGGCGATTTAAAAAGGAGATGCTACATGAGTATTGTGAATCCGCAGACGTTGCCATGGATGATAAATATATTTGTTGTAACCGTATTGAAATTGGAAACACTAGTGTTTCTACAGAATTTTCTAATGCACCACCGGTATCTGATCCAATCTGTAGATACAAGACAGTTTATTTAAACGGCTGTGGTGGGTCAGGAAAGACAACTCGTGCAATTGAATTATTCCGTGGGAAAAATCCTACGGATTTCACAAACATGATTGTGCTAACACCGACTCACAGACTCGCCAGAGAGATGATACAACGAGGGGTAAATGCTTGCACTTATCACAGCTTCTTTCGATGGAAGGGTGACAAATGGACTCCTGATCGAATGGGTGATAAATTCATTCCTAAAATCATGATCTGGGATGAAATATGCACAGTGTCATTAGATGTATTACAAACATTTCTTGAGTGGTTGTTAACCAAAAACACAAAAGTCGTCATGTGCGGGGATCAAGGCCAACCACCACCATTTGTCGGTGCATCTCCACATGAATGGCTAAAGGGTTTTGTAGACTACTATGAAGAAATCACCACTGATTATAGATCACTTGATGAACGATTACGCGAGTTCAAGGCGCTAATTAGATTACAACCGGATAGAATCCAATGCGAAATAGCGCGCGAAGTGATTTCAGAAACCCCAATGAATGATTTCTGGGAAGCATGGAGACCAAACGATTTGATCATTGCAAGTAGAAAAATAGTCAGGGATACACTTCAGATGAAGTTATTTGAATTGCATAAAGAAAAATTTGCAACGCTTCCAGTACCCCTTTGTTATAGGCCATCGGATACACGAAAACAAAACATTGAAGTTGATATTCCAGGACAGAATGAAAAGCAGAATTTAGTATTAAATGATATTGTGCTGGTTGATATCAATGTTGTTGAAGATGCATTGCGTGCTAATAAATCCCCGTGGACGCTAGGTTATGCAGCGACGATACACTCTTCACAGGGATTGACTATATCGGATACAACTCTTTGGATGGTAGATAATCGCATAGAATGGTCGAATTTAGTCTATCTCGCAGTGTCTAGAGTACGAAAAATAAATCAACTTCGAAGAATTGTTGTTGACGAAGTCAATGATGATGAAATCATTGGTGATGATAATGACACCACAATAGATGATATTATTGATAAAAAACTCTCCGGTTACAAACAACAGGACAAAAAAAAACAACGAGAATTTGATATTGATGCTGAATTAATAATCACTTTGAAGAAACAACAGAATAATCACTGCGCGAGTTGCAATTGTATAATGCGTTGGCAGTATTCGGATAAGGATCCTCGCCAATTCACCGTAGACAGAAAAAATAACAATCTCGGTCATGTCAGAAATAATGTGATGTTGACTTGTCTTGAGTGCAATAGACGCAATGGTGCTAGTTAAGACCATGCGGTGGCAATTGAGTATCCTCGGGAATCACTTGTAGTTGTTGTCGAGTAAAACCCCGCTGAGGGGCAGTTGAATCCAGTTTATAGACTGGAGGTCTACCAGTTGATCGTGTTATACTAGATATCTTATGCGTAGTGACGCTCCAAATAGGATCAGTAGCCCTTTTTCTACCCCCTTCAAGCTCTCCTGGTTCGTATAAGTACCTCACAATGACATTACTACCAAGAATTGGTTGGGAAACGCTAGCGTTTCTAGGGAAATCTTTTTGTAGTTGTACGGGTATTGACTTCTTTTTAATCGCGTTGATAGGTTTCATGTTGATTGTTCTAGTAATCTCGTTATTCAGTGCAGTAATCACAGATGGTAATCTTTTAACCCATTCACGGGATCTTTTTTCTTGGATGAATTCTTTTGCGTATTGATATCCAAATAACCGCTCAGCAATCGTCCGATTAAATCGTTCTACAATGGCCTGATCGCGATGTAGCGCAGTATGCCCTCGTCGTATGGTGACATTATGATGTTTCATTGTAGATAGAACCGCACCCTGAAATTCCTTGCCAGGATCAACTTGTAACAGATTTGGCCAGTGCAGAGGACCTCGTCGATAAATCCTTTCAAATGCAGAAGCGACTTCAGTGGCTGATTTTGTTTTTAACGGTTCTGCTTCTTTGTATCGACTCGCAACATCAACTACGGTTAACGCATATTTGTAACCACGATCATGTGGCAGAAATAATATATCAGCCTGATGAACTTCATTAGGAGCGGTCACATCAAAATGCGAGAATTGAATTTGTTTAGGCGGTGGTAGATAAATTTGCCATAGTGCCTGTTTGGATAACCAATTAGCCGCAATGGTTTTTTTCACTTTTGCAGCACTAGCGAGTTTATTGATTGCAGCGTTACCCCTCCAGTATCCCCTCGGAGAATAATAAATTGATTCCATATTATTAATTACCAGCACCTAACATCAATTTACTTTTCATAGCCGATTTTATTAAAAATGAAGCCAATTTTTCTTTGAAGGATTTATCAGGAATAGCATTTAACGCATGAATTAATTTCACATCTGCTAGATGCCTGTGTTGCAGATTGCTGCTTTTATAAGCAACATCATGAAGGTGACAGGCCTTATCAATGGCGTTTATTGGTTCTTCACCGGGGTTGGGTTGATTTTGATTATTGAGTCTGATATCAAGTCTGGTTCCCGGTCCACAGTAGCTATATCCTGGGAGGTGCTTTTCTCCGGGGTACTTTGCCCATGGGGTTCCAGGGAGTTTTGCTAATTTGGCTGCGATATCACCTCCTCGTTTTTTTTTAAATCAGATTTCATAGACACAAATCTAAATTTCTTTGTACCACATTGCACGCATTTACCAGAAAGCGCTGATCGGTTATTTTTAGTTGTAATCGTCGTCAAGTCATCTGTGCCAGTACGCGTTTTACACTTCACACAATATAGATCCATAATTTATGTATAGAAATATGGATATAATTGATTTTTCAGCGACTAAAACAAGAGAACCAATTAAGCATCATGCAGCGCTACCAAACTCTATCCGGATGATTATAATCGGGCCATCTGGATCCGGTAAAACGCAATTGTTGCTCAATTTAATAATGAGATGGATGAAGTGGGATAAGTTGTATTTAATTGCACCTAGCGTAGATGATCAACGATGTTATGAAGTGTTAAAGGATTTTAACGAGAATGCATCAGAAATTAAGGGTGAGAACGCCATTGATTTTATAACCGATATCGATGAAGCACCGAGTATTGATGATATTGATGGAGATATTAACAATTTAGTCGTATACGATGATATAATGTTGGATAAACAAAAGAATCCTGCTAGAATATTTTCCCGTGGGCGTCACAAAAACACTGACGTGATATATGTCACTCAACGCTACACTCAGGTTCCAAAAGTCATCAGAGATAACTGCAATATTCTTTCTGTATTCAACGGAGTTGATACTCATACGCTACGAAATATTTGGCAGACATGGTGTTCTGATATGGACTTCAATCAATTTAGAGATTTCTTTAGTCATGCTCAGTCGACTCCGCACGGATTCGCAACAATGAATTTACATGATCCTCGGACACGATATCGTATCGGACTTGATCAAATATTCGGTTAAAATCATTTTCTTATTTTTGTTAACCAGAACTGAAAACTTTAGCAGCAGAGAGGGTAGATGACAACAAGTTGCGACCAAAATTAATTAAAAAATCGTTTTCATTTTTTTAGTTAAAATGATTTCATAGGGAGATTTCAATCATTTTTTTTGTCTGAAAACGTTGTAAGATTCGCCTTTTTTTGGTTAAAATAGGATTATAAGACGGCTCGTTTTAAGATTTCAATCAAATTTTGTCTAAAAACGTTGTAGGATTCACCCTCTCTGCTGCTGAGAATAAGATTTACTTTTCAAGATATGAAATTTTTTTTCTACTTTATTCGTTTTTAGAAGTAGGAGCAAATAATATCTTGTCTTTGGTCATTTTAACCAGAAGTATCCATCCCAGCATCAACGTCTAAAATATTCGCTAGTTTTAAATGCGTTTCTTTGACACACTTGATTTACTTTTGTCTCTAATCTTACTCTTTTCTTTTCATATCCCAAGGAACTTAAGGAAGAGTAATGGGCAGAAGACATTGGCATATTTGTGCATCGCCATGTTGGGATCTGCCATATTGTTTCTCGTCGGAATAGACAGAACAGAAACATACATAGGCTGCATTTTAGTTTCCGTTCTACTGCACTACTTTATCCTGGCTTCCTTTATGTGGATGTTAATAGAGGGATTTCTACAGTATCTTAGATTTGTCAAAGTGCTGGGAACATATATACCTCAATTCATGATGAAAACGTTGATACCAGCTTGGGGTAAGTCATTATCTCCCCCTCCCTCTCTTTCTCTCTCTTATCTATCTATCTATCTATCTATCTATCTATCTATCTATCTATCTATCTATCTATCTATCTATCTATCTATCTCTACAACATGGTTTGGCTAAATATCATGATGTGTCACATCGCGTTGCATTGTACTAGCATTGTCTTGGTTTAAATAACATTTTATGTTGATTTGGTGTTAAATACCAAACTCTCTCGCTCTCGTTCTCCCTCTATCTCCTTCCCTCTCCCTCACCCCCTTTTCTCTCTCTCTCTCTCTCTCTCTCTCTCTCTCTCTCTCTCTCTCTCTCTCTCTCTCTCTCTCTCTCTCTCTCTCTTATTCAAGCTCCATTTTCAGATGATAACAGTTTTTGCTACAAATCAAAGTTAATCTTGTATGACAATATCATTTTAGTACTTTTTTCTAGAGGTTCCTTTCATGTATTAACATTTGTATACCCTGTTTTAAGTCATAATACAGCACAACATTTATAAAGCATTAAACTGCGTCTGCCTTTTACGTTATGACCCTGTATATAATAATAACGTCATAATTCAACATAATTCATTTCATAATAATGTATATGCATTATACGTTGCTATGTAATGAAATCTGGCATAGAGAAGTGTATACATCTTCTCTTTCACATATTTATTTCATATAAATAACTGTCACTTGGAGGTTAGTTTCAAGTTCCATCAACGTTACACTATATTTCCAGTACAAATTCTACATGTACTTACAAATACCTCTTAAAAGGTGATTCGCGTGCATGTAGTTTAAAACAAAGACAGATAACGAAATGAATAACAGACGTAATGTCATATATATATATATATATATATATATATATATATATATATATATATATATAAGCAAAAAACTGACAAGCAACAGTGCAAAACTAGTATCTCTCTAGCCTGAGCGCTTTCGACTCTTAATGTGTTTTATTTGTCTGTCTTGTCTATGTTCGGTATTTGCCTTTGTTAAAGACTCATTAAGAGTCGAAAGCGCTCAGGCTAGAGAGATACTAGTTTTGCACTGCTGCTTGTCAGTGTTTTGCATTTATCCTAATCAATCCCTGACACACGTAATCCCTTGCTGGATCCAGTGCATTTGAAAGGATGTTATATGTCATATGATTTGTATTCTTTATATATATATATATATATATATATATATATATATATATATATATATATATATATATATATATATAAAAGCAAAAAACTGACAAGCAACAGTGCAAAACTAGTATCTCTCTAGCCTGAGCGCTTTCGACTCTTAATGTGTTTTATTTGTCTGTTTTGTCTATGTTCGGTATTTGCCTTTGATAAAGACTCATTAAGAGTCGGAAGCGCTCAGGCTAGAGAGATACTAGTTTTGCACTGTTGCTTGTCAGTGTTTTGCATTTATCTTAATCAATCCCTGACACACGTAATCCCTTGCTGGATCCAGTGCATTTGAAAGGATGTTATATGTCATATGATTTGTATTCTTTATATATATATATATATATATATATATATATATATATATATATATATATATATATATATATATATATATATATTCATTCATATGTATATATGTAATGTGAGAGACATCACATACCAAACAAAGCTTAAGACAGCATACGCGACAATTTAAAATATCCTTGTCAGAGAGAGGCTTAAGATTGCATACTGGATAATCTGAATGACACCCTTGTCAGAGCAAGGCTTAAAGTTAGGAGAGACTGAAATCTGAGAGATCCTAATCCGAGCATGGTTTAAATTTAGGAAACACTGAAATCTGAATCACCCCAGTCAGTGCAAAGCTTAGATGAAAATATTTGACATGAAAGTTAGAGCCAGGCTTAGGATAACGACACTCCAATCCAGTAATTCACATCCGGGCTCACTGGCGACAACCAACGCCAAACCTAGCAGCACATTCCACACCATAGTGACAGGCGATCGGCCGAACATGCATAGAGCAGTAACAAGGAAAACAATCAAAATCGTTATCATAGTGACATGGGAAATGTTGAACATGAATTTAGCATTCAAATGAAAACTAACATGTTCTCGATTACAATGACATGTTACATGATGAACATTCATAGAGCAGTTTTAGGGGTGAATGGGATGTCCTGGGAGGGGGTTATGACTTTGGCTGGCTAACTATTATTACTCCTTCCCGGAAAGTTTGCCCAATGTTGGTATCCACTTGGCATTCAGCTCTCACCTGTGGCTCCAAGAATATGTAGCATACGTAACGGCCACATCCCGGAAAACGGCCTTGACTGGCCGGCTTAAATAGTCGACGGGTCATAAACCGGCGGAGAGTTTGGCGTTCTCTACTTAGAATGTGAAGACTGGATTCAACAGCCTGCTCAGCGGAACCACCAGCTGGCCAAGAAGCATAAAGATGATTCTCAGCAAAGTACCATGGAGCGCTAAGAGCTCGACGAGGCACATACGAGCGCGTTAATCCACTGCACTCAACTCCGTCTCCAGCTGTCTCGATAGTGTCGTGCTGTTGAATCCAGATAGTGTTGGGTGAGAAAGTGAAGTCGACGTATTGCGCAACTCTTCCTCACCTAAAACAAAGTCACCATCCAGGTCATTCCAGTTCTTCATCCATCCCATTTCATCACCCAATAATGTCCTGTGGCGACAGGCAAGCAACAAGGCATGCACACAGGTCGGTTAGGCTATTATGGTCGTACACCACTGACATGGAGCAACAGTGGAGTCCAGAAGCCGCCTGATTGGCTCTGCAGCCCTCTTTAGGAATGCACTGCTAACCTCCC
Organism: Unio delphinus; assembly: GCA_029339505.1. Lineage (NCBI taxonomy): Eukaryota > Metazoa > Mollusca > Bivalvia > Unionida > Unionidae > Unio > Unio delphinus. The sequence continues at coordinate 7,384,969 of JAQISU010000184.1, read as the reverse complement.
CGGTATGAGGATGAGGATATAAAAGGTGCCCTAAACATTGCCTGCACTACACTTCCCTAGCCAACTAACGATGGCAGTTTCCCTACTTCAGCGGTCAAATTACAAAACAAAGAGGATTGTTCCTCTCATGCCTAGGGCATGGAATGTGCGCACTTTTCTGGACAGCGACGATGGGGACAGACCCCAGAGGAGAGCCGCCATAATAGGAAAGGAGCTTGCTAGATACAACGTGGACAATACAGTCTTCCGCCTCTCTACCAGTAACCTGACGCCATAGAGGCATCCTCACTCTAAGCACTGGCACTTCATTAACCACGTCATTGTCTAGAAGAGAGACCGGCAGGTTTAGCGTGTGACCAAGTCCTTATGGGGCGCTTACTGCTGCACAGACATCCGTCTGTTAATCACTAAGCTCAACATCCGCATTCAGCCCAAACGACGCCCACATGGAATAAAGGCTCCTAAACGACAGCGTCCTGAATGAACTTTCATCCATCAATGATGAATACATCAGTCGTTTCTCCCAAGTATCCATCAACAATGCATTGGATGGCCCGCCAACGTTGTTGTGGAAACAGAAAGCGATACGCCTGCTTCGCCAATGGCAAAGCACTTGGTTCAGACACAATATCAGATGAAGTCTACAAGGAATTGGCCACAGCCCGGATAGAAAGGCTCCACCAACTGTTTTACTGTTGTATGTGCAAGAAACGATCCTCCAGGAATTCAAAGCTGCTTACATAATAAACCAGTGACATCCACCAGTGTAGATCTTTACTTTCAACTACAGGAAAGATACTAGCCAGAATGTTCCTCACTACCAACCTTGACCAGTGATTACAACCAGAAAAGCCAGTGTGAATTCAGAAATTTATCATAGTGAACCGCCGAAAAGAACCATTGATAAGGCGTTTGCTGCGAGTTAGCTGAAAGAGATATGTCAAGAGCAAAGCACCGACATTATCTTCATCTAAGTCAGCGGTTCTCAACGTTTCTAGTGCCGCGACCTTTTTAATGCAATTCCAAATGTTGTGGCGACCCAACCGTAAATTATTTTCTTTCTTAACTGTAAAAAAGTATATTTCCGATGGTCGTAAGCGACCCCTGGCAAATCGTTGTTCGACCCTTGACGGGGTCGCGACCCACAGGTTGAGAACCGCTGATCTAAGTCGAAAAAAAGGCATTTGGTACCGTTAATAGAGAAGGCTTGTTGCAATCAATGGCCAATTATGGATCTCCCCTCGAAAATATATATCCATGGTGCAGCATTAACACGAAGTCATGCAGGCAGGATTCTAGGAAAGGGGAGAGACATCTGTACCATACCAAGTAAACAATGGAGTTAAGCAATGTTGTGTTTTTGCAACGTCACTGTTCTGTATATTGTTCTCTGACATGCTGACTAATGATTTCAGAGACGCAAAGGTTGGAGTTGGCATAAGGTACCGTACAGATGGAAAACTATAAAATCCCACCAGGTTCCAATCGAAAGCCAAGTTTATGACAGACACCATCATGTATTTCTTATTTGCATCATGTATTTCTTATTTGCAGATGACTGCAACCTCAAATTGCCTCTGAAGCAGACCTGCAATTCAGTGTTGACATTTTTTCCAGCTCCTCCACAAGCTTTGGTCTCACCATCAGTAAAAAGAAGACTATAGTCCGGCATCAATCGTTCCTTAGAATGCCATATGTTGAGCCCAACATCACCGTCAACGCCCAAACACGCAACGTAGTGAACCATTTCACCTACCTTGGCAGAACACTGTCACATAGTGTTACTATTGACGACGAGGTGAACCTTTGCATTTCCATAACCAATACACTTTCGGCAGATTGTATGATAATGTCTCGAATGGAAGATGCATCAGTATTCAGCTCAAACTAAATATATATATATATATATATATATATATATATATATATATATATATATATAGGGTAGTTGTGCTCCCCACACTAATTTACAAATGCGAAACAAGGTCGTGTACCATCTTCTGACTAGGAAGCTGTACCACTTTCACACCACAAGTCTCAAGAAAATTCTCATCATCAAGTGGCAGGACATGGTTCCCGACACTGAAATACTCGCGGAAGCAGGTCTCCACATTATCCAGATGCTGTGCCAGCTACGCTGAACGGGACATGTTGTACGCATGCCAGACCACTGGCTAGTGTAAGAGACTATTCATAAACCCTAGTTTCTGGGAAAAAACTCCAAGCCATCGATTCAATTAGCGTTCCTCTTTGCACAAAGGCTTCAAATTGTACGTATCTTGCAGAACAACAGCTGCAGAGCTGAAGAGGCAAGACATAAAAGCATGTACCATCATCCCTTTTGGAGATACCCCACTCATACCCTGTCCCTTATGAGAAGTTTGATACAACACCAGCAAAGTTAAATGTTAAATGATGGACACAGCTACAGGCGTGGTGTTACAACGCACATGTGAGAGCAGCATGTTATATAAAATAATGGCAGGCGAGATGTTAGAATATACACAGAATAATCAAGTGGAGAAAAAAAACATAGTTGCTACCACAACAACGGGAGAGCTCTTAGAAAACTCACTTAATAGCCTGGGGGTCGCACGTAAGTCCATCATATCAAATGCTTGAATGCAAAACGATTTCAGGCGGAGAATAGTCCTATGAAAACCAACACATTCTGCAGTACAGCCACGTTGGCAATGTTTAATCTACATCACATAGCATCACATTCTATACCACAGCAATAGACAAGACGTTCAAAGAGTGGTCATATAGAAAATCAGTATATTTTCCAAAACAAAAAGAGTCGAAATATTGTACGTATATCCGGTATTGATATGAAATAGGAACACGTTATCCAGCATAGTGAGAAGCGAAATGGTGAACATCAAAGGACAACTATCACTTTATATTGTAAAGCAAAATGTGAACTATTCAACACATCCTAAACAGTCACATGTGAAGCCATAACGTTTTGCGACACAGGAAAAAAAATCTCAGAAAATGCGATTTGTTATATAGTTCATACTACGAAATTGAAATATATCAGTGGAAGATATTTGTCTCATTTCTATTTAGGAGGCATATCAATCTATTATGTATGTTATTCATGCCGTTATTTATATATTACTGGCCATTTAGTTTTCCACCCTACCCCAACCCCACCGCTCTCTCTCTCTCTTTCTCTCTCTCTCTCTCTCTCTCTCTCTCTCTCTCTCTCTCTCTCTCTCTCTCTCGTGATAAACAGATCTTAAAATGCTTCATAGATGCGGACCATATAGCACATTTTAATTTGAACGAGAAAACACCATCAATAATATCGTCAAATAGACGTTACACATCGAAAAGAAGTTTTCTTAAGAAATAACGTTCTATCGTTACTTATTTATAAGAATCGTTCAGATTGTTAGCGACATAACCTGTATGGCATGATGATATTCGAGATAACAGTGTCCCTCAGATACATATATAATACCATTATCTCTTGCCCTCACTGATAAATGGTTGGCATTGTTTAGAATTCAACGTGATGGCATATAGTAATAACATTATGAAAGTCATGATTTGCAAGTAATATATATATATATATATATATATATATATATATATATATATATATATATATATATATATATATATATATATATAATTTGTAGGGACGCCGCTTGTACCTGTAATAGTCCTTATTGCATTGGATTACAACTATTACTACGGAGGGAGAGGATAGTAAGTATTTGTATACCCTACAGAGAATCGGTTATTAATGTACAGTTACTTTTTGATGTTATCGTGACCAATTAAGCATATCTTTCCTGTATATAATGCTATCCTTGTAGTTAGGTATGCCCCATAACGATTGTGTTAGTGCTATATAGTGCAATGGTTGTAGTATGTATGTCATATAAGGAAAGTATTAGGCAAATACAATGTGACCCTCAGGATTGTCAATCAGCTCATTAAATTAAGTGTCTTGATGAGATCAGCTGTTGAAAAAGTTTCAGGTTCATTGATAAGATTTAGTGCATTATTATTGATTACACTATGTCCTAATGGCTTGGTTTATAACAAAGCAATGCCACCATTATAACTTACGGTTGAAACTCTACGTCATAAAGACACAAAAATGTACTCATACTATGTCTATCTGAGACATGCAATAATACACTCTATGACTGAGACATAAAATAATACACTCTTACTATGTCTATCTGAGACATGCAATAATACACTCTATGATTGAGACATGCAATAATGCACTCTATGACTGAGACATGCAATAATACACTCCATGACTGAGACATGCAATAATACACTCCATGACTGAGACATGCAATAATACACTCTATGACTGAGACATGCAATAATACACTCTTACTATGTATATCTGAGACATACAATAATACGCTCTTACTATGTCTATCTGAGACATGCAATAATGCACTCTTACTATGTCTATCTGAGACATGCAATAATTATCTTACTATGTCTATCTGAGACATGCAATAATACACTCTTACTATGTCTTAGAGATGCAGTAATACACTCTTACTATGTTTATCTGAGACATGCAATAATAGACTCTTACTATGTCTGAGAGATGCAATATTAGACTCTTACCATGTATATCTGAGACATGCAATAATACACCCTGACTATGTCTGAGACATGCAATAGTACACTCTTACTATGTCTGTCTGAGACATGCAATAATAATTGTACTGTGTCTAGCTGAGACATGCAATAATACACTCTTACTATGTCTATCTGAGACATGCAATAATACACTCTTACTATGTCAATCTGAGACATGTGATACTACACTCTTACTATGTCTATCTGAGACATGTGATAATACATTCTTACTATGTCTATCTGAGATATGTGATAATAAACACTTACTCTGTCTATCTGAGACATGTGATAATAAACTCTTACTATGTCTATCTGAGACATGTGATAATACATTCTTACTATGTCTATCTGAAACATACAATAATACACTCCTACTATGTCTATCTGAGACATGTGATAATACACTCTTACTATCTCTATCTGAGACATGTGATAAACATTCTTACTATGTCTATCTGAGACATGTGATAATACACTCTTACCATGTCTATCAAGTAGATACATAATACCACACTTTCACTTTTTCTATGAGAGATACAAACTAATACTCTTAAGCCACAGAGACAAACAATAATTCACTCGTAATATACCCACAACAAAGGCAAACAATAAAATTCTCCTATTATGTCTATCACAGATCCACATACATCCACTCTCTATTGTTTATCACGAAAACTATATAATTAAATCTACCTATGTATGTCACAAATCACACAATAACACTATGTCACAAATCACACAATAACACAATGTCGATCCCATAATTCCACAATAACACACTGTTACTGTATGTCACAAATCACACAATAACACTATGTCACAAATCACACAATAACACTATGTCACAAATCACACAATAACACTATGTCACAAATCATACAATAATACTATGTCACAAATCACACAATAACACTATGTCGATCCCATAATTCCACATTAATACACCTATGTATGTCACAAATCACTCAATAGCACAATGTCACAAATCACACAATAACACAATGTCACAAATTACACAATAACACAATGTCACAAATCACAAAATAACACTATGTCGATCCCATAATTCCACAATAACACACTGTTACTGTATGTCACAAATCACACAATAACACTATGTTGATCTCATAATTTCACAATAATACACTGTTACTGTATGTCACAAATCAAACAATAACACTATGTCGATCACATAATTTCACAATAATACACCTATGTATGTCACAATTCACACAATAACATTATGTCGATCCCATAATTCCACAATAACACACTGTTACTGTATGTCACTAATCACACAATAACACTATGTCAATCCCATAATTCCACAATGACACACTGTTACTGTATGTCACAAATCACACAATAACACTATGTCGATCCCATAATTTCACAATAATACACCTATGTATGTCACAAATCACACAATAAAACTATGTCGATCCCATAATTCTACAATAATACACTGTCACTATATGTCACAAATCACACAATAACACTATGTCGATCCCATAATTCCACAATAATACCCCTATGTATGTCACAAATCACACAATAACACTATGTCGATCCCATAATTCCACAATAACACACTGTTACTGTATGTCACAAATCACACAATAACACAATGTCGATCCCATAATTTCACAATAACACACTGTTACTGTATGTCACAAATCACACAATAACATTATGTCGATCCCATAATTCCACAATAACACACCTATGTATGTCACAAACCACACAATAACACAATGTCGATCCCATAATTCCACAATAACACACTGTAACTGTATGTCACAGATCACACAATAACACTATGTCGATCCCATAATTCCACAATAATACACTGTTACTGTATGTCACAAATCACACAATAACACAATGTCGATCCCATAATTTCACAATAACACACTGTTACTGTAGGTCACAAATCACACAATAACATTATGTCGATCCCATAATTTCACAATAACACGCTGTTACTATATGTCACAAATCACACAATAACACAATGTCGATCCCATAATTCCACAAAAATACACTGTTACTATATGTCACAAATCACACAATAACACTATGTCGATCACATAATTTCACAATAACACACTGTTAATATATGTCACAGATATACACATTGACGCTGTTCTTACGTCTATAAATAAAAACAAGTAACAATACATTATTCTTATGCCTATGTCAAAGACATTTAATAGTTACTCTTACTATGCCTGTCACAGAAATACTTTATGCTTTTCATACGTCTGTCACAAAGAAATCCTTACTATATTATGTCACAAAGAAATCCTTACAATGTCTGTCACACAAAAATCCTTACTATGTCTGTCACAAAGAAATTCTTACTATGTCTGTCATAAAGAAATTCTTACTATGTCTGTCATAAAGAAATCCTTACTATGTCTGTCACAAAGAAGTCCTTACTATGTCTGTCACAAAGAAATCCTTACTATATTATGTCACAAAGAAATCCTTACAATGTCTGTCACAAAAAAAATCCTTACTTCGTCTGTCACAAAGAAATCCTTACTATGTCTGTCACAAAGAAATCCTTGCTATATATGTCACAAAAACATCCTTACTATGTCTGTCATAAATTAATCCTTACTAAGTCTGTCACAGAGAAATCATTACTATGTCTGTCACAAAGAAATCCTTACTATGTTTGTCATAAAGAGATCCTTGCTATGTCTGTCACAAAGAAATCCTAGCTATATCTGTCACAAAGAAATTCTTGCTATGTCTGTCACAAAGAAATCCTTACTATGTCTGTCACAAAGAAATCCTTACTATGTGTGTCACAAAGAAATCCTTACTATGTCTGTCACAAAGAAATCCTTACTATGTCTGTCACAAAGAAGTCCTTGCTATATATGTCACAAAAAAATCCTTACTATGTCTGTCATAAATTACTCCTTACTATGTCTGTCACAAAGAAATCCTTACTATGTCTGTCACAAAGAAATCCTTACTATGTCAGTCATAAAGAGATCCTTGCTATGTCTGTCACAAAGAAATCCTAGCTATATCTGTCACAAAGAAATTCTTGCTATGTCTGTCACAAAAAATCCTTACTATGTCTGTCACAAAGAAATCCTTACTATGTCTGTCATAAAGAAATCCTTACTATGTCTGTCACAAAGAAGTCCTTGCTATATATGTCACAAAAACATCCTTACTATGTCTGTCATAAATTAATCCTTACTATGTTTGTCACAAAGAAATCCTAACTATGTCAGTCATAAAGAGATCCTTGCTATGTCTGTCACAAAGAAATCCTAGCTATATCTGTCACAAAGAAATTCTTGCTATGTCTGTCACAAAAAAATCCTTACTATGTCTGTCACAAAGAAATCCTTACTATGTCTGTCATAAAGAAATCCTTACTATGTCTGTCACAAAGAAGTCCTTGCTATATATGTCACAAAAACATCCTTACTATGTCTGTCATAAATTAATCCTTACTATGTCTGTCACAAAGAAATCCTTACTATGTCTGTAACAAAGAAATCCTTACTATGTCTGTCATAAAGACATCCTTGCTATGTCTGTCACAAAGAAATCCTAGCTATATATGTCACAAAGAAATTCTTGCTATGTCTGTCACAAAAAAATCATTGCTATGTCTGTCACAAAGAAATCCTTACTATGTCTGTCACAAAGAAATCCTTGCTATGTCTGTCATAAAGAAATCCTTGCTATATATGTCACAAAGAAATCCTTACTATATTATGTCACAAAGAAATCCTTACAATGTCTGTCACAAAGAAATCCTTACTATGTCTGTCACAAAGAAATCCTTACTATGTGTGTCATAAAGAAATCCTTACTATGTCTGTCACAAAGAAGTCCTTGCTATATATGTCACAAAAACATCCTTACTATGTCTGTCATAAATTAATCCTTACTATGTCTGTCACAAAGAAATCCTTACTATGTCGGTCACAACGAAATCCTTACTATGTATGTCATAAAGAGATCCTTGCTATGTCTGTCACAAAGAAATCCTAACTATATCTGTCACAAAGAAATTCTTGCTATGTCTGTTACAAAAAAATCATTGCTATGTCTGTCACAAAGAAATCCTTACTATGTCTGTCACAAAGAAAACCTTACTATGTCTGTCATAAAGAAATCCTTGCTATGCCTGTCACAAAGAAATCCTTACTATGTCTGTCACATACGTATCCTTACTATGTCTGTCACAAAGAAATACTTACTAAATCTGTCAAGAAGAAATCCTAACTATGTCTGTCATAAAGAAATCCTTGCTATGTCTGTCACAAAGAAATCCTTGCTATGTCTGTCACCAAAAAATCCTTGCTATGTCTGTCGCAAAAATATCCTTGCTATATATGTCACAAAGAAATCCTAACTATGTCTGTCACAAAGAAATCCTTACTATGTCTGTCACAAAGAAATCCTTACTATGTCTGTCACAAAGAAATCCTTACTATATCTGTCACAAAGAAATCCTTACTATGTCTGTCACATACGAATCCTTACTATGTCTGTCATAAAGAAATCCTTGCTATGTCTGTCACAAAGAAATCCTAACTATGTCTGTCACAAAGAAATCCTTACTATGTCTGTCACAAAGAAATCCTTACTATGTCTGTCACAAAGAAATTCTTGCTATGTCTGTCATAAAGAAATCCTTGCTATGTTTGTCACAAAGAAATCCTTGCAATGTCTGTCACAAAGAAATCATTACTATATCTATCACATACAAATCATTACTATGTCTGTCAAAAAGAAATTATTACTATGTATGTCACAAAGAAATTCTTACTATGTCTGTCAAAAAGAGATCCTTGCTATGTCTATCACTATTAAACCCTTGATATGTCTGTCACAATGCAAACTATTACACCCTTTCTGTATCTGTCGCAAAGACAAGCTATGGCACTCTTCATCTCTCTGTGTATCACTTTCTGTCTGTTTGTCTGTATGCCCCTTCTCTCTCTCTCTCTCTCCATATATATATATATATATATATATATATATATATATATATATATATATATATATATATATATATATATATATATATATATATATATATATATGTGTGTGTGTTTGTGTGGGTGTGTGTGTGTGTGTGTGTGTGGTGTGTGTGTGTGTGTCCTTTAATATGGAAATTCGATAGGGGGCAACTTGATTATTCTTCGACATTTCAAGTTTCACTTCGACTGCCCTGGAAACACATACACATCAAAAGTCCTAAATTTCTTTCATGTTTTCAAACTTAAACAGTCAGTTAACCAGCCCACCCAAAACATGGTCACATTTTAGACTGGATTTTTCATAGTCCTGATGATACTAGTCTATGGACCACCCTTGTATCCCACGAGCCTGGATCAGATCAAGTCTGCATTATATGCCATCAGGACGTTTCAGTCACTAACCTCTACTAAGAGAAACCTCCGTATGATAAATAAACTAAATGAATGACATCCAAGCAAACCTAACATCTTACTTACTTCCTACAGCAGAATAACTCAATAATTGCATGCGTTCTTTGCTTGAAAAACTTGAACCAGCCACTAAATGCAGACTATCAATTCAGATGTGTTCACTTTGGTATAGCAGTGTTAGAGACCTTAAACAGACCACCGTAAAGCGGAGAGTCTTTGGATTTCCACCAGACTCAAAATTCGTAACAAATATGAAAAGCCTCTAATCAGAACGTCACAATCATATTCCATTTAGCCAATCTATCCCACTACAGTACTAAGTTCACGCAGAGTTCAGTTGCGAAGAGCTCAAAGAGATTACTAACAAACTAATATCAAGGAACTAAGGTGCACGACTTCCGACTACCATCTCTCCAGCAGACCTTTCTGACTACCTTCTCTCCAGCAGACCTTCCTGACTACCTTCTCTCCAGCAGACCTTCCTGACTACTTTCTCTCTAGCAACCTTCCGACTACCTTCTCTCCAGCAGACCTTCCGACTACCTTCTCCCCAGCAGACCTTCAAACTACCTTCTCTCCAGCAGACCTTCCTGACCTTCCTGACTACTTTCTCTCCAGCAGACCTTCCTGACTACCTTCTTTCGAGCAGACCTTCCGACTAACTTCTCTCCAGCAGACCTTCCTGACTACCTTCTCTCCAGCAGACCTTCCTGACCTGTTCGCAGTTTTTTCCTTGACAAAGTACAATCCAGTAGCGATAGGCTTGACACCACACTTTCAACTGACTCGTCATCACCATACAGTTGCGATATTGAATTTCAGTGACAACAGTTAGGAGTGTTTGAACCTGTCTCTGTAGATTTAGTACGGACAATCATGATGAAGAGCGCACCAAAGTCACGTGAACCTGATCCAGTTCCAAAATCACTGTTGCTTGAGTGCTTAGATTCAACATTACCTTCACTAACTGATGTTATTAATACTTCTCTCTCATCCGGGGAGTTCCCATCAACGTTCTAATTTTTTTAGCAATGTACAGTCTGCATATCGCCCTTGCCAGAGTAGTAAACTACTCTTTTGAAAGTATTTAATGGCATTATCTCTTTTTTTGGGAAAGTGGAAAGATTACAGTTCTCACCAGCTTTGATTTGTCTGCAGCATTTGACACAATATACCAAGATATAGCACTTCACCGTCTCCAACATGTATTTGGCATTCACAATACAGCCTTAATGATATTCAAGTCCTACTTAGGCAACAGAACACATATTGTATCTGCAAATGGATTACACTTCCAGCCCAGTTGACCTATGGTGTGGTGTTCCACAACGGTGTTCATGGACATGTTCTTTTCATAATGTACACTCAGCCGCTCTCAAGTGTCATAGATCATCATCCAGTGTCTCACCAATTGTACGCTGATGACACCCAAATATACAAATTTGCCTCTCAACTGAAGTTGATACTGCCATCCAAAGAATAGAGAGTTGCATTTGTGAAATCATGGATGACATATAAATGGTTGCAGATGAATGATGATAAAACTGATGCTACTCTGATTACAACACAAAGAATTTCTGATTCACATCATATCAGTTGTGAACTCTATAATCATATCAGTAGCAATCACTCTAATCATATCAATCACTCTAATCATATCAGTAGCAATCACTCTAATCATATCAGTAGCAATCACTCTAATCATATCAGTAGCAGTCACTCTAATCATATCAGTAGCAATCACTCTAACCATATCAATTGTGAACTCTATAATTAAATCAGTAGTGATCACTCTAATCATGCTAGTAACGACCACAATAAATAAATATCATTAACACCAATATTAATTTTTCACAGCCTGTACAAATCGAGGTGTTACACTGGGCAATACTCTAACATTGCACCAATATGTCATGAACATATGCAAGGCCGAATGTCTTGAGAAGACACTCATCAGCTCTATTCGCAACTACCTTTCAGTTGATGCCACTAAAACACTTATGTGTTAATTATTGTTTTCATGACCGGACGATTGTAACTGAGGTATGTCTGGTTCGTCTCAATATATAACCCCCAGAAACATCAGAAGTTCAAAACACAGCTACTCAGATCATACTTAGAGTACAACGATCAGAACATAAATCCACGTTGATCTGTACCTTACACTGGTTATCCATTCGATCCAGGATCAGACACAAAAACGAATTGTCGATTTAAATTAGACACAAAGACATAGTGATCCCTGTGATGACTGCTCTTATAACTCCCCTTTCTCAAAGGCAAGAACAAACTTAAAGAGCTTTTAATGTTTCATACCTTAAATATTGTCATAAATTTGGAGTAAGTGTTAGTGAATTTGAACCATGCTTGGGTCGTTAGTAGTGATTTTGGGTACAAGCCGAATGACTGTCCCTTTTCGTAACATAGTCCATATTAAAATTCAGTAGTGTATACAAGTAGTGTGATTGAAAAGGCAGCATTTATGGTTGGAAATCAGTAAATTATAGAATGGAATCAATAAGTTGGAACTTGGTAGGTACCGTTTATGTGGCCATAGTGGAAAATTGGCGTATGTATATGAGTGTGATACGCCGGAAATTCTGTGGATGGACTGGCCTAGGGTCGCGCAGTTAAATATTTCCCAGTTAGTAAGGGAATACTGGTGTAATTTCTATGGCATGACAAGCTATCGGTACGGAAAACGGATAATAATGAAGAAAAACCATGTAAAGGTGCAGTTAATGGACGTTTGGGCAAGTTGTCTCCTCTGGGTCGCCCATTGATTACAGCAAAGATTAATAATTATAGCAGACACGTCTTTCTTTCCATGTTACAACTTAAGTTGTATGGAAGTCTTTGGAAATTTGGGGAAAACATATGACTTCCAGCGTGACTCGCGCCAGGGTTTTGACACCGCTCGGTCAAGTGAATACCCCTGTGCTTGTAACAATATTTTCAGCTTATTTTTTAACGGTTTCTAATTTCATGGTATTTGTGGGATTTTTGGGGTTTCTTTTATAGTCATATTATTTTTGGTGTTGTAAAATGCTTATAACTTTTCTAACGATTAGGCGCGATACAAAGTCCTCGTTATTATTATTATTACTACTATTATTATTATTATTATTATTGTTATTATTATTTTTATTATTATATATCAATGATACAAAATACTATCTTACTTATGTCTGTCACAAAACGATGAACGATCATAATATGGAAAAGAAGAGAAAGTAATTGTTTAGGGTCTTATCAATGTCGCCATGTAACATGATATTTTGTGTGTATCTATATTGTAAACAAGTCTAAAGGTAATCGTTTTAACACGGATTAGATTTTGCACCCCTTCCTCTTTTTGTATTTATCTACCTTTTTTATATTTGGTATACCCGTCTATCCATATCTAGTATAAATGTCAAGGTTTGGTGGTCGGTCTTATTAAGGGTAATTTTATTTTTCTGTATACCCGTCTATCTGTATAAATACACGTCGGAATTAGCAGCTGGTTTGATTTGGGGAAAGTTGAATTTTCCCGATGCGCCTTCACTTTTGGCGCAAATTTAGCACAAACAGTACCTCTAGCCACTCTGAATATGGAAAATCAAAAATTTAATTCTGAAAGCTGTGTACAGACAGTATACTAGGTTTACACCCAATCTTGCTCGATGTAAACGTTCTGGGAGTGGGTAGGGTGGGAGCTATTTTCACAGGTTATAGAGAATTTAAATTTCGATTTTGTGTCATGATCTTCATCTAATATCTCTAATTTAGTCCCCATAATTTGGATTATCTCGAATACGCAATGAAAAATGCCGGTCCCCATAATTTGGATTATCTCCAATCCGATAGTTGACCATTATTAAAAGAACAAATGCTAGCATTTTCAGTACACCATTGCCATGGTTAACATCATCAATATCACCATCTTGACCGTTCGTACATGTGGTGTCGTTTTATTTTTCTTCTCTAACATTTTACTACTGATTTTGTCTTTTTCATGAATATCATCATTATTTATATTATTATTAATGTTAATACTATCATTTTTATTATTATCACTATTATAATAATTATTATTATTTTCATTATTATCAGTATAATAATTATTCTTACCAAAGTATTATTATTATTATTATTATTATTATTATTATTATTATTATTATTATTATGTTTGTATTGTATCATTCTTATTAGAAGTAGCAGTAGAATAACTATTGTTATTAGTAGTAGTGGTATTATTAAAAAACTAGCTGTTAATTTCTAAGCTAAATAGTTTCAAACAAAATGCCGAAATGAATGAATGAATGAATGAATGAATGAATGAATGAATGAATGAATGAATGAATGAATGAATGAATTGCCGAGTCATTTGTAAGAACGAGTATATTAAAAGAAAATTATATGTGAGTTTGCCTGTAATTGTAAGTTTTTTGAAAAAATTTGTTTGTTGCAAAACTCAAACGAAAACTGTGATACAATTAACTTTGATAAACATTTTCATCTTATTATTTTATCATTATACAAATATTTACTATAGTTCAATCTCGCATGCTAAAATGATCACTACTAGCATGATTAGAATGTTAACAAGAATCGTGATTAAAGTGATCCCTACTGACAAGATTTGAGTGTTCTCTACTAGCATGGTTAGAATGTTAACTAAAAGCATGATTAAAGTGATCACTACTAGCATGATTAGAGTGATCCAAGCTATAAAGGATTACAGTGTTAACTATTGACATGATCGGAGTTTTCTTCACTGAAATGATTCGAGTGATCACATTTGACATGAGTATAGTGTTCACAACTTACATGATAATAGTGTTTACTATTGACATGGTTAGAGTGATCACTAATTATATAAGTAGATTGATCACTACTAGCATGATTAGAGTGATCGCTACTTGCATGATTAGAGTGATCGCTACTTGCATGACTAGAGTGATCACCGATCACACGAATAGTGTGTTCTCCACTGACATGATCATAATGATCACAACTGATATGTTTATAGTGTTCACTACTGATATAGGAATGATTGCTACTGACATGATTATAGTGGTCGTTACTAGCATGATTAGAGTGATCGTTACTAGCATGATTAGAGTGATCGTTACTAGCATGATTAGAGTGATCACTACTGATTTAAGTATAGAGTTCACAGCTGATATGATCAGAGTGATTGCTACTGACATGATTAGAGTGTTCACTAATGAAATGAATATAGTGTACACTACTGACAGGATTAGAGTAATCACTATTGACATGATTAGGGAGTTGACTATTTGCATGAATCAAGTTTCGCTCCGTCCATGATTATAGTGTTTACTAATCACTTGATTAGAGTGTTCACTAATGACATGATTAGAGTGTTCACTACTGAAATGCATATAGTGTTCACTACTGACAGGATTAGATTAATCACTACTAGTACGATTAGAGCGATCACATATAGCAAGATTATGGTTCACTCTACTAGTTTGATTAGTGTGTTCACTTCTGAAATGAATAGAGTGTTCATTACTGACATGATTAGAGTGATCACTACAAGCATGATTAGGATGTTCACTACAAGCATGATTAGACTGTTCACTTCTAGTATGATTTGAGTAAACACTACTGACATGATTAAAGGGTTCACTACTGACATGATTAGAATGTTCACTGCTAGCATGATTGGAGTGATCTTCACTAGCATAACTTAGTTATCAATGAAAGCAAATCGGAAGGAAAAATTTTGTTTTTCTTTGTTGAACCAAGTTTCAAATGGTTTTAATGTAATGAAGCTCGATTACCTATCCTATCTATATAATATTGTTCTTCAAAATTTAATTTTTTGAAACTGCATGAACACATTTCTTTAGTGCACTATAACTTTTGATGTATAACATGACTTTAACACCTTTCAGTCATATGTATTTAGACATGCAGCATCATGTTCCACCCAGCCACATGATCCTGACATCTGTTCCACTAGTCCTAATATTAACTTCTTAATACTGGGCGCCAAGCAAGGCAACTGCTAGTACCATTAGTATAACTGACTCAGACGGTGTTTGAACCCACGACATCCTGCATCCGAGTCAGACGCTCTAACCATTTAGGCCATCGGAGTGGTAACTTAGTTTCGTAAATTGTAACAAAATCCTTAGTACAGAAGTGTTTGTTCTTTACTTAGTATTGTAAAAACAAATAGTGCAGAATAAGCACTTGAAGGCAATCGGGTGACAACGATTGCTACAAGCTAAAAAGAGGATCACTGCGTACTGCTGAGTATGACATCTGCTGCAGAAGGATATATTAGTGATGAGTCGATAGAATCCGTGTATTTTCTGACAAAACCATTTATAAAAGACCGTTACATAACGCTATATTGTCTTTTCTGACAAAACCATTTATAAAAGCTCGTTACATAACGCTATATTGTCTTTTCTAACAAAACCATTAATAAAAGACCGTTACATAACGCTATATTGTTTTTTTTAACAAAACCATTAATAAAAGACCGTAACATAACTTTTATTGTTTTTTTTTTTTAACAAAACCATTAATAAAAGACCGTAACATAACGCTATATTGTTTTTTTTTTTTAACAAAACCATTAATAAAAGACCGTAACATAAGGCTATATTGTCCACGCGATTGATGTATTTTGACTGATTTGCTCTTTAACAATAATGTGCTCATATTTGCTGCATGGTATGCATAGTAACCAAGCAAAGAAGAAAGACAATGCCTTATTTTTATTTTTTTATTTTTAAATCTACAGTTGCTGGATGCAGCTGTATCCACTATACTGGGCGTTCATTTTGCCAATAGGACTCATTATCGCCGCCAATTTTATCATCTTTGTCATCGTCATCGTCAAACTGTGTCGACGACCAGAAGGAATGCAGGCGAACCAGTCCGACCGTAAAATAGCCATGATGAAGTTTCAAGCCGGACTGGCCGTTTGTGTTCTGTTAGGTGGGTCTAGAACAATGTAGCAAATACAGCTGGATTTGAGGTTTGTGTTATGTTAGGTGGGTCATAGCAATGTAGAAAATACAGCTGGATTAGCCATTTTTTTTTAGGTGGGTCAGAGCAAATACAGCTGGATTTTCCGTATGGGTTATATTTAGAGGGTCAGATAAATGGAATAAATACAGCTGGAATGGAAGTTTTTGTTCCATTATGTGGCCCAGAGAAATTAATATATACACTCTCAGTCACAATGCTAAGATTCACCATGAT
The DNA here is from genome assembly GCA_029339505.1 of Unio delphinus. Taxonomy (NCBI): domain Eukaryota; kingdom Metazoa; phylum Mollusca; class Bivalvia; order Unionida; family Unionidae; genus Unio; species Unio delphinus. The sequence continues at coordinate 7,367,675 of JAQISU010000184.1, read as the reverse complement.
GTTCTCTACTCTTAATACTATTTTGAAAACAAATATTCCATGTTCAAAATTTAACAAGCGACAGTGCTTACTATATTCCTGAAAGGATGTTGGATGGATATAGATACATAGGTGTACTCAAAACTTGCTATGTGTGTATCTATTTCAGTCAGTCCCATCGCTATCGTTTTGTAATGATAATGAATGATTATATACAAGGCACATTTCACTAGAAAAATTAAGTTGTCTTGATGTAATGATAATGAAAGATTATATACAAGGCACATTTCACTAGAGAAATGAAGTTTTCTTGATGTATATAGTGGTCGTGATCAAAGTCAGAAGAATTAATTTTCTACACACGAAAGGCATTTATTAGTAACATAGACTTTGTAGACTTAATTTTGTACACACGAAAGGCATTTATTAGTAACATAGACTTTGTAGAATTAATATCGTACACATAAAAGGCATTCATTAATAACATAGACTTTGTAGAATTAATTTCGTACACATAAATGGCATTCATTATTAACATAGACTTTGTAGAATTAATTTCGTACACAAAAAATAGACTTTGTATAATTAATTTTGTACACACGAAAGGCATTTATTAGTAACATAGACTTTGTAGAATTAATATCGTACACATAAAAGGCATTCATTAATAACATAGACTTTGTAGAATTAATTTCGTACACATAAATGGCATTCATTATTAACATAGACTTTGTAGAATTAATTTCGTACACAAAAAATAGACTTTGTATAATTAATTTGTACACATAAAAGGCATTCATTAATAACATAGACTTTGTAGAATTAATATCGTACACATAAAAGGCATTCATTAATAACATAGACTTTGTAGAATTATTTTCGTACACATAAAAGGCATTCATTAATAACATAGACTTTGTAGAATTAATTTCGTACACATAAATGGCATTCATTATTAACATAGACTTTGTAGAATTAATTTCGTACACAAAAAATAGACTTTGTATAATTGATTTGTACACATAAAAGGCATTCATTAATAACATAGACTTTGTAGAATTCATTTCGTACACATAAATGGCATTCATTATTAACATAGACTTTGTAGAATTAATTTCGTACACAAAAAATAGACTTTGTATAATTAATTTGTACACATAAAAGGCATTCATTATTAACATAGACTTTGTAGAATTAATTTCGTACACAAAAAATAGACTTTGTATAATTAATTTGTACACATAAAAGGCATTCATTATTAACATAGACTTTGTAGAATTAATTTCGTACACAAAAAATAGACTTTGTATAATTAATTTGTACACATAAAAGGCATTCATTATTAACATAGACTTTGTAGAATTATTTTCGTACACATAAAAGGCATTCATTAATAACATAGACTTTGTAGAATTATTTTCGTACACATAAATGGCATTCATTATTAACATAGACCTTGTAGAATTCATTTTGTACACATAAAAGGCATTTATTAATAACATAGACTTTGTTAAAAACATTTGTAAAGGAAATGATAGTATTTTTCCGGCAACTGTTACAAAGTGACAATTAATCATATATAATATTCGGTCAATAACGGGGCGAATGGTACAGAGCTAGGGTCATTGATTACTTTCTGGTAGATACAGACGATAACGCGTGAAAAAATAAAGTATTTAGAGCCTTCTACTGTCCGTTTATCTATTTCTTGAATGAAGAAACGCTAACTTTGCGAACAGCAAAAATTAGATCGATTCTCAACATCATATTCAAACAAATATCACTTAAACGGGATTACTAGTAAAAGCTGCACACTTAACAGTCGAACACGTGACAGACACATACTAATTATACCATGCCGAATGTGAATTTTGAAATCACATATCAAAGTTACGCGATGATGCTAGTCAAATTCCGGTTTCGAATAATTAAGTACGGAATCAAATGTTTGATTATTATGTTCCTACTCAATGTCGCTAAGTTATTAATCGCTTGTTTTAGTGGCTTCTACAACATTTACCATCGTTTAAAACCCACATCACAATTCATTCTCGTTCCCCTACAAGGCATTCTCAAAATTATATAATTATATGGCAGCCCATGTCTTATTTACTTCAATAAATATGTTAGTTGTGACGAGCATTCACCAAAGTCATTAAAATGTCAAAATTCCTGTGAAAAGGGTGTATTCTCTGCCTTTATGCTTTGTGTAAGGTGAAAAGAAATATGCATGTAGCTTATATATATATATATATATATATATATATATATATATATATATATATATGTGTGTGTGTGTGTGTGTGTGTGTGTGTGTGTGTGTGTGTGTATAATATTGATATTATTGAGATAAAAGAAATAATATTGTTTTCACTTCAAGAGCAACGTATTAGAGTCAGAACATACATACCACCTTTTAGGTTCTGTCGGTGCATTGCTTGAAGTTGCTTTCTTATTAAAAATCCCTGTCTGTTATCCTTGAAACTTCTAGTTTGTGTTTTTTTCTGGAAATATCAGCTAATTTATGTGGAACTAATTGTTTGCGCAGGTACAAACAGCACAGCAGAACATGAACGGTAAAAAGCTGTCACAAACTTTAGGTAACCAACTAACCAACATATGTTAGCATCAAATAAAACGAATATTTTCTTGAATCGAGTGAATAATGGATACATTTCATCCACTCGATCAATATA
>JAQISU010000184.1:7332500-7360000 GCA_029339505.1 Unio delphinus | reverse complement strand
TAAAATCACTATATTAACAAATTATACTCTTTTTTGCATATGTTGGTGTTTAATAGCATTCTATCAGCAAATGATACGCTTGTATTTGTATATGTTGGTCTTGAATAGCATTCTATCAGCAAATGATACGCTTTGATTGTGTTAAAGATTATAACTGTTGTCAGTATGATAGAACTTTAATTTCATGTGAATTAAGGGTCACATCTAAAGAACTAAACATGAAAAAGAATATGTTAGTCGAACACATACTTGTATATCCTACGCGGGTTTCTTTGCATTTTCACATTTATCTGTTTCACTGAAAGAATGATAATCTTATTAGAGTTAATATCCACCAGTTACATAGTTTACACCCAGTGAAGCCCATTTTACTCCTTCCCCGAACACCTGACAGCATGTTGCGTTTAATGGAGGTACGTACATGTATATCGTAGATGTATTGTCTCGCTGCTAACGTTTGATTTCACCAATGAACATTGGATTTCTAAGAGAGTGACTGTGTGTAATGTGATCCATTTATAAATCACTGTCATCTCTACTTTGCTACATTTTACCATGTGGTATTATATTTTAAGTTACACCACTGTCTCTCTTCAATACAGTATATACTTAGTCTCTAGTGTAATATTTTACGTTACACTACTGTCTCTCTTCAATACAGTATATACTAGTCTCTAGTGTTATATGAAAAACTAAATCTAACATTTGTTCATTGTCCAACTTAACTTCGAAAAGAAAATATAATGGCCTTAATATACGTTTAAAATTTGCAATATACCTTGTATATCTTGTATCAATATACTTATTATATGACTGGTTATTTGAGAGTATTAAAACATTTGTATTGCAAATAATCCATAGACACATGATTGAAGTCTGTTCTCTATTAGTATCTCGTAAATGTAATAAACATTTGTATTGCATAAAATCCATATACACATGATTGAAGTCTGTTCTCTGTTAGTATCTTGTTAATGTAATGAGCGTTTGTATTGCAAATAATCCATATACACAGTATTGAAGTCTTTTCTCTGTTAGTATCTTGTTAATGTAATAAACATTTGTATTGCAAATAATCCATATACACAGTTTTGAAGTCTGTTCACTGTTAGTATCTTGTTAATGTAATAAACATTTGTATTGCATGAAATCCATAGACACATGATTGGAGTCTGTTCTCTGTTAGTATCTCGTAAATGTAATAAACATTTGTATTGCATAAAATCCATATACACAGTATTGAAGTCTGTTTTCTGTTAGTATCTTGTTAATGTAATAAACATTTATATTGCATAAAATCCATAGACACATGATTGAAGTCTGTTCTCTATTAGTATCTCGTAAATGTAATAAACATTTGTATTGCATGAAATCCATATATACCTTTCTTGTTTCGAAAGAAACATTCATTCTTGAATGCAAATGCTTTATGATGATGGTTTAAAAAAATAATTTATTACACGGACTGAACAATGCAGTATGGTTCAGTTGTGATATATTCGCATATTAGTGTATATTTTTGATATTGGCATGATCTGTAGTATTGCATTTGGTCATAGTTAACATATACGAACTTAAATTGAATTTGGTCATTATTAACAGGTACTAACTTTAATCGAATTTGGTCATTATTAACATGTACGAACTTAAATCAAATTAGGTCGTAATTAACTGGTACTAACTTAAACCGAATTCGGTCGTAATTAACAGGTACGAACTTAAATCGGATTTGGTCATAGTTAACATGTACCAACTTAAATCGAATTTGGTCGTAATTAACTGGTACTAACTTAAATCGAATTTGTCATAGTTAACAGGTACAAACTTACATCGAATTTGGGCATTATTGACATGTACGAACTTCAATCGAATTCGGTCGTAATTAACAGGTACTAACTAACATGTACGAAATTAAATCGAATTTGGTCATAATTAAAAGGTACTAAGTTAAATCGGATTTGGCCATATTTAACATGTAGGAACTTAAATCGAATTTGGTCATTATTAACAGGTACGAACTTAAATCATATAAGGTCATTACCAACAGGTACGAACTTAAATCAGGATTTGGTCATAGTTAACAGTTACGAACTTAAATCAGATTTGGTCAGTATTAACAGGTACGAACTCAAAGCTCCAGAAATGTATTAGACTGAAAAATAAATGAATGGGCGTTACAACAATAATGAAAGTTAATACAACGACAAAATTTCCGAAGATCTTAGAATACATTACGAACGGTTAAAAAGACAAGAATATATGGAGATGTACAACCATTGACGCCAAATCCTCTTCCATCTACAGTTATGAGTACAGATAGTTAACCAAAGTCCTACTTGGGATGTCTACATGGCCAGGTAGGAGTACAGAGTAACAAAATCTTACTTGGGATGTCTCCATGGCCAGTTACGAGTACAGATAGTTTACCAAAGTCCTACTAGGGATGTCTCCATGGCCAGTTAGGAGTACATAGTAAAAGTCTTACTAGGGATGTCTCCATGGCCAGGTAGGAGTACAGATAGTTAACCAAAGTCCTACTTGGGATGTCTCCATGGCCAATTAGGACTACATATAGTTAACCAAAGTCCTACTTGGGATGTCTCCATGGCCAGTTAGGAGTACATAGTAAAAGTCCTACTTGGGATGTCTCCATGGCCAGTTAGGAGTACAGATAGTAAAAAATCCTACTAGGGATGTCTCCATGGCCAGCTAGGAGTACATAGTAAAAGTCTTACTAGGGATGTCTCCATGGCCAGTTAGGAGTACATGGTAAAAGTCTTACTAGGGATGTCTCCATGGCGAGGTAGGAGTACAGATAGTTAACCAAAGTCCTACTTGGGATGTCTCCATGGCCAGCTAGGAGTACAGATAGTAAACAAGTCCAACTAGGGATGTCTCCATGGCCAGTTAGGAGTAGAGAATAACAAAGTCCTACTAGGGATGTCTGTTAAAATAAGAAATTGCATAAAAGTAGTAATCAGTATAATTAGAGATATATATCTTATCCTCGGCAAACACGTGACTTTGCCATTTCTGGTAATCTACATAGCATAATTGATAGGATTGTTAAGCGTATCATGCACGTTATTCAAAGGGTGGAGGGGTGGGTATGTCAAGAAATAAGAACAAGTAGAAAGTTTACAAAAAGTTGAAACCAAACCAACGCGAAGGACATGTGGTTAACTTTAAATTTACTTCCAAAATACAAAATAATCTTCCGAAAACATGCATTGCACCAGTAAATGTACAGCATATTAGGCGATTCCGCTAAATTTCAAAATATAATGATATAGTGGATTTACAAGAGAAATTAAACACTGATATTCTATAGGGGGTTTCACGGTTACTAGCTCACCAGAGGGCGTATCGTTGCAGTTAATTTCCGGAACGTTCAATAATTAAAGACGGCAGACGTGGATCAAGAAAATGTGACAAAACGCTCAAATTTTGCAAGCAGGATCAATATCTCACTGTATTAAAAAAAAAAATACATATATATCAATATTTGATAAATTGTTGTTACATCTTTAATTTTATTCACTAAGTTGCGTTGCAGCCAGCTTTTAAATAACTGTTCTCTGCCCTTTTCAGATCTTCATTATTTTTCCATTACTACATTATGTACTAGTTTGTATTATTTAATTGTGCAAAGTGTATCGCTGCGTAAAATGTTTCTTGCAATTCATCTCGCTTGACGAATATTGAGAATATGTTTATTTTTCTTTAGAGCTTTAATCATAGCAGTAAGTTGATGTTGAACGACAACACAAAAAATTCTAACTTTAAAAGTTTCTTTTATTATTGATTTAGACTGCTGCATTTGTATTAATGTTAATTATATTTTTCATTAAATAACTTGAGTTTCTTTCAGAATGCACAAATGTCATCCGTGCTTGAACAGACAGGCGCACGTACAAGTCTCCATGACGATTATTCTAATTTTATTTCCTTGAACTGATGAAACTTTTAGAATATATTATTTGGAGAAATATCTATGTTAGGCACTATGCATGTATATGACATATGGTTCTCACCTATCTGCCTGTCTGTCTGTATGTGTGTCTGTCACATTTCATCTAGTGCTTTGGGTATGTATATCCTCGAATTAATGTGTTCGCATACGTATATTACATAAACATACTTCAGGTCAAAAATTAGTATAATATGATGCTAACATTGAACGAGTGACTGATAGATAAAGACAACAAAGATGAATATGTGTGAGTATCCATTTATTATTGACTTGTATGGCTTTTTCTTACAAGCAGTCTCTGTTTAAAAACAAAAATCATACTGTTTGCAATTTTACATCCGGTTACGTTGATAAATATTGATTTAAAAGACGAACCAAAGTAATGGGACGAAATCTATGAAATAATTGTATTTTTAAAACTTACATCTTTAATGCAAGGACAGTTAAACAGAAATAATCTAAGTTTTAAAAGGCTGTTCTAAATGAATTTGCAGGTGGCAATCAGAAATCTTGTCTAAAGACCCCAGCAAATTTGAAAGTTATTGCATGTACCGTCCGATACTTGATGTTTCAAAATTCTAAGCGAAAATGAAACAAGATAAAATGTCATTAATCTGAATCTTGTAAAAATTTTACACCCATACTATGAATAAACATTACATCAGCATTAATTGTACTCCTTTATGATTGCTAATGTAATTATTGCTTTGTCTAATTCATCTGAGTACATTAATATACTGTTCCATTTTTAAAATTTAAGAAAAAACTTTTCTGATTTAAAATATTTAGCATTAGATATCAGCTGCTTGTGTTATAACTTTCTTAACTCGTGTTATAAACGAACTATCAGCCTTGCGAAAGTCACTGAGAAAGAAAGATATATCACCATATCAAAAATGCAAATTGTTGAGATTTTTTTCTTTAAAGTGATGCAGCCAAAAATGTTCAATAAATGTTTAAAATCAGAGAGCAAGGTGAAATGTTCCTACAAATGTATCTGAAATTATGGATAATGAATCTATATTATCAGGTATAATATAAATATGGACAGCTAGTGTATTTAATTTAATTAATTTACATTTTTAACGTATGGAAAGTATATATTTAATTATCTGATATAATGTAAGTATGCACACCGAATCTAACTATCTGATTATTCTCCTAGTATGAACAAAATTAGTTTGACATATATAATTGATCCATTGGATATCCTTTGTTGACTTTATGTTTCGCTAATCAAGTGTAGTAAACTATCCGGAACTGAATTTTGTAACGTGGGCATGCGCATTGGAGCTAAGGGGGGTAATTTTAAACGCTACGATCAGTAACTCCGTTGCAACCGTGAAACCCCTATCGGGAAAATGTTCGGGGTTTTCTTTCGCATTTACCTCATTAATTAATATTGTATAAACACTCATTTGGATTCATGTTTCTTGGCAACAATATTTATATTACTTTGTATTCATCTAATTTTCTTAAAACATATAATTGGGTCAAAATCTCACAGGTTCGTAAGGTGGCGCTCTACAGTTTCGTACTTTGCATAGGGTTAGAATTTTAAAGAAAAATAATTTTCTGGGATTTCATCACTGGTTATACTGGTAATATAATAAAGACTTTGTATGTCTTAGGTGTTGGGAGAAGAACTTTCAATTCCCTTTATTTTGATGTATGATTGATGGGTGTACTTTAGGTTCTAGAGTATACAGCTTGGGCTAACATAAGATGTGCTCATGTAAACAAACTGCTAGCTCGGCATGGTCCTTTTCACTCCCTGGACTTCAGAGCTAAATTGTAGAAAAATGGTACGATAACTTTTTTTACTTTTCAGATATTTTGTAACTTGTTCATTGCACTTTCAGAAGCTGCTATTGCCTACTTCAGCAAAATTCGTTTTCCCTAGTTTAATGACTGCTAAAGTTAGTGTACTTTTGATTAATTCTGGCTAATTTTTCAAGCACATGGGAGCATCCATTTTGTTATACCATGCGCTTAGATCATTTACAATTTCCACAAGTAACCGCTCCGGTGGCCTAGTGGTTAGAGCGTCCGCCCCGGAAGCGGGAGGTCGTCGGTTCGATCCCCGGCCGAGTCATACCAAAGACTTACAAAAATGGTACTAACAGCTGCCTCGCTTGACGCTCAGCATTAAGAGGTAAGTGTTAGGACTGGTCGGCCTGGTGTCAGGATAATGTGACTGGGTGAGACATCATGCTACATGTCTGCGGCATGATGTCTCGGTGCTAGACATCACTATAAACTGCCTCAATGCAGACATCGTAGCGATATGACTGAAAAATTGTTAAAAGCTACGTTTAAAAAAATCCTAATCAAATTAATCAATTTCCACAAGTGCAGTATCCAAAGAAATATCAGCCACATTACATCAAAGTAGCATTGAGATATGCCAACATTATCTCCATTGGGCATGTTACAAATGCAAACAACTTCACCTCACATACGTCACTATCTGAAAAGTACATATTAACTGGTGAGCGCCCCCTAACTAAATTGATCAACAACATCCGCTTGACATTTGGGTACAGTTTGCAGTATTTGGTATGCGGATAGAAAGAATGTACTGCACCAAATAAATAAAATATGCATTAACTGATAATAATGCATGCAAACCAGTCCCCTACATAAATTATTTAAGTGAGTACTGTTTTTATTACTGTTTCCTTCTGTCCATATTTTGGTAATATTACAGATAAATTCGGCAGAATATTCTACGTGTAGTTATTAATAAGCTGGTGATGAAATGAGCCATCACGTCCGTGGTAGAGCCTACATAATTGTCACGAGTAGGGACCTCGCATTTAAATCATGTTTGTCAATTTGTTTCTCTTCAATCGCGATCTCTCAGCAACTTACACAACGCACCAGTATTAAAAAAAATTGCAAACTGATATCTGCTGCCAGAGTGTGCTTTATGAACGAATTGCTCTTCTATCCATCGGTAATCCCCTCCATCAGATTAAAATAAGATCTCAACCGGGACCTTTGAGTTAGTATATGGAAATGTAAGTTTCAGATTTGAAAGCGAATCAAATCGTTCGGCATATTTTGATGCCCTTCAGTAATACTACTCATGATCCCAAACACAAGTATATAATGCCTCATCCGATTGGCTGTTAAATTAGTGGTTATTGTAATAATTGTACCATGAACCCTAAGCAATCACTAACATATTTGTATGTAGGACAGTGGAGATTTTATGTTAATCTGAATATTCTACTCCCTTCTCCACCGAGACGATTCTCCTTAGAATCACGGCTAGTGAGAAGGGTCCAGAAAGCGATCAATTGTATCGCCAATGCACCGATCGGATAAAAGTGACATCTACCGTCGTATCTGTCAGACAACAATTAGTAGTTAAACTTATGGGTACGATTATGGGGGATTTGTAGTACCGTAAACACACAGTTCATAACTAAGCGGAATCTGTTACACATTATGGTTTCTGTACATGCTTAACAGAAGAACGTTTAAAGGAGACTAGAAACCAGCGGAAATATACAATAATATTAAATACACTGCAGAGAAAAACATGATTCTGAAGCATCGTGTGCAACCGTACTGCCAATATTGAAATATTGGCATATCTTCTAGGCGCTGAGTTTCCGAGACCTCGTATGCATATTTTCCGCGCCTATTCGGTTACTTTCGGAAAGTGACGTCATACTAGCGACTCCAGCATCCATACCTACAGTTGCAAGGTTCATTTCATATAGAGTACCATGCCGTTTTGCGTTGCTTACGGGTGTAATAGCATACATAGAAAAGGCTGTGGAGTTCATTTTTTTTTCTTTTCCGAAAGATAAAGGCATAACAAAAGTATGGATACATTATTGCAAGTGAGTTGATTTCAAAGCAACACCATACAGCACTCTGTGCTCATTACATTTCTCAAAGGAATGTTTCCAGAGGGATCCTAAAAAACGACTATAAGTTGAAACTGTTCCAGACATACCATTGTATATTTTAAATCCTGGTAAAGAGTGTCAAATGTACGAGTTACGAAAATAGGCAGAAGGCCGAGTAAGTGCTAATAAAAAATATGACAGCCCGACACCTGATCGTGCTGATGAAATGAGTAAATGTTTTTTTTTCTTCTTCAATATTACAATCTAAATAAAGTCACCACTGTCCTATGTGTAATTGAGATCTGACTTTAATCAAATGGAAGCTTGCTAAAAAAAATAATAATAATAAGATTATCAACCCTTGAACTGTCGTGTTTCGAGAAAAACAATTTAAGTAATTTTAAAAAAATATTAAAAAGACTATTTAAAAAAACACGACCTTTCAGTCTATGCCTATTACACGTAAAATGTATAAACAAAAATCTGTAGTGATTGGAACTGATAGGAGACTAGAAATGAACATTTTTATTTTATAATTGTAATTCTTTACAAATTCTAATTAGAATTTAATGTTTATAAAAAATAAATATCGTGTGCGGATATTGATTATATTGTGAAGAAGATACCATGATTCCGTAAATTGCCGAGTATTTCCGAGTTAATGAGACGACCGTTCACGTGGTCTCGTTACGTCATACTAGCCAGTCATCATATACAAACTGAAACATGTTAAGCGAGAAAGGCCATTGAGAACGGTTTTCATGGGAAGTCATTTTTCACACACACACACACCCAAAACAACCCTACCCCACAAATAAATCTGCGAGGAGGAAATCGTATGTAATTAATTTTAACATTAAGAAGCTTCCTTTCTATGATTCAATTACAGTGTATTACATGCATGCTACAGTTAGCGTATAAGTATATACATGCCTTGTTAAAATGGATTACATGTCCTGGTCAGTGCTGAAAGAAATGTTTCAAGCACAGACCCCGGGCTGATGACTTTAATAAACTTACTAGCCCTGACTGAAATTCCACAAACCCGAACAGTTCATATATGTTAACTTTCAAGCCGGGAGAAGAAAGAAAGAAAAAAAATCCCAATTTTGGAGGTATTTCCTCCCCATTTCGTAATATCTCTTGATTTTTCGCAGAGAACTCCTGATTATTTCAATATGTCTGTCCATTTTCATTTCTCAGAAGAAGAAAAACCATATATAAATTTGTATTAAGTGTGCAATCCACAGATGTCATATTATATTTTATCACTTGTAATATTGTAGTGAAGAAATAGTTTAAGATTAAACATTATTCACGTAAATTTCAGATTGTTTAACTGCTACAGAAGTACTTCTTGTAAAAAAAAATGTCACCAATTAGTTTAAAACCCATGAATGGTCACAATGAAGGCTGCATAATTTTCTCTACAAACAAAATCTACATTTCCTTCAAAGAAACTCGACCAGTTACGTGGGTAATCCAAGATAACCAAAATATCCTGTCACTGATGGATCCAGCGTGAAGCTACGACGTGGGTAGCCCAAGATAACCATCATATCCTTTCCGTGACTGATCCAGCGTGAAGCTACGACGTAAGTAACCCAAGATAACCATAACATCCGGTCCGTGACGGACTCGGTGTTGTCCACCTAAGGGCATTCAATCAACAAATTTACGCTCTTGGCTGGATGGAATGTATCAATGCGTTCTACTACCGTCTGTTTTAGAGATTACGCAATCTGAGTGAACGTGCAAAGGGAATCGCATCACAATTATTCCAGTTCAGAACCCACGAATGTAGTTCTATTTTATTTTTTAAACATTTTTTCCACTCTCATTTTGATGGTGATACAAGTAAGTAGTACATTGATGTTTTGAGGTAGAGATTTAAAAGTAATTGTTTATTCTTCTTAAGAATATGAGCTCCGAGAGTGGTTGTCAGTGTATTTTGACGACAGTGCACATTGAGTAATAAGGCCTTGGTGATGATCCGGAAGTGAAATCTGTATTCTGATTACATGCTGTTCTGTTTACATTGCATACCTACCTAAATGCACAGTATAAAGCTGCATCTGAGAGGCAGGAAAACCGCCTTGGACTATATATAACCACAGGGACTCGTTATCATTACTGATGTCAACACCAATAGCCGGAAATGCATGTCTCGTGCCATTTCACGATGTCATAGGAGGTGCCCCCCCCCCCCGGCTCGGAATCATCATATATATATATATATATATATATATATATATATATATATATATATATATATATATATATATATATATATATATATATATATATATATAAACCTTAGTGAACTCAAAACCGTTTTGATAGAACGGTTGAGTCTATTCATCACGCTGTGTTTCCTAAATATATGAATAGGGGATCGATCATTGCTGAACCTATTGGCAACAAGACAGAATGCCAAACCGTAACCTATTGGCAACAAGACAGAATGCCAAACCGTAACCTATAGACAACTAGACAGAATGCAAAACTGTAAACTATTGGCAACAATACAGAATACCAAAACGTAAACTATTGGAAACAATACAGAATACCAAACCGAAACCTATTGGCAACAATACAGAATGCCAAACCGTAAACTATTGGCAACAATACACAATGAAAACCATATTCTATTGGCATCAATACAGAATACCAAACCGTATCCTATTGGCAACAAGACAGAATGCAAAACCGTAACCTTTTGGCAAGAAGACATAATACCAAACCGTAACCTATTTCTCCCTAGTCCTGGAATGAAAAGACCTAGCTAACCAATGTTCTTTCTATAGAATGTAATTGACAAGTGAATACACTTCTGCAACAGTCAGGTTTGTAGTGCCTCATTATCCTACATACTAGGAATCTTGCATCACCTGATCGATCCCGCAACAAATCTAGATAATACATACATACATACATACATACATACATACATACATACATACATACATACATACATACATACATACATACATACATACATACATACACATGTATGTATATATATATATATATATATATATATATATATATATATATATATATATATATATATATATATATATATATATAGTGACTTACGGATACTTAACCATATAACACATATATACATAGTGCAGAGTAACATTCGGTCGGGTCGGAATACATTTGGGAAATATGCAGTGATTTTTGTAAACGAGGAGAATTTGTGCAATTCGTATTAACACGAGGAAAGCATGCAGTCCATATTGACATGAGTAATTCAAGTTGTGCTCCCTTACACTATGAATAATTGCACTGATTATTTACAGGACGAATTTGTGCAGTGCATTCTTACAAGCAGCAGAGAGGGTGAACAGACCAACTAACTTTTAAGCAAAATATTTTAAGTTTCCTTTTACCAAATAGAGCCTTGGATCAGATGGTTATATTCTAAGCAAAATATTCTAAGGCTCCATTTGCCAAACTGAGACTTAACAATTTTAGAGCTCTGTTTGTCAAACGGAGCCTTCCTCAAGGGTAAAAAAAAAAGACGCCATTTAGTTGACGTTCACCTCCTCGGCTGCTAATGCGCTAACTAAATATTTGATCAAGTCCGATACGATATCTTGTCCGAGGGTCTGATAAATTTATCGTCACAAATCCGTGTGGGATTGTCTGAGCGTGGCTAAAGAAATTTCTAAATCGATTATGATCCATATCACCACCGCACCAAGTTTGCCAAATATTTCTAAGAGTATGAGTATCAACTCCGTTAAATACACACAGCATATTGCAGTTATCTCTGATCACTTTTGGTATTTGAGTGTAACGTTGAGTGATATATATCACATCGGTGTTTTTATGTCTGCCTCTGGAAAATATTCTAGCAGGATTCTTTTGATTATCTAACATGATATCATCATATACGACTAAATTGTTAATACTTCCATCAATATCATCAATACTAGGTGCCTCTTCGATATCGGTTATAAACTCAATAACACCATCACCGTTAATTTCTTGCGCGGCATCATTAAAATCCTTTAATACTTCATAACATCGTTGATCGTCTACACTCGGAGCAATCATGTACAATTTATCCCACTTCATCCATCTCGTTATCAAATTAAGTAGCAATTGTGTTTTACCACTTCCAGATGGTCCGATGATAATCGCGCGAATAGAATTTGGTAACATTGCATGGTGTCTAATAGGTTCCCGTCGTCGAGTAGCTGAATAATCAATTACATTCATAACTGTTATATATAAATTATGGATCTATATTGTGTGAAGTGTAGGACGCGTACTGGCACAAATGACTTGACGACGATTACAACGAAAAATAATCGATCAGCGCTTTCTGGTAAATGCGTACAGTGTAGTACGAAAAAATTTAGATTTACTTCCACGAAACCTTTAAAAAAAAACGAGGAGGTGATATTGCAGCCAAATTGACAAAACTCCCAGGAACACCGTGGGCAAAGTATCCAGGAGAAAAGCACCTTCCAGGATATAGCTACTGTGGACCGGGAACACGATTAGATATCAGACTTGATGATCAAAATCAGCCCCGACCCGGCGAGTATCCAATAAACGCTATTGATAAGGCGTGTCATGCTCATGATGTCGCTTATAAAAGCAGCAATCTTCAACACAGACATCTCGCAGATGTAAAATTAATTCATGCGTTAAATGCTATTCCTGATAAATCCTTCAAAGAAAAGTTGGCTTCTTGGTTGGTAAAATCTGCTATGAAGGGTAAATTGATGTTAGGTGCTGGTAATTGAAAATGCTAGCATTTTAATATGGAATCTATTTATTATTCTCCGAGAGGATACTGGAGAGGTTACGCAGCAATTAATAAACTCGCTAGCGCATCAAAGGTGAAAAAAACTACAGCGGCAAACTGGTTATCTAAACAGGCAATATGGCAAATTTATCTACCAGCGCCTAAACAAATTAACTATTCGCATTTTGATGTTACAACACCTAATGAAGTTCATCAAGCTGATATACTATTTCTGCCGCATGACAACGGTTACAAATACGCGTTAACGTTAGTTGATATTGCAAGTCGATACAAAGAAGCAGAACCGTTAAAAACAAAATCATCTACTGAAGTAGCTTCTGCATTTGAAAAAATTTATCGACGAGGTCCTCTGCGCTGGCCAAATCTGTTACAAGTTGATCCTGGTAAGGAATTTCAAGGTGTTGTTACATCTACGATGAAACATCATAATGTCGCCATCAGACGAGGACACACTGCGCTACATCGCGATCAGGCAATTGTTGAACGGTTTAATAAAACCCTTGCTGAGCGGTTATTCGGATATCAATACGCAAAAGAATTCATCCAGGATAAACGATCCCGTGAATGGGTCAAGAGATTACCAGCTGTGATTACCGCAATTAATAATGAGATTACTAGAACAATTAATATGAAACCTGTCAACGCTATTAAGAAGGCGTCTATCAAAATGGAAATCCAAGGAATTTCACAAAAAGAACCAATTCTTGGTAGTAATGTCATTGTAAGGTACTTATATGAACCAGGAGAGCTTGAGGGTGGTAAAAAAAGAGCTACTGATCCTATTTGGAGCGTCACTACGCATAAAATATCCGGCATAACACGATCAACTGGTAGACCTCCAGTCTATAAACTGGATTCAACTGCTCCTCAGCGGGGTTTTACACGCGAACAATTACAAGTGATTCCCGAGGATACTCAATTACCACCGCGTGGTCTTAACTAGCACCTGATGCCAGAGGCATTGTGCTGGCACCTCTGCGTCTGTTGCACTCAAGACAAGTCAACATCACATTATTTCTGACATGACCGAGATTGTTATCTTTTCTATCTACGGTGAATTGGCGAGGATCTTTATCCGACCAATTCCAACTCATTATACAATTACAACTTGCGCAGTGATTGTTCTGTTGTTGCTTTAGTGTCTTAATTAATTCAGCATCAATGTCAAATTCTCGTTTATTTTTTTTATCCTGTTGTTTATAGCCAGAGAGTTTTTTTCTGATTATATCACTGATTTTATCACCAGTGATAATATCGTTACCAATGATTTCATCATTAACAACAATTCTTCGAAGTTGGTTTATTCGCCGTACTCTGGATACTGCGAGATAAACTAAATTTGACCACTCAATATGATTATCTACTATCCAAAGAGTTGTATCGGATATAGTCAATCCCTGTGAAGAGTGTATTGTTGCTGCATAACCTAACGTCCATGGGGATTTATCAGCACCTAATGCATCTTTAACGACGCTGATATCAACCAGCACAATATCATTTAATACTAAATTCTGCTTTTGTTGTTGTCCAGGAATGTCAACGTCGATATTCTGCTTTCGTGTATCCTTAGGTCTATAACAGAGTGGTACTGGAAGCGTTGCAAATTTTTCTTTATGTAGCGCAAACAACTTTATCTGAAGTGCGTCTCTGACTATTTTTCTACTCGCGATTATTAAATCATTTGGCTTCCACATTTCCCAAAAATCATTCATGGGAGTTTCTGAAATTATTTCACGCGCTATTTCACATTGGATTTTATCCGGTTGTAATCTAATTAGCGCTTTGAACTCGCGTAATTGTTCATCAAGTGATCTATGGTCGGTATTAATCTCTTCATAATAATCTACAAATCCTTTTAACCATTCATGTGGAGATCCACCAACAAATGGCTGCGGTTGGCCGTGATCCCCGCACATGACGACTTTTGTATTTTTCAATAACAACCATTCAAGAAATATCTGTAATACTGTTAACGATACCGTGCATATTTCATCCCAGATTATTACATCAGGAATGAATTTATCTCCCATTCGATCAGGAGTCCATGTATCGCCTTTCCATCGAAAGAAGCTGTGATAAGTACAGGCTTTTACCCCCCGCGCTATCATCTCTCTGGCGAGTCTGTGAGTTGGTGTTAACACAATCATGTTAGAAACGCTAGCGTTGGAAACACTTGTGTTTCTACGGAATAATTCGATTGCACGAGTTGTCTTTCCTGATCCACCACAGCCGTTTAAATAAACTGTCTTGTATCTACAAATCGGATCGGATACAGGCGGTGCAGTAGAAAATTCTGATTGAATCTCTGAGATATTATGGTTACTTTTCAAGTATTTATCATCCATAGCAACGTCTGCGGATTTACAATACTCATGTAGTGTTTCTTTTTTAAACCTCCAATTTCCCCACGCTTCCTTAGGATCTGTGAATTTAGCTACATCTGATTTATATTTCTCATGGATATACATCGAATCAGTAGCTACTCTAACCGCGGTATTAGGAAATCTATTTATCATCGAGAATAGATTAATACAAGAATAGGCTAGCATAGAACTTCTCAATTGTGTGTATTGACAACTTTTTCCATCACAGTAGGTAACAACCGTACCTAATTTCTTACCATTTCGAAGGACATCATCTACCCAAACATTATTAGTTCCGCTCGCAGATTTGTAAGCTTCCTCATCTAATTCCCCTGATAGAAAAGCGTTCTTACGGGTTACAAATTTCCCTTTTTTTATTAAATCAGATATTATGAAATTGTATTCTTCATCGTCTATGATTAATCTAGAAGAGTATTTTGCATTATCAAATCTTCCACCTTGAGTGAATTTACCGATTATTTTTCGTCCGAGATCTTTAGCCTCTCTATTACTACCTTCGAATAATTTCTTAGACCAATCCATAAGTGTTTCACAATCTCCCAATTGTTTTCGTTGTTCGTTAATTATTTTTTCTAGATCAGGTTTTGGTAACCAAACATCTTTCTGCGCGTTATAACAAATAATCGCTTCACTGACAATTAATGATGTTAGCATACCACAATCGATCATATACCGCAATAGCACAATTGGCATCCACGCTTTTTCATACATATGTCTACCAAGCCAAAGATAACTACACGGATGTAACCTTGTAGCTAATTCGAATGATATCACACGAGCGAACCCGGTTAAATCAAAATCAGGCAATGGACCATTAATCGCAACACGAGTCATTTCATGTGTGGGATGTCCAAATCGTTTAAAATATTCAGAGCATTCTCCATATCCGAGAAAACTTCCAGGATAACACGCGGATATATCAATTGAAATCATACCATCACGTGAGTATTTCGTATTCCACAATCCTCCATGACCAAATTCGACGCAACTCAACTTCACGTCCTCCAGAAAATCACTTCGTGTTGGGCGCCATGAATTCTTTTCTCTTGCGAAGTGAGCTACCACTGATGGAATAGTAAAACTATCCGTAAGTAGTTTTTCTACAGTAGAAACATTAGTGTTTCCTTCTAAATACTCATTAGCGATTTTTCTCATTCTAGTATCTAATTCTTCAGTTCGATATAATTCACCATTTGGTTTTACAAACTGATCAAATCCTATTTCCGGATCCTCATTACTCCTGAGTAACCATACTGACACAGGGTCGTCTTTGGTTAACGCGTGAATAGCATCAAATAATTTCTCTTCATTAAAATGATACTCATTTTTTAAACCATCCCTAGAAAATTCTTTAGGGATATATCGAACAGTTCTTTCTCGTGGAAATATATTTACCGCGGGTGTCCACGCGTGTTTGTTATGATCGATAATTTCAATTGGAGCTCCTCGCGATTGATATTTCGGTTCGTATAATACTTCTCCGGTTATTGTCGCTACCGATATTGGAAATTTTAATAATGCTTCTAATTTAGCTATATCGGAAATCGTTGCCCCGCGTTGATTCACTGTTAGTTCCCATTCGGTTATTTTTTTTCTTCGTAGATCAGTTAATTTGTTTCCCCGGGATGCATTTGTAAAGTGTTCTATTAACCGTGTTGCTACACAATTAAGTGGCAAAGCCACTGATGATGAAAACATCGGAGCTAGTTTTGCAATACTTGGATTATTATTTATTGGATATAACCCATACACAACTGCTGTTACAGGGTAAGATTTCTCATAGTATGGTTTGTCAATTCCAGTTAGAATTCCTGGTTTGGAATCTCTACTCACAATAACAGTTTTTTTATCCTTAAGG
Source organism: Unio delphinus (assembly GCA_029339505.1). NCBI lineage: Eukaryota > Metazoa > Mollusca > Bivalvia > Unionida > Unionidae > Unio > Unio delphinus. The sequence continues at coordinate 7,343,130 of JAQISU010000184.1, read as the reverse complement.
ATTGGGTCAAATTTATCTCTGATAATCCATTCACCTTCCTCTTCGATAATGAATTTTATTCTAAAAAAATACCTCCGTAGAAATCCTTTGGATTTCTGGCCAAGGTGTGAAAGTAATACAGCTGCTCTTATATCATTCATAGTAGCATCAATTACAGGTATATTGACATCTTCATCAATAATTCGAAATGTCGACCACGTATGAGATGCTCCATCACGCTTAAACTCATTAAAACAGTCGCTGATTTTACTCAATAGTGGTTTATCATCTACTAGACTTTTAGGTATATCAGAGATTCTATCGAGATTAAATCTAACATTTTTCCAAGGCTTAATTTTCGATAATCTCTTGAACTCCTTCATATTATAATTAAAACAAGTATTTAAATAAGAAAATTTTATATAATGAATCATTGCAAATGGCTTATGATTGGATCAAAGACTCCGTGTAACAAATCATGTAGAAATGAATTCTGTGGGTATCATATGCAGAGTGTGAGAAATGGTTCGGAGGGACCTCTACCATGCTTGCATTGTGGGGTAGGTGTAAGAGGCAAGTCGCAGTTATGCATTAATTGCGGGGGTAAGCGTTATAGAGAGTTAAAACGTTATTATGACAAGCGAAGAATCAAAAATCCTGACGACGTCAATGACGGCAAAATCATAAAAACTACGGCTGATTATATAAAAAGATTTGTTAATGTTATAATTCAGCCAATTAATGAATTAGACAAATAGATATATTATATATAATGAACCAAGAATTTCAAAGACATCCTGTTATTAAAAATTACGAAGCTTCTCGTGATGGTGTTGTTAGACACAGTAAAAATAGGAAATCTATTGGGTGGGATAATGGTATGGGGTATTTGACGTTTACTACTGGAGGGAAGAAGTATTATAATCACCGTTTCGTCTTCGAAGTGTATAATGGATTAATCAAGGATGGTCTTGTTATTGATCATATTGATGGTATTAGGACTAATAATTCTTTGAATAATTTACGAGCTGTTACACAAAGTGAGAATACTGCATCTGGAAATACTGGTACTTATAAATCAATTGGGAAAAGACCTGTAAGATCGTTTAATACTGAAGATAACACGGAGGGAGTATTTCAATCAATAAACGCAGCTGGTAAGTATTTCGATATTTATCCGTATTCTATTCAATGCGTTGCTGAGAATAAAACCAAGACCGCTTTTTCAAAACGTTTTAAAAACAAAATTCGGTTTATTTATGTATAATACGTAAATAGAAATCCTACGGATTTTACGGGAGATAACTCCGTTAGGTATAACTCGTGTGACAAATCATCAATGACAGAGTTACGGATCTTAAACACGGAAACGCTAGTGTTGGAAAATCTTCGATTTTTCATTGGTTGTTATAATTACATAAATCTGAACAAAACACAATCAATTTTGTCTTTTTTCAAGTATTAACAGAACTGTTTTATAAACACGTCGTATTTAAACATTTTTTTTAATGTCTTTTTCAAGTATTATATGTGTTTTCAACGTTGTCAGTGATCGCTAATAAACAAACAAATAATTACAATCACTACACCTATTTTATATCACCTCGTCGTAATGAGTGTATATATACAAATTCGTCTTTATTATAATTGGGCATTAGCCGAAATTCAAGTGTAAACAAAACCACACCGTCACACGTGGTATGAACGTTATTATTGACATTCAAAACCAAAGTTTCGATTTTGCGGTTTTGTTTACACTTGAATGTAGAATAGCCCGCGTCATCCATTGTCATTGAAATCAATTCATTCATTGTTCACCTATAATCTATTGTTGTACCGTCGTCATTGTCATTGAAATCAATTCATTCATTGTTCACCTATAATCTATTGTTGTACCGTCGTCATTGTCATTGAAATCAATTCATTCATTGTTCACCTATAATCTATTGTTGTACCGTCGTCATTGTCATTGAAATCAATTCATTCATTGTTCACCTATAATCTATTGTTATATGTTTGTCGGTTAACCGTTGAGCGCGCTGCTTGATGTATAAAACACCAAGGGGGTTTAAAACGGTAAATGTGCCGTCGTCATTCATTATATATAATCATAATCACCTATAATCGCATTAAGCTTCTGGGTATACTAAGATGATCAAACACCTTAGTGTATCCAGAATTCATTTTGAAATACTTTGTATTTTTAATACTTTGTATTTTTAATACTTTGTATTTTTAATACTTTTAAAGAATTTTCATACTTTGTATTTGAAATACTTTGCATTTAAACAAATATATTTTTATATATATATGAATATTGAAAATCTCAAATTGATTATTATTGAAATCAATAAGTTGAAGGATGAAAATGTAAAATTATGTTCAGGTTTGGATTGTGATCAAATTATGACTGATTTCGAGGATATACAATTTGCAGAACAGACAGGAAAATATGTTCTATCTAAGAAATATTTTTTAATTAAGAATATCCAAAAGTTTATACGTGAGAGCTTAGTCAATACTGAAGATGTTAATATATTCGTACCATTATGTAGCATCGTTGAACGTGTACGTAAGCAATTAGGATTAGAATATGAACAAAAAAGAATTATTAATTGTAAAGTGAGACAATTAAAAATGTTGATGGAAAACTCTGAAGGTGATGAGCCCCACGCGTAGAGAGCCTCCTTTGTTTGTATAACCAGTACGGTGGTATATAACATGTACATAACATGTATAACATGTTACCTGTGCAAACGAGGAAGTAAAATTATGTGTGTGACTCAGTACAATAACAAGGAAGTATTAAAATGTTTTGTATTGTTAGGTTAGTGATTTCTTTCGAAATGCTTTGGATTTTTTAATTAAAAATTGCAAAGTAATTTAACAATTAGTGATACTCTTTTAATAATGGTAGGAGAATCATTAACAACGAGATTAGCTAGAGAAAGACTTGAAGCTCTTAAGAAAATATTACCCATTCGTGATAGAATCCGCGAAAAACTTCAACAGCGGCAATTATTTCAGACTGATTTTTCTGATGATACACAACAACTCTTCAAACCTATTGTTAGTGCAACTGAGGGTGTGAAAACAGCAATCTCTAAACAAGAAAGCACGCAAAAAGAGTCCTTTCTCCCTGTGTTAGAGAAAATAGCAAAACGAACTAAACAAACGAAAAAATCATTAAAAACACTTCCTGGTGATATAATAACTACTGCAAGACGACAAGAAGAACAACAACGAGAACTTCAGGAAGAAATTGAACGATTAGGTGATGTTGATATTTCCTCACTAGAAATGCAAGCATTTCCACCTGAAGAGGAAGAAGAACAACAAGAAGAAGAAGAGGGAGCTGTTTCAAAGGGGGATTATTCTCCTGAAAATATATTTACAGTTGATGCGTTAAATACAATCAGAAATATCCCAACACTTGCTGGATTAGCTAAATTTACCAAAGACAACGTTAAAAAAGTGAAGAGAGTTAATTATTTAAAAGACGACACGGCTAAAGAATTTGTAAAGAGTTCAGAAGTTTGGGCAAATAAGGTGTTTTTAGCAAAAAAGGGGAAAAACAAAATCACAAAAGAAATAAAATCTGATTATGACCAATTTCTAGCTATGGTAAAGGGGATCACAGTACCACCACCAGTATACACAGCAGACCCAATCCCTGATGAAATACAAATAATGGCAGAGGCTGATTCTAAGAAGGGTGCAACTGGTACAACTAAAAAAAAGGGTAGTGGTTTAGTTGGTAAAAATCCTATAGATTTTCACGCTAGTGTAACATGTCCTGGTAATATTCTCGGTGATATATCCCGATTAGAAGTACTTGTAGGAGGAAAACGAGCCGGGAATAACTCACTGGAAATAATCAATGAAGCAGCTGATATCTGTAGGAGATTATTTCAAGGTGGTATCATGGATATTGCAACATATAGAGATTTCATTGAGGAGTTAGCCGAAAATTCTCATGGTTATCATAGCGATTAGATAATTGGAAATGCTAAAGCATTTCTATATAGAGAATGATCATACACTACAACCATGATAAACCAACTAACGTCTACGTGGTAAACTCACGATTACCAAAATACCGAGTATACTATGGAGATGGTCTCGGTAATACTATAATGGGATTATTTTCAAGAATGGCTCCAAAAGTGGCTCCATTTGCAAAACAGGCAGCAATGAAAGCAATTGATGTTATCCGAGATAAGGGTATTAACACTGTTGGTGATCTTGCTAGTAAGGCATTTTCAGCCGCTCGGGATAAACTAACAGCGCTAGTTCGACGTGGAAATGCTAGCATTAGAAACACTAGTGTTTCTAGAATGACTTCACTGCCATCTACTGCAGTAATGCCTACACAGGTTAGTAAAATAATAAATAACGCCGTGGATAAAAAACTACAGTCGTTAATGACTAACGCCCAGGATAATATAACAGCAAATATGATAGCCGGAAGTGGGCTTCCGGGAAGTGGGCTTTCGGGAAGTGGTTTTAAGAAGATTCGCCGGAAACGTTAGAAATATTTATTTGAACAGGATTTCCAATTATGATAGTTATTGTAGAAACACTAGTGTTTCTAATATTTGTGTCAGAATCACTTGTGATTCTATTTATTTGAATAGGATGCTCAGTTGTTATGGTTATTGTAGAAATATTTGTGTCAGAATCACTTGTATCAGAAACATTAATGTCAGAATCACTTGTGATTCTACTAACGCTATCTTCATTATCAGATATTTTCATCATCATTATTAAAATACACCCAACTAAATAATTAGTTTAAAAATTCTTTAGAATTTGAAAATTATAAAATATTTATAATTTGCTAATTTTGTTAGATTTTTTACTTTTTTTACTCATTTTTCTAGTGTTTTTACTCATTTTTCTAGTGTTTTTATGCAATTCATCGACAAAATTTCATGAAAATCGAGGATGAAAACCCCAGGAATTCATTTAGAGAAAATCGATTTTGATCAGATTTTTTATCCTGTGAGGCTAAAATTATGTTGTTTCATCGAATTTTCGATGTTTTTTTTATTGATTTTGTATTGTTTTTTAGCTAATCCGTCGACATAATTTCATGAAAATCGATTTTCTCTAAATGAATTCCTTGGGTTTTCATATGAAACTATTTTAAAATAATTTCAAAATTCTTTCAGAATTTTTGATTTAGACCATCGGATATATAATAAAAATGTTCAAACAAAACCCTGATGTTGCATTTGACATGGAAGCCCCAGTGCTTAAAGATACTTCTGTACGTGATTATCAATTTTTTGCTTATCACGCAGTACAACCTAATCTTCGAGGAAGAATTGAACTTCAAGTTCATGATACTAGTAAATACTTTTTACCCGCTGAAGCCTTTATTGAAGTCGAAGGTGAACTTGTAACAGATGTTGTAGCTAATACACCATATGCAGCTGATATCCAAGTTGGTTTTGTCAATAATGGTATCATGGCATTATTTGAAAGTGCTAGATATCTCATTGATGGAAAAGAAATCGAATCTATTGAACGTGAAGTTGATGTAGCAACAACAATACTAGGGCTAGCAAGATACTCTGACGATTATACAAGATCGGCCGGTCCATCTATGATGTTTGCAAAGGATGTTAAAAATACAGCGGGTAAAAATCCATTTGTTATAAGAAGACCAAATGATCGTGGTGTTGGTGCTGCTGCTGCTGCTTTTGCTGGTCCTGGTGCTGGTGCTGCTGGTGGTATCGAGGATATGATTATAAATAATGATGAGAATTTCAATCTAGGAGCTGCAACAAGAATAGCAACATTGCAGGGAGAGCGTCGACGGTTTTCATGTGCGATTCCGCTCCATCACATATTTGGATTTTGTAGAAACGTCAGAAAAGTTATTTATGGAGTAAAACATACTGTAGCACTAGTGAGAAAGGGTGATGATAATAATGCAATCTGGCGTATTGGCGGTGCTGATGGTAAAGTAATTTTATCAAAACTATCACTGTGGATGCCAGTGTTGACTCCATCATTGTCAGTAGAACCGCGGTTGCTATCATTTATGGATCAAGGGGGAAAGAGATTATTAAGCTGGTTGACAACGTCCACAGATACCATGGATTCTAATATTGATGGTACATTTACATGGCATTTGGCAGCACGACAGGGTGTTTCAGCTCCACGGCATATATTTGTTGCTCTACAGGATATTACGAGATTAAACAATCAAGAAAGAAGTCATATGATATTTGATCAACTTGGGTGTAGTGAAGTCTCGCTGAAAATAAACGGACAACAAGAACCAGCAGAGGATATACAACTTAACTATGAAACCAATCATATTGCACGAGTTTATCATCGATTGCTATCATTTATGGGACGTGATCAAAATGTAGATACTGGTCTACAAATATCACAATTGGATTTTAAAGGTCTGTATCCGATTTATTACTTTTCCCTAGAACATCTTGACTTGATGAAACAGTCCGTAGTTGATATACACTTCCGAGCTCGTGTAACCCGTCCTGCTGGTATTATTAATTATAGAGCGGTTGCTGTTATTCTTAGTGATAAATCAATGATACTCGAAGGTGTTGGTGGACGAATGAGACTAGTAGATGCACCAGTGGAAAATCTGTAATTGAATTTAGAATCAACCTGTTTTGTATAATGTCGTATAGTAATATCAATGTTACGTTGACACCTGGTCAAATAAAAAAATTACAATCCAAATCAGCTAAGCAATGTGGAACCACAATAACGCTGAAACCTAATCAAATGAATGGCGGAGGGAATAAACTATCGCTGACGAAAACTCAGGTTAATCATTTTAATAAAGCGCTGAAAGAAAAAAAGGGAGTTCAGGTTACTCTTTCTACAAGCGCGATCCGTAATATGGAAAAGACTGGTGGTATATTCCCGTTGTTAGGGTTGATTCCAGGGTTGATTGCCGCAGCAGCCCCAGCGGTAGCGAAGGCAGCAGCATTAGGAGCTATTGGTACCGCGGCAGGAATGGCATTGAAAAAGGCAACTGGAAAAGGGTATAAAAAAAAAGGAAAGGGTCTAAGACTACCAGGAACCCCGAGTTCATGGTACAGCGGAAAGGGTCTTCGAATTCCAGGAACGATATAGTTCCGAAATCTTCGATTTCCAAACCGATGATTCCTATGTCCAATTTTGATTTAATTGATACCGCTAAAAAATTAAAAATAAAAAATTTCAGAGGGGTTTTTATGAGAGATCAGTTACCGGCACAACCAAATGATGTTGAAACCGGTATTATTAATTTAGATAACAGCTCCGGACCTGGAACTCACTGGGTTTGTTACGCAATTGATCCACGTGGGATTATTTATTTTGACTCATATGGATTAGCGCCGCCGAAAGAATTTATGCGTTATATTAAAACCCTTCCAATGAAGACTTGGTATTCTACGTTACCAACACAAACAATGCTTGATCCACCAATATGCGGTCGAGAAGTATTAAATGTCCTTAATGCTATTTCGAAAGAATCTTTAAAACCACCTCATATAGTAGTAAATGAGTATACTAGCGGTAGAAAATCCATAGGATTTGAATAATAAAAAGATTTCTATAATAATGATTGATATTTGGGGACGACCTTTATCATCGCTGAAGAAACCTGATAGTGGAGTTGAAACCGTTGATAACAAGGATATTAAAAAACTAATCGAAGATGAAATATCCGAAATATTAAATCTAACAAATATTGATCCCGGTGAAATAGTTGTATTTCAAGATCGTCAGGGTAAGTTGAAAAGTAGTAATATCTCTCTTAATGATATTTTGGTTAAACAACGAGACGCAGCAGAGGATACTATCGCGTTATTTTCTGATGGGGGTAAACTCAAACCAGGTGTACTTGTTTCAACGATTACGGATAAATTAGCAACATACGATAACACGGTGAATTCATTAAAATCGCTTAATGATAAGTATGATGATCATATAATTGTATTTGACCAGTTTAGTGAAACACAAAGAAATACAATTAACAAAATTGACAAACCCATACTAGAATTTTTTGGAAATCCACCAGTAACCACACCAAAACTCACCACAATAAAAGATTCTATATTGGAACTAGCAACTCTTCAATCCGAATATGAAAAACACACGAAATTATTTATGACGTTTCGTAAAAACCTCATAGACAAGTTTATTGGGAGCCCATTTGATAAAATTGAAATAACCCTTCCTGATATTAAAAAATCCATCGATGAACTTAGAACATTCAAAAATGAAATAAGGGATGATGCAATAAGAATGATAAACGTTGTTGAAAAAATAAAAATTCCTCATAATAAATATATCATCAACAATATAGTACACACGATTCAACACGGATCATATACGTGGACACCTACAGATAACATTTTAAACATAACCGCAGCAGTCAAGGGTATTTATCGATTAACAATAGTATCACCGAATCAGTTTAATATATCATCAAGTAGTTCATCTGGAGTCAATAATACGGTATCAACGATCATCGACAAGGATACAACTGAACAATTCACGATAACGACTACAGATAGAAATCTAGTCAGGGTTTCAGTAACGTGGTACGTAGAATTCGTAGTGGATTTAAGTAAACAATTAAATTAATTTAAAAATTCTTTCACGATTCAAAATTACAAAGTAATTTGTAATTGAAAATGCTAACGCTTTTAAAATAAAATGACTCCATCATCGAATCAGTATCGCTATGATCAAGTCAAAGAGTTTCAAACTAAACTCAATTCTCTCTGTGAAGAATATCAAATAAAAATCAAAAAATACAAACGAAGAATAACCACAGTTGATATCACCGTATACTCGGTGTCAGGAGTAATCACTGCTGCTGGAATAATACTATCTTCGGTTACAATGATTGCTCCGGTCGTAGTTCCAATCGCTATTTCCGCAGTGGCTACAATTGCTGGTATATTAACTGGGATCACAAAAAAACTATCATCGTGTAGCCAGAGTAAACTACATGATTATTTAATTAAATATCATATTGCATCTGCCGGTTACTCGCAATTATCCTCGTTGATATCATCGTCATTGGATGACACAACAATATCAGATAGCGAATTTTCAACGATGGTTCAATTGTATAAATCAACAATGCTGAAATTAGAGCAGAATAATAATAATAATGTCGTCGCAAGAACTACTTCAACAAATAGTAACAAATACAACACCAGTGAAAACAAGCACGATATCAGTAACCTCAACACGTCCCGAATTTAGTGTGAATTTTCCAATCCCCGTTCCCGTGAGCGAGATCGCGTTAGCAAAACTACGAGTGTATCATAGCTGGCCTAATATTAGATCGGTAGCATTTGGTGGTCAACAACCAAATAATTCCTTGGTATTCGCGTGGAAAAATCGTGAAGACGGAACTCCAGACTGGAACGTTGTCTCGTTACCAACTGGGTCATACCAAATCGAACAGATCAATGCTGAATTTCAACGCAGAATAAAATCTCTCACCGGAAAAGAATCGAAAATCGCTATAACGGTTCACGAGCCGACGTTATCATCTGCGATCGAGATTAATTCCCCTGGGTATATTGTAGATATTTATCAGAGTTCTATAAGATCAGTGTTAGGATGGCCTGAACTACCACCACCGGATGACTCAGAAAATATTATTATACCACCTGAACCTAAAAAATCCGATTATATCACCGACAAAATAAAACCCATCAATGAAGTCAAGAGTTATCAAGATTTTTCTTCCAAATTTATAGGACAAGACGATAAAGGTAATATGAGATTTTACACCTCCCTAATCAAAGAAAACTTAACAGCGATGAATAATGATTTTTCATTATTGTTAATATCCATCAAATCCGGCTCTCTCAAAAACGAGTTTATTAGTGTAGTACAAACAGGTAACAAAATCATCAACGATATGGAAATATTTCATACGCAACTTATTCAAAAAGTATTAACGAGTGAAATTTATAAAGAAGTGTTTGCGGATGAATTCAATATCCCAAAAGAGGATATTCAAACATCTAAAATCCCTGGGTATAACCCGGATAAACTAAAGAAAGAACTTAACGATGCTATTGATATTGGGTTCAAAAGAATCCACGATAATTGGAAAAAATTGAAGAATCCTACAGCAAATATTCTGAAATATAATAATGATCCAGAAGGCGGCGGTAGACATATTGCTCCGAACAATGTGAATATTTCAACGGTGATTGCACTCAATTTAGTATGTGACGTTATCGAAGGAAATTATCAAATAAATCTCGAACAATCAAATCAAGCTCAGCAAGGATATATTTTATACTCATTTGCACCAACGGCTCCTCCAGGATTTCTAATTATTGAAGACCCAACTAATCTAGTCTATATGCGATGTCATAATAATTTGTTAACGAGAATTAATTTCAAACTCACTGACCAATCTAATAATCTGATTGATTTACGAGGTGAGGTTTTACAAATTAGTTTGTTTGTGAAATCTTAAGGACTTGATCAAATATTTAGTTAGCGCATTAGCAGCCGAGGAGGTGAACGTCAACTAAATGGCGTCTTTTTTTTTTTTACCCTTGAGGAAGGCTCCGTTTGACAAACAGAGCTCTAAAATTGTTAAGTCTCAGTTTGGCAAATGGAGACTTAGAATATTTTG